>JARLTB010000373.1:292500-632500 GCA_030141615.1 Unio pictorum
ATGTAAGTTCTGGAAAACAAAATGCACAATATCTGCTATACTATTTTAAAGTACCTACCATGAATTAAAAGAAGTAACGGCAAAAAGGTGCATAAAATTATTTTGTCTCACATGGAGGCATCAGAGTATATAACAATGGGTCGTTTCTTTTCCAAGTTACACGCTATTTTATCTCAATCAGGTAAGCTAAAGTAAACGCGGAATATATGAAGTAGAGTCAATAATTCCGAAATGTAAACGAATCAATAAATCGCAGCATGCCAATCTCATTAGTGTTTAGTATATGAGGTGCTTTAAAGTGACCTGGATTATTGATATAAGGGTAAGAATCACATCAAGTGATTAGCATTGATATCAGATACATTTTAGAGAATTCTGGCATGACTTCATATTACTTTCATGATTTGTGACGTAAACGTCTACACCTGAGGTCATTTTAGGAAAGGTAAACAATGTAATGCAAATGGAAGATACATTTTCTGATTTCATGTACTTCACAGATTAGACATACCACCATCTGTAAGTAAAATGAATTCTAAAATATACACAATCCAATACACTTTTGATTCTTTGATTTTGATTCTTTAATTTAAAATGATTATCCGCACAAACATGGTACTGAGATGGAACACACTTGCGGTACGTCCAAACTGTGAAATCCAAGTCTCACCAATACAAAGCCCCACACTAAAGTCAATTACACGTTTAATTTAATAATTCGTAATATGTAAAATGATCTGCTTTAAATATCAAGAACATCAATTAAAGGAAACTCAGAATCCGGTTTTCTCTGTGTTAATTGTAAACTGTACAGGAGAGGATTAGCAACTGTCCTCGTGCAGCACTGTTACCACCTCCTTCTCAGTCAGCTTCTATACACTTTTGAACGTATAAAACAATATGATCATTTAAGCATGTCGCCAGCATTTCTTTTCTTGTTAAAATAGGAAAGGCAATTAGAGTAAATAATAAAGTAGAAACCACCATCAACTTTAAAATCATGAATTTATTAAACGTCATGTAAAGTAGATTTTTCTAATAAAATGAAGATTATTTTACTTTGATTGGAAAAAGACGTTTATGATTGGGATAAGTGGTGTTTCATTTTGTGTAGCTGTCATTACTTTTATCAAATAAATTGTCCGATAGGGCCATATGCATATACGTCGATTGATTGCCATTTAAATATGTTGACATAACTTTCTATGACATTATTTAAATTATCAGATTCACTGTAATGTTCTTATCCTCCACATACATTTATGGTTATACATGAAAGTATATGAGTTGTATTATGTCGCTTCCTAAGGTATTTGTTGCATTGATTATACCTGTATATAATTACATACGTTGAGGCAATAGTAAACCGTTTATGCTGGTATTCGAAATATATGCGTAACCAAGCTTGTGTGGTATGTTACAGGGTTAGAGGATTTATTGCAAAGTGCATAATTGTATTGACACTGTTGATTACAAAACATACACACCACCTTTCCATGATACGTCAATGCAGGAAAGTACACACTAATATTCTTCTTTCGTTTTTGCAAACTGCATCGTTCTAGTACAAATAAGATTATGAATATACTTTCACAATAACAATATTTAAAACCCGTGTGAAAATGTACTTACATTTTACTGCGTCACTAGTAACAAAATATTTATAACGGTAACTAAAGCCCTGGTATATTTAGTAGTAAACAAGAACAGGAGACCTAAGTAGCTCTGCTATCACTCTCTACCTGTTTCTTATCATACCTGCCAATCTATTTATATAAAAGAAATGAGAGCATAGGAACAGATTATGAATGTCTTCATAAAATGTTTGTTCGTTCGGAAAATGTGAAACTGTTTCAACGAATACTTATAATATAACCTGACACCAGTGCAATATGCAAACTAAAAAGATTTATGGGCGTATCCTTTGCAATCATCATTTGAGTTTGATCTATTTTATTTTCCAGAAAACCCAGAGGGTCAACGTACCACACCACTTAGAATTTACGAACAAAGAGCAAAACAGATTTTGATAGCAGTTTTGTGATTGATTTTAACATAGTTGTACATTGCAGTACAGACAATGCAGAATAACGCCGCGAATATAAACACTATGCCCTACTATTTGAAATTGTCTACCTTGAAGCAAAAAACTCTCTGCAAAAAAGGCGAATTCGATCAATCTTTCTCTCGTGAAAGTATTGCAGTACGTAAGGCCAGATCGTTTCTCTTCCAAGCTACAGAATGTTTTATCTCACTATGGTTGACGTTAGTTACACGCTGACTATTTGAAGTACGGTCATTAATCTCGAAGTTTAACAAGGCACAAGCGTTTCCTTTTTTGTTAGTCGTATATATGTTTATCTTCGGTGACGCTCTAAAGTCGTTTATTTCAGATTGGAGAAGGAATAATGTAAAGTTCTTGTCGTTTGTAAAATATACAATGACATACCATGCTGCCTATTGCATATAATGTGACTGAAATTTATCCGCATGCGTTCGTTAGGGAAATTATACAGTGCCAACATTAGACAGATGATAAAGAACTACATTAAATCCAGGATTATTACTTAACAGAGATGTAACGACTTAATAAATTATGTGATCTTAATCCACATATTTATTATGTGTTTTAATCCACATTTTTCAATAATTCTACTTTTCGATTCAATCCATCTCATCTTTGCAATCAAATATCAAATTCGCTTTATGTTATGACCACTTTATAAGTCTTTCTTTATGCGTGGGGATCTTTACTTTGCAAATTGAATGAGTTTGTCGAATTAGTTTTGCAAGCTAGGTAATATGAAACGATTATGTGAAAACAGAATTAAAGGGAGAGTGGAGAGACAAAAAAAAAAGGATAATGCTGAGTCGGAGGTAATAATGTCTACAAAGAGACACATGAGATATATTTTCAAAGACGTGTTATGTCGGTTTACAGTTATTAAAAACGAGATCCGAATCCAGCAAAGGTAAGTACGTGTCACTTGATTTGTCAGATTCTGGGCAGAACCGGTTACGTCCAATTACAGTTCCAAACCTACTAGAACCTCCATGAACCAGTATTTCGATGGCCTAACCAGACATGCAGAAACTATCTTAAGCTATTTTTTGGTAACATTCCAATAGAAACGCCATTTAAACACTGAATGAGATTACAGTCGGTAAAGGCAGAGAGATATCTCAATATATATCATTCATCCTCGTATGTTACGTAGACCCATTATTTGATATCAAAAAGCTAAATGCTCTCCTAGAGAAGAGCGATGTTTTTGAACGTGGTATTAATTTAAAACACATAATGTCAGTGGTAAGCTTTATTATGCCAGTCTATAAGGTAAATGGGAGAAAGAAGACATACAGTAAAGACTGACATCCAATGCGTTCCAATACATTGCTTTTCTAGTCTTAGTCTTGTTGATAGATGCCATAATATACGATATCATGGCAGTACCATTTTTAAATATTAACACCATTTGGAAATAGTACGTTGCACAGTGTTTCATTTGTTCCTTTAATGGAATAAAGTGTTTGCAATCGCAATGAATCGAGACGGGCAATTTAAATGTTGGAACAAATAAGACAATTCGAGGGAAAACACAAGTGAATAATCTTCCATTACTTGCCCTGGAAAGGTGGAACAAACTAATGCAGCTGAATATTGCTGTTTCTTTTTGATTGAGGTAATTGAAATAGAAAAAGAAAACATTGCATTAGAGACTTTTTGATAACATTTGCTGAACAATTTTATCTACTTAATTAGTTAAATTAATTTACATATGTATACACCTCACCAGGGTCCGACATAACATGCAGAGTCTACATCATTAAACATCAGTAAAGATATTAATTATTTAGATGTTGCGTCTCATACACGTTACTAAGTCACGGATTTTTGAACGCAATAAACAACTTAAATGTCGATCAGTTAATATATCGTTTTGAGTGTTGGAAGAAAATATATCTAAATCAGTCAGAAGGCGTAAATTACATTGTGTACTAAGTCTTGATGGTCAAAAGACATTGGTGGCAAATCTGCACAATTTATTTGCTAAAAAGAAGTAAAACGTTATAGAAAAAAATAATATTATAAATCATATATGGTATGATATTTAGATTTTTTGAAATGTTAAATTGTATTATTCATATTTAAAAATCAGTAGAATATCAAAATTAGGATTAACAAATAATTGTATTTCTTTATGTACGCACATCGCATCGTTTCGTCCAGCCATATGTGATACAAGCTCTGTTACATTTATCAAACTGTGTGGTGTGATTTCACTTAAAATAATAAAACATCAGATTTTGAGAGTCACAATGTGAAAGTCCAAGGTTGATTAGATTAATGAAAGAAGCGTACCGTTTGTACACTGAATAATTTTTCCACCATCACAAGTTTCGTGTTGTTTCTGACTGTGCATATGAAGAACGTGTTGTCGATATCAGGGACCGATTTAAGACTAAATCGAAACACGATTTAAGAACACTAATTTATTTTGTGCCATCCGTTTTTACTAGGTTTGTATAGATAGCTTGTATTCGATGTCAATGAGAAATACTTAAAATTAAATCTCGACAATGACGTTAGTTTTGCATGACATCCATCATCCTAAAAAGGGTGGATGCCACCTCTGGCTAAGAAAAATTTTAACATTAAAGGACGTTGACTGAAATGAGAAAAATTCCATCTGAACAATACCAATAGTTGTAGATGACAAACCTAACTCGAAAGGAGTGTATTTGGTGTGAGGAAGAATTCGTTTATCCATTGGATCTTGAGCTAAATCATCAATGCTACTTAGAAAGAAGAAATTGGGTTATACCCACGTTTTCAAGTATATGCATATAGCACTTTAAAATTTGCATTCCGATACATAGGGTGCATCTGATAGTATTATTTTGAATATTTATTTCGATTGATGAATTGTTACAGGAGTTACATAATAGCAATTGCACTATCGTGATATAATTTAATGTGAATACTGCCAACTCCAAATCAAAGATGAATTATACAACAGCAGATATGTTCACACAAACTGGATAGAAAAACATGGAATCAAGGTAATTAGAAAATATACTTACAATCGTATTCACGCCTTATATTTATGATGCAATGACAGAGCAGGTCAGTTATGACAAAATGATACATGTGCAACCGTCTGCATGTTGCAAAGTTTGAAAATGATATATACAACTGGGTCTTGAATTGGAACTGTATTATTGCTGCATAGTCTCACAATTTACAAAAATTGAACAGACCCGTTTCTTATGTACTATTTCACCAGTGGAACAAGACAGCTCAGAAAAAATCTAATTATTCTCGTTTACGAAACAAGGAGATGAAGAAACTCTAAGGTACATATGTAAAGTACATAGGTGGGAATATGTTTGTCTTCCTACAGATCCTGTAGCAGAAGCTTTCAAGTGATAGAGCTCGCAATCAAAATTCTGTTTTACCCTGAATCCACTTACAAAATTTTGTATGTACATCAATCTCAGTTATAATTAATCGGCTTAAATTAAAAGGGACCATAGATGATGATATTATTTACCTTATCTAGCCCACAGAAAGGTAGGCATTATTGCTTTGGCAGTTGGTTGCATTGTACTAAAAATTCACATGCAAATTGATGCTTATGACAGATTTATCAGATAACTCTATTACGTCATACGTGTAAAGACATTGAGCAAAGTACTTTGGAAAACTAGTTAACGGCCAATTAACGGCCAATTAATTATTCCAATTAATTATTCCAATTAACGGCCTATCACGATCAGTACATTTAGAGTTTTGCAGGGCAAAAATATTGTGTGAATGGACTTACCTACCATTTTTATATTCACCTCGATTGGGAGTCATAGCAATAATTCTCCTTCGTGTGGAAATAATTTGTAAGCAATGTTTTCCAGTTTATCCACAATGGATACATAAATTTTGAAACATAAAGATATTGTAGATACAAAATATATCATAGTGAAGATTATATAGTAAGTTAGTAGGTTTGCAAGCATAAAAATAAAATCTAGTTTTCTTTTTCTGGACAATATTCATATCGGAAACTAAACGATCTATCTCTCTCTCTCTCTCTCTCTCTCTCTCTCTCTCTCTCTCTCTCGTGCAATTTGAAGTAAGTTCCTAATTCAATACTGTCCTAAAACAGATTTAAAAAACGTCCAAAGGAGATGGTTGCTTCTAGTATTTCGCTGGCGGTGGTGGTGGAAAAGCCGGGTTGCTACTTCCCTGCTGGGCATATGGAGGTGGCTGGACACCATAGTGATAGCCATAACCGACAGCTCCAGGTTGAACAGGAAATGTTGACTGTCCCTGGGAGACTGCGGTGCTATTCACTGCAATGTAAACAAGGTATTTGTATCTAATAATATTAATAATAATAATAATAATAATAATAATAATAATAATAATAATAATAATAATAATAATGATAATAATAATAATAATAATAATAATAATAATAAAACTAATAATAATAATATAATAATAATACTAAAAATATAAGAATGAGGTCTTTGAAAAGCGCCTACTCTTTCCAACCTCTAAGCGCTTTACTCCATTTTTAATGATGTAATTAAACTACAGAAAAGCAAAATGCATAAACTATGAAATTAACACAAAAAACCATGTTGAAAACATAAAATACACAAAATATTATTAGGTCTCTAGGTTTGTTTCTTGCAGTCGAAAAAGGAGAGTTTAAGAGCACTCTTGAAAGGGACCACTGTGTATATGTGTCTATTTTCAATGGGCAATTCGTTCCACATCGCCGGGTCCTGGTATGCAAAAGAATGTTGTCCATATGACTTTATTTTCATATTGGTAATATGGAAAATAAGATTATCGGAAGAGGAGCGTAAGTATATTGCTTGTGTATACACATGGGTGAGGCCGGATAGGTATGTTGGACTGGAGGCGGTCAGTTAAACGTAGCACAGTGAACAAATTTTGTGTTTTATTCTGTATCCAATGGATAGCCAGTACTGGGTACAGAGCAGTGGTGGGGTGTGCTCTGATCGAGGTACTTTAACGATGATCCGAGCAGCTGTGCTCTGAACTCTTCAAAGTTTCTGGAGTAGATATTGTGACGATCCAGACAGAATTGACTTACAATAGTCCAGTCTTGAAAGTACTAATGAAATCACGCGTTTTAGTGGCGTCAACTGAATTATATTTATGAATGAAACTGATGCGTTTTAGCTCAAGATATGTAATCTTACATATGTTCATGGCATGTTGGCACAATGTGAAAGCACTGTTTAGAGTAACACCTAGGTTTCGTACTAGCTGTGATAATTTAATGTGGGTGTTGCTGATATTTATAGTCTGAGGTAACGGATGTGATTGAGAAAGTGTTTGTGTTGTGATCAGTTCGATCATCATTCATCTGCAGCTTGTTAGATATCGTCTATAATTTCCCATCTGAAATGCACCTCTCTACTCAGTGGATGGTTGCATCAACTTAAGTTGGGTTGCTAGACTTGTACATTTAGGTGTCATCAGCGTACACTTGGTGAGACACTGGGTGATGATCTAAGACACTTGAGAGCGGCCATGTGTATATAATGAAATGAACAGGTCCAAGAACAGACGCCTGTGGAAAACCACAGCATAGATCAACAGTGCTGGAATGTATTCAATTTGCAGATACGATTTGTGTCATATTGACTAAGTATGAATTTAACCACTGTAAGGCTATAATCTGAATGCCAAATACATGCTGGAGACGGTGACGTAATATATCATGCTTTATTGTGTCATATGCTACTGTAAAATCACGAGGAGTTAGGTTTGTAATCTTTCTCCAAATCAGAGATAAATCTATTAATGACACTCAGAAGAGTAATTTCAGTACTGTGGCTTGGGCAATATACAGACTGTACATTGCTAAAAGACTGTTTGAATTCATATTAGATGCCCGTTAGCTTAGAACAACTTATACGATTTGTTTATATCAATGGGAGATTAGAAACTGGATGGTTATTCTTTAAATCGTTATGCTCAATTATTGGTTTCCTCAGCAATGACTTTACGATGGCAGTTTTGAAGAATGATGAGAATTCCCCCGATGAGAAAGAGATATTAATAACATTAGTTAGTTAAGGCAATACTGGGTCTAAGCACTCAAGCAGCAGCGATGTTGGAATTGGATCAATTTCACAACAGTTTGGTGCACCCTTCAGCAGGACTAAATCTATTGAGACAGGTTAAAATAGTCCTATGGTTGTCGCTGAAATTCTGTAATATAACTATATGATGTTGACGCACCTTGAATTGTGTTTTCAAGCGAATCTTCAATGGTTTGTACTTTGTCACGGAAGACATTTGCAAATAGATCCAGAAGGTCTACTGGAGAGATGGTAGTTGGAAGTGATAGATAGATAGATAAGATGTTTTTTAAGTGATTCGTCCCGAAGGCTCTTGTCACTGTTTTATCTCCCAATGGGGAGTTATTTAATTTGTCCTGAGGGTGGGAATGGTGCCGCGCACCCTGCAGGCGTTTATGTGCTTATATAGAAGCACTTATTTAATTTGGCCGTCACCACGGGACAGTTATTGAACTGCCTCTGGGTGAATGTAAGGCCGTAGGGTGGGTAGGAATAGAACCTACACACACCCACCCAATCAGTCAGTATTCTGGATGCCTAGCCTAGCCAGTCTGCAATAGCAGTAAAGCAAAGCGAGAGTAAAATAGTTTAACTCATATCGCCTTTGTCTGCAAAGTAAGGTCGTGCAAGCACGAGTAATTACTGCAGCGGGAAGCAGTGGTGCGAAGAGCCAAGCACGCTCTTTTTATCAAATTCAGTCCAGTTTTACTAATGGACAACCTAACAACCAATAATGTGTAAGCCACCTGTGCAATTAACCAAATATCTGAGTTATAAAATATTACTTATCATCCTATCAAAAAATAGGGACTAGTACGAAAGTGTACATATGTAAGTCCCTATTGTATTTAAATTAAAGTGCCTAAGCGACACATAAAAGTGTAGTCAATGGTAGGGGAATTTGGTTATAAATTTATTGAAGGCAGTGTCAAAAAGGTCAAATTAGTCTTTTCAGGGCCAGATAGTTAGTCAAAGAGGGTAACTCTTAACCAAATGAGTACCCTATTTCACCATTCAAGCGGTTTAAAGATGGCAAGTCCCTTTCATCCCGCTCCTGGACGTTTTTCCTCGGCAGTAGGTCGACTTGTTCAGCCGGTTTCCCTTTTAATTCTGCATACTCTTGGATGAATGCTTCTGTATAACGTTGCGAAGCATTTCAGGTGACGTCACTGGGCCCGCGGAATCCTTCAGAGAGTAAACGCCATCTTGAATTCCACGTGGCTCTCCGTCCGCCAATTTGCCTAAGTCATCCATTTTCTGCAGTTTAAATCTTTTCGCCGTAGCTGCTGGCCTAGGTTACAGTGGGTGTTTTTATTAACACTAGGCGCTCATATGGCTGTATTCATGGTCCGCAGTCGTAAATGGCGCCTTTTCTCACTGCCTTAGTCAGCTAGCTCCCGTGCTCCAAGACCGGTCCGTCCTCTTCAGAGCTCTCCTCTTGAATGATGATAATGATGATGATGATGATAATGATGAGTTGGAAGTGATGTACATTTGTCCCTTAACATTAGTTTGTTAGTTTATCTCGAGGAGCTCTTTGCAGCTGCAACTCTCGGTGATCTTAGTACTGTAGTGGGCTAAATTGGCTAAATTGACTATGTGTGTGAGGTTCTTCTTAGCGGCTTCAGATATAACTTTATGAATAGTTAGTCTAGTTGAAAGCAAATACATCTCTGCTTGTCGGCAATGTCTTTAAGCAGTACGAAGCTGGTCACTAACACTGATATACCATGGAGAGCACTTTGTTATTGATACTCTGCATTTGGTGCCTGGGGCATGTTTTTCAACCAATGAACGCAGGTTGTTATCGTCTGCACTAGAATGAAAGTAAGTTGTTAGGTTTTCTTGGATGTCATGCATTATTTTGGTTATATTTATCATACGGAGGTTTATCTTAGTAGCAAATAAAGCTGGAGGTTTAGGGACTGATACGTTGAGATGATATATAATGCAGAGGTGATCTGATGCAAATTAGTAGAATACAAGGGTAGACTGTAGGATATCATCATCAGGTATATAAAGAAACCTGTCTAACATGTGACCAACTTTATAGGTAGGTTGGCTAAAAAATATCAATGGAATGTGGGACATATTTACGTCTACGAGTTTTCAGGACAGTCAAAATTAAGGTTGAGATCTCCAAGAATAATTAGGTTGCCACCTATTAACTTTCCATACTCCAGAAGATTCAGAAACTGCGCCAAAAAAGCGAGATTCATTCAGCTTGTTTTTTTTTCTACTAGGCGGAGGGCAGTAGAGACAAAAAAATGGACTGACCCTTGTTCCAATGTGAGTGTTGTTTGGACTAATTCAAACGATGATTGGCTGAAATTGAATGTTTTGTTGTACTTTCAGCACTTTATCATGGAATTCTTTGTGATGACATCAAGTCCACCTACACGAGAGTTGCGTGGGAACGACTTGTTGAAATTAGCGGCGGGTGTTACATCCGGGCACTCGGGCTCATCGCCTGATGTTTTTAGGCATGTTTCGGTCAGAAAGAAGACGTTGTTATTCTTTTCAATTAACTATTTTTGTGACCTTTGCCGGTGATCCTACAGATTGGGCACTGAATATTGCAAGACGTAATGGTATCCCTGGGACAGCTGACACAATGGTATACCATGTAAGATGACTTTGCACCAGGTTATCGGAAGTAACGGCCGACTTTTTTAAATTATTTATCTCTTAGAGGCGTAAGGGAGATAACTGTTTAGTCTTGAGCACAATGAGATATGAGGAGCCAATGTATGGTCATTTAATGCATTTAATGAGGGCCCGTCATAGCGTAAGCTAGTTGATTGGTGATCACGTGATTAATTCAAGAGCAAACGCCGTCTTAACAGTGGAACAAGACAGCTCAGAAAAAATCTAATTATTCTCGTTTACGAAACAAGGAGATGAAGAAACTCTAAGGAACTAAACAGCCAATGCATCATAAAACTCAATAATATAAACACAGATAGACAACACGCACATATAACATGAACAATAGCACAAAACCAAAAAACCTGCGTCAAGCAGTAAAGCGATAGTTGCCATCTTTCCGGAAGTATGAACCTCTGCTATGTCACTAGCGTGTTGTTCATCATATATCATCACATATATACATTCAATGCATGCTAGGTTTGCTGCAAAACTTAGATTATTAGAGACAACTCTCTTTCGAGATGAAATGGTTTTTAATACTGTCGAAGAAAAAAATGATCTGGCATTACGGTTTGCTGAAATGGTTGATGATTTATCGCATTCCAAAATTTGCACCTAATACAAACGAAATATTTTTAAATGATACGGTACCCTTGTAATTATGCATTCACATCTGATGCCGCAAAAAATGGTTACATCTTGACACAAATGTATTCATTGCTAACGTTTTCATATCAAATTTACATTGTCGGTATTCGTATACACCAATTCATTGCTTCTAATTAATGTTAACTAATAACTGAAAATGATGACGTAACTCATCGGAACAAGGTAGTGGGGAAGACAAGTTTGTTTCCATAATTCTTTTTTCATTCATTATTATAAATGCCTTAGTGCTACGAAACACGTTTTATTATGGGATGGTGTTGGTCTACATCAAAACTTCAAAGAAGAGTAAATAAAAAATATATAGTATATTTATACTACAATATAAATTACTTCAGTTGCTTAGAAAACTAATTTGTCCTACATAAATTGCTTAGTAAGGTGCAACGTCATTGTCATTGTTTGAATCTACAAGCGTTGTATTCGCCCATAACTGTCCATGGTAGTGTTAAACGCTTATTGTTGCTTCGTTCTTAGATATATAGCCAGTGTACAGAACGTTGATTGCACTTACAATGATTTTACGAGACGATATTATCAGATATCAATCCATTAGCGAAACTGCATTCTTTTGTATAGATGTTGTATTTAACCGTCAATGCAACGTGTTGCCTCTATCATCATGCGATTGGAAAACGCTTGTAGCACGTTTCCATCTTTAAAATCCTAACAATGTCATGTTAACGAAATATAATATTATTGTTATGTACATAATGCAGCAGGAGTAGCAGAGCTAAAGGATATATGTAAGTTAGAAAGCATCTCAAAATTAAAATCTACAGTGAGCCTATGTATCAAATGTTGTATAGACCAGATTGAGGAACTCTCATCGTAAGACAAGCATACATATTAATTTTGTGAATGAATTATTAGCTTAAGCATTGGAGATAACGTTTTGAAGCATTGTGAATGAATTAAATTAGATGATTAATGTTACCTATAAACTATTGAAATTCTTGTTAATTTCACAGATGGACAGGATATTAATGGTTTCAGATTAAATTCAATGATGCTAACTAAACGTTTATTTTATTTTATTTATATCTTTAAATGTTTCACAGTCATGTCATGTCCGTGGGATATGATATTGTTATTCACACGTAAACGCATCACCTCTGGTTGCATAAACTGAGGCCCTATATAGTAACGCGATGGGCCCCAAGTGGCTGAGTGGTTGAAAGCGCTCTCAGTTACCGATCACTGCCATCTCACCTCTGTCTGCGTGGTTTCGTCTCTCAGATTCGGCCTACATGGGTATGTGAGAACGCTTGCCAATAGCTTCTCGTGGGTCGGTTGTTCTTTCTGGGGATTTTCATGGCTTCTTCCTCCACCATTAATACTGGCCGCCAGTTATAGCCTATTGTGCGCTGAAACATGACGTTAAATACTACAACGAGAACAACATTACGTTAACGCCTTTATTGTTAACGACTAGGCCTTCAACCAGAAAACACTACTTAATATACTAAGTCCAAAACTATTAAACGTACAGAAATATACCCACCATTTATCACAAAGATATGGTGGACAGTTACCTAATTATCAATAATTTGAATTTGAATTTGAAGATGTCTCAAGTTTGAATTAATGTCAGTCTTTACTGTTATTAAGGCGTTATCCATAATATTACTGTCACTGTTATTATAAACGGTTTTGAGTCTAAATATATTTTCAACAGGCAAAATGTTTGCTCAGGTGAGTCATTGTGTACACTGCATTACCTGGTGATATAAAGGGTATGTTAAATATGTTAGTGTATTTTAAGGTAAGAATTACCATAGGATCTGATCATTCTAGAACATATGTGTTAACTGATATCGATGTTAACTAAATCAAAATATTGTTCCGATTTTCCGAACTGCCGAGCATCATAAGTAAACTTTTGAATGCTGCTATGAGTTGCATAGCAAACGCATTCGTATATCGTTAACAATAACAGGTCTCAATTACTAAATGTTTGTATAAAGCTCCATGTACAACATCAGTTATACGGTTTTCGTGCAATGTATTGATGTACAACTCATTAGGGTTTCAATCGGACGTAAAAGTAATATTTCATGAGTGGTTTAACTATTGTTGCAACTTTTTTGTCCGAAGTAATCAAGTATTGGTGTTGGTGTGATTACTGAAGTTCGGTAAAGAAACATCACATCACACAATATATCAAATACAATGTTGCGATCATCGACATTTAGATTCTCTTTCGATTTAGATAATATTTGTCTCAATCTCCTTTTCCCTCTATTATTTTAATGTTGTGTCTTTTGTTTTCTCAAACATGTGGTAATTAAACAATGTGAGATAAAAGAGCATGTAATATCATTAGTTAACTTTCACTGTACACTATTACCGTTTGTATGTCACTGTACTCTATTACCGTTGGCATATCACTGTACAATATTACCGTTGGCATGTTACTGTACACTGTTACCGTTGGCATGTTACTGTACACTATTACTGTTGGCATTGTACTGTACACTGTTACCATTAGCATGTTGCTTTACACTATTACCGTTGGCATGGTACTGTACACTATTACAGTTGGCACACTATTACCGTTGGCATGTTACTGTACACTATTACCGTTGGCATGGTATTGACAATGAGCTTCAGTAAGTTATATGTTATACAAAGATGTCATCACAAGCAATCCATCATGGCAAAAATGACCTATAGGGCATCATTCGTTGATTATGCAATACAATGATCAATTTAGTGAAAATAATGTACAGGTACGCATAATCAAACACGTGTGTTATCTGCTTTTATATCGTACTATTAAGAAAAGTTTAGTTACAGCAGTTATATTACCTACAACAGAAAACAAAATGGAAAACAGGAACATGTCAGCTCATTATCGTCATATATTAGATGACCTTTTGTATAGTATAACATAATATATCATAATATGTCGATATACAGATAATGGACGCAAATAGTTTACATGAAGGCAACATTTATTGTTCTATATAGCAATTTCAATTAATTGAAATATATCTTAATTTGATTGATTAAAATCAATTTTTGTTTTATTTTAAGAGCAATGTACATTATTGATTTTTCACAGAGATACAGTTAGCGACGTTAATGACTGATGACAACAGAATTAAATCATCAACAATAACAATAATACCAATAACAATACTACTACTACTACTACTACTACTACTACTACTAATAATAATAATAATAATAACAATAACACAAGGATACTTCTCTGTGCATCACTACTAATCATTTCAACTCCGGAAAATAAGAGTACATTTGTTATACATTTCATGATCATCACTAGTAATCATATTTTTTATTCCATTACTTACCAACAATAGTCTGCATACCAGTGCTCCCTTGCTGGATTACCGTCCCTGTGCGTCTGCTAGAATTGTTTGCAGCAGCACAACAGTATACGATGCAACCAATCTTTATAACTAGCCCAATTATACATGCAATAACAATCCCAGCAATGGCGCCTCCATTAAGTCCACTATATTAAAAAAGAGAATAATTCAATAAACTAGATCCATAACGATTTTCAATTTAGCTATTCAACTTATGCATCGTATTAGTTCATAGGTCCTGATAACGTAGTTAATCTAGCAACCAAAATAATTATCAGTCTTGACGGCACCATGAATTGCTTGACTGGATCATATTTTTATTGTTTTTATTCGAACATATATATTTTGCAAACATGCATCTTTAATTTTGCAACTCTACTGTTCGATGCTACTATTAAACCTGTATTGTTGACGTAATCAGTAAAATGGTTGATGCTAAAATAAGCAACGTAACCGATGACAAAATATATGTTACTTACGGGCAACAGATGTCACTATACGTATTGCCACAGCATCCATGAGGACAGTAGTAATATGACGACGAGTACGTTGAGCTGTACGAACAATATTCTCCAGTTACCAACGGCAAAACTGGGAAGGTAATGAAACGATATATCATTCTAAATTCAATGAGAATATATATATATATATATATATATATATATATATATATATATATATATATACATATATATACACACACACACATATATATATATATATCTATATATATATATATATATATATATATATATATATATATATATATACCGGCAAACACATTTTAATTAAATTACAACAATTGATATTGGGATTGTCAATTATTAAAGAACTATTTTAGGCTGATGATTAGATGATTAGAGCCTAACACGGATAGCAGGCAGTGTTCTGGCTCATTATAGTACAATCGATGTAAAAATATTGTCCATTATATGACAGTCGTTATGTTATATGTTATGTTATATCATTTTTGAGCTATAATGCTGCTCCAATAACCTCACGCCAAACTCCCGAACCAACTTCTCTTACAGAATATAGTATTATCTATCCTATGCGAATGTTTCTGATGTAATATTGGTCTCTTTATAAAGTAACATCATAGAACCTATATAATATGTCAGTGCAATTATACACTATACAACTAAGGAAAATAATAATGAAGGTATTTTAATTCATCAAAATATATAATTTAGAAATAACGAATATTATATTTATTCCAGTCAATTCAGTTAATAGCAATAGTCTTAATTGTAACGGCTTAGATTTCATTACTAGGGACATGGTAATAATTCATTATAATTAAAGACATCGCAGGGAAGGTGTGCCGATCCAATTGTCCATTCATTTGTAAAACAAAATAATGGCATAAACTCATATTAGCCTTTTTGTTTAAATAAGACATAGTAATTGGACTTTTACATTTTACCAAGCACCTTGTGAATTGAAGTGAATAATAATACTTGATGATACATGGTGGCAATTACAACATACGATACTAGCGAGGTAAGTATGGAGTAGTTTAAACGATTTAAGAGAACATGGACAATATTAGATACAAATACTTATTGACCGTTCAATGTGAAAAATGTGAATGATACGAAATATAAAGATATCGCAACATGGAGGAAGATTGCCTCTGGTTTCGTGGTACACTATTGGTGATCATTGGCATTTGTGTGTTTTGTGTTCGCCATGTAGACTTGTTAACCTTTTGTTACCAAGCTAGACCAGTGTCCTCCGTTTTTATTAAATGTTTGGTAAACAGTGACTTAAGTTTTTATTACTTCCGATCATAAATCCTTAAATAATTCATATAGGTATAAAAGAAAAAGTCTTAAAATTAATTTGATAAAGTGAATTCATCTAAATAACCAAAAGGAATGAATTTATTTTTAAACTTGTTTTCAAGAACGTTTTGAAGATGATTAGCCTACTTCAAAATTGATCAAGTTGTCACCAAGTAGGTATACGATGTTTATTTCGCAAGTTCGTTTGAAGTTTGGTTCATTATGGCAAGTAGATCGATAATAGCAGACACCCAATACAGCATAATATTTGTGTTCTGATACAGATTAATTACGACAGCCGGGCTTATAGGTGAAGCAATATTAAACGTTCTAATTTTACCAATTAGGGAAGCATTAGACTGAAAGGAAATGGATGGAAGAGCGAAATAGCAGATTTGAAGAGTTGAAAAATGATCAAGACACAAGCTTGTATTGATAGACAATTGCCTGTTATCAGGGAGTGGAGGGTGCTACTTCCTAGATATTTCGTTTAATGAGTATGCGCTTAATCATATTAAAGATGGAAGACATGTTCGTCAGTGCAAGCCACAACACATATATAAAGACAAACTAAATCACTATTAACATGGTTCAGAGCATCTTGTAAGATGCCACTATATTTGGATTGCAATTGTGTTGATACTTAGCCTACGAATTGCTTACCGATCTTTGCAAGATTTGTTTTCTGTATTAGATGTCCTCGGGAAATAAATAACTCTTACAAACCAGAAAAGCAAACTCAAAAAGACACATACCTCAATCCAGTTGAGGAATGCAATGTATGTATTAGAATTGGACATAATTATGTATATTTATTTGTAGATTACTATAAAAAGTAATGATCACCTTTAGTGAATGTATCCTGTGTACAGTTCTGTTTTCATATATTACGAATGGAGATATAATAGGATCCAACATATGTTGTTGACGTATGCGTTTAAAACAGTAATTTTACATATATGATCTGTTACTAATTTCCCATTGGAAGGTATTAGTATATGGTTTCTTCGATATTGTTCTCACTGGATTGAGTAGGTTAAATGTATATGTATTTTATTCAGTACTATCTGTCACATGTAACATATTGGGATATAATGTCGTAATTTATCCTGGAAGCTGTATATAGTATGGCTGTATAAGTTTTGTTAATGTTTCATGAAGGTAGACGTAGGTTCTAACAATGCCGTTGCAAACAATATAGTTGCAATGGTCATGCAAACCTAGATATCTTGTGATGGTTCAAGCCAAATGACCCGAATATTTGTATGAAATACAACAACAATTTGTTTATCTGCATTGACTAGAAATAACAAGATTCATCACATTGTCACGAAGGTACATATGGATAAATCAAAGCCCTAAACACATATTTACAGCTGCAATAACGCTAGTAAGACCGCTTTATATACACGCTGAGTTCTATCGACTGACAGGGGATTTTCGACTGTATCCATATGTTGTTCCTCAAACAATTACATTTAACTTTCCACACTCTGCAGCTGACGATTGAGAAGTTCTTACATTGCTTCATGAAATGGATAGCATTTATTTGACTCTTACACCTTGATATTCGTTTAAAGTGCTATATCAGTGATAATCATATATTGTAAAACGTGAATCTCATAATGGTATTGACATTGTGCTGAACGTTTGTTTTGAAAGTTATCCAGAACGATTTTCCAGCCTGGCAATTTAATATTTGTAAGGAGACAAATTAATAACTTTTTCATATTATAGTGATTTAGAGTCAGTTTCAACGTCGCTGTAAATGTGTTAAAAAGTTGTATATTACCACTGCATATCTCATGAGATGGCCTGTGATTAATTATTATCTATGACATGAGTTACTGGATAGGGAATATATATGCTTTGATAAATCACGTGAGCAAATTACAATTTACAATGTATATGTTTGGAATTCGTTATGTAGAAGAACGCTTGGCTATACCTGTTGCTTGATCGGTGAAGATTTTAATATGTGCACCTCGCATTAAAGCCCACAAAGTTAAATTTTGCGCATGCTACAATCTTTTCTGCGCTGTTTAATTTAATCTATTGTACAACTGCTATTTTCAGTGTGGATATATAAATATATTTCGTGAAGTATTGAGTTGCATAAAAGGGACAGACGAGGGTATTGAAAACTTGTTTTTAATATAAAAATCGTCCGGTTGTATAGTTGCTGTTTAATTAAGATTTTATCAGTTATTAAATTGTTATATCAATGAAACATACGACAAATTATAACTTGTTGTTCCTGTCAAAATTCTTTAAGTTGACTAAAATATTAGTGAGTTTCTCTTTATTCTTCTCTGTGAGTATGCATTGCTAATACTTTTCCAATCTGCCTTATATTGTCATCCATCATGTTTATGGTTTGAAAGCCTAATTCCAATACCAGTTAAAATATTAAGTAACATTAATATTACAGTCATATAATCACACATCTAGATGATTTTCCAAACTATATATATATATATATGGCGACACGTTTCTCACATACTAAGTACGAAGGCAGTCAATGGGAGTCGCAGATACGCAATCGTATATAATGTAACGTTATTGCACATTTTGTTAGCATTCCTGTTTTTATCTCCAATAAACGGAAATTGTGTGGGCTACCTCAAGAACTAGGTTAGTCAGTGATACTACTAAATAATATGAATTTCGTATGTCATTGATACCTTCAATCCAAAAATTGTAGGTGATACCAGAGGGAGACTAGCTCCTCTATTGATCAGTCGGAGAGTACGCCCCACTGCGGCGTACAGCACAGACGTATCGAGGGGTAACAATTCATAAACTTTTTCTAAGAGGATTTTAAAAAGGCAAAAAACACATGGTAAGGAACTTAGTACGACCATTTCTCAAAGTCCGGCAAATATGTTACACCAACTGCATTATTTGCGACGATGATAGTCTGCGCCGGTGCAAGGCATTTTGGCACCCTAGGCGAGATCAGATATGCAATAAGGCTTGACAATAATATGATCTACAGAGTCGTGTCCACTCCATCACCTCGCTGGCGGCACGGCTTTTGATTCGTCTAAAAAACGCAGCATCCGATCTGGCCCTAGATGCAGCGTGGCTTCTACCTCTGATAATTTTGACTAAATTCTTGCATGTGTACGCACATAGTTACTTTATGGACAGTTTGAGGGATAAGGAGGTATAAGTACATGTCGAGTATATCCTGGACTGATCTAGTTCATCCAGTGACGGCAGTCCAATAAACAGATTTCGACCTGCTAAAAATGGTTTATGTCATTACGCTGTTAAACAGGATACAGGTGAGCATAAGTTCTTTATCCTACAACTACAATAGTAAGGACAAAGTTTTGAGCATTCTTTTTAAGCTTATTGCAAAGACATGTAAATATTGATTTTATCTCCCCCATCGTGATCGACGTCGTAATCACCTAACCTGTGATCCAGCTTACCGCCGTAGTTAATGTCTCAGCCATAATTTCACTATATGATTTCAACCATAGAGGTATTGTTCGTTGTTTGGTGTGCACCAATCGCCCTACGAGCTTTATTGCTACATCAGACAGCAGACCAACTATAGATATATAGATAGATAGATAGATAGATAGATAGATAGATAGATAGATAGATAGATAGATAGATAGATAGATAGATAGATGGATGGATGGATGGATGGATGGATGGATGGATGGATGGATGGATGGATGGATGGATGGATAGATAGATAGATAGATAGATAGATAGATAGATAGATAGATAGAATGATCGATCGATCGATAGCTAGATAGATAGATAGATAGATAGATAGATAGATAGATAGATAGATAGATAGATATATATATATATCAGATAGTTAGATAGATAGATAGATAGATAGATAGATAGATAGATAGATAGATAGATTGATGGATAGATATATATGTGTGTGTGTGTGTGTGTGGCTACTATATGGTCGGCCAGGTCCCTCCTCACCTTCATAGATAGATCCACTGGGGTTAATCTCACTTTTGTGCCATGTCTACTGGTAACAACTAATTAATGTTAAAGTTATTTATCTGGTCATGTTGAATTAAATAGTTGCAAGACAATTATTTGCAAAAAGGTGAATATAATGATGTGTCATACCATGGTTGTATTTAAGTACATATCACTGATATATTTCTACTCACAGTTACACATTGGGTAACAGGAAGTAAACACAGGGTATTTTAAATAATCAAAAGGTTTTTAAAAAAAATCAATGCATTATCAGCTTTTGGCAATGTTCTAGGTTTTTATCTTAAGTGACACTACACATGTATCCAGAACACCCAATATATTATAGGAATAATGTGAACTTGTTTGCAATGGAAACATGCACATAGAAGATAACTTTTTCAACTTTCAGTAATGTCAATTAAAGTGATTTGCATGTGGTCATTATTGAAACTCTAAACTATCTAAATGTATTGAGTACATAAAATCTCGCATTACAACCTTCAAATCGTCTGAAATAGTCTAAACAACACTCACACTGGGACAAAGATGAGTCCATGCTTTTTGACATTATTGCCCTCCTCCTAGTTAAAAACAAGCTAAATAAATCCCCCTCTTTGTAGTAGTTCTGAATATGCTGGAGTATGGATATTCGATAGGTGGTAACATGATTATTTTTGGAGATTTCGCTTTTCACATTGACTATCCAGGAAGCACATACGTATAAAACCTCGAGATTCTATTTATGTTTCAAACCGTAAGCGGTCGGTTAACCAACCAATCCATGCTCAAGTTAAACTGGATTCGTCAAAGACCTGATTTTATTATTGAATGGTCCACCCTTGTATGCCACGAACTTGCATCAGATAAACTCTTAATTATTTGCCACTTGGATGTATCAGCCCCTCACGATCAACTTTTATTTGCTTAAAGGAGAAATCTTGGTATCATAAACAGAACCAATCTAGAGAATAACATCTAAGCAAGCCTAGCAACTTGCATGCCTACTACAGATGAGCAACTCAATAACTGCCTGCATTCGTTTCTTGAAAATAATTCCTCAGCCACCAATTGCAGAGTACCAAGTCAAACGTGTTATAGCAGTGTCAGAGACCAGCTTAATACTACTAAAAGAGCACGCTGTAAATCGGAGAGGCTATGACTTTTCACCAGACTCACAATTTTCAAACATATATATGAAACCGCTAAGAAGAACGTAACAAACATAGCCAAAATATCCCACTACAGTACTACGTTTCTGGCGAGTTCCGGCTTCAACGTGCTCTTCGAGATTACTAACAAACTAATTTCAAGGGACAAATTTACACCATTATCAACGACTTTCTCTCCAGTAGACCTTCGGGACCTTTTTACAATTATGTTCCGTGACGAGGTACAAATCATTGGCGATGGGCTTGATAACACAATATTAATTTACTCCTCGATGCCATACATTTGCGACACAGAATTGCAGTGACAACCGTTACCAGGATTCGAAACTCTCCCTATTGATTTAGTAAGGACAATTGTGATGAAGAGTGCACCAAAGTCACGTGAACGTGACCCAATTCCAACATCACTGCTGATTGAGCGCTTAGATCCTTCTCTAACCGATGGTATTAATATTAGTCTCTCACCTTCACTATGCCATAACAATTTAAAACACAACTGTCCAGGTTCTTTTTTCCCGTTCATATAAAAAATTGTATAACAAGTTATTCTAACTCAACTAAATTCAACTAATTTTTAATTTATGTACAGTCTAAATATCGCTCTTGCCACAAAACTACTCGTCTAAAGTAGTTAATGACATTAAATATGCTTTGGATAGCGGAAAGATTACAGTCCTCACACTCCTTGATTTGTCTGCAGCATCGGACCCAATAGACCATGATGTATTACTTCGCCGTCTTCAGCATGTATTTGGCATTCAAAATACAACCTTACTGTGGTTCAGGTCATACTTAGTCAACAGGGCACAACATGTAAATGACCTAGAGCCCAGGTGAATGATGATAAAACTGAATCTATTCGGATCACAGTACTAAGACATTGCCATTCACATCATTTACTTTAATCAATAAATATTAGCAACACCAACATTAAATACACAGTCAGTACGAAACATAGATCCTAATGTGGACAATAATCTCATGCAAGGCTCCATATCTTGAGATGAGACGCATCAGCTCCATTCGCAAATATATATTGGGCCACACCCATATGTACACACCAGCAAGATACTTACGCTCCTCTTCTGACAATCGGATACTCATTATTCCCCTTATGTTTTATTGAAGTAATATGGATAAAATTCCTCTGTATACCAGGACACAACAATGAGGAAAGAATTGCTCATTTAAGTTAAAGACAAAGACAAAGTGATCCCTTTCATAATTGTTCTTAAACCATACTTGTATTGACTGCAAGAACATACTTAATGACTTAATAAGATTTGATATCTTAATTATTTGCAGCATTGTTATATTTTCTAATGTCATGGTGTTTGTTTTTTTTATTTTTTTGTAGTCACATCATTGTATATGTTATAACGCGCTTAGAGCTTTTAAAGATTAGGCGCTATCTTTTCTAAAATTTTCTTCCACTATTATGTTTTTGGATTTAATTATCGTACCTCTTTACTTCCAAAAATAGTTGTATCTAGTTGACAGTTTTGTCAACCTACGTGCTAAACAGACTTATATGAAAATGACTGATGTTCTGTCATTCCTAAAGAAACAGACCATACCACTACAAGATATGTTGACGTCGCAAACGAGCCGCATTTTGTAATAGTATGGGATATAGAACTCGGTTAGTTAGGCGTAAGGGGATATCAGTATCAAGTCCATATTAAAGCGTAGATAGGGTACTAACGGAAACGAACTTTAACACACTCTACATTTGGTGAACAACAAACGTATTCAAGCTGGCAAGCAACATATGTTGTCGGTGGAATAAAATGTGTATTAAAACATATAGGATAAGATTCCTTGGTCTTGAATACAGAAGTTTAAATTTTCTTCACACTGTTGTTCACAGCATACATTCATCATCCAAGCATTTGCCAGAAAACGACAAGAATAAAAGTTATACCTGACACAAAATATAAAAAGAATCGTCATACATTGGGGCGTTTGGATTGGTTGGTAAATGTATGATGCAACAAGATTATGTCGAAAGTTAGGTTTGCATGTTGCCGAAAATAACTATGATGCACAAAAAGTCCCATTAGGTAGAATTCACTCCCACATATTTTTAGCACTGTAGTTTCCTTCGAATAAGAGATGCTATTGATCTGAATAGAGCTGAATTGCATCCGTGTATCATTGCCATCAATGATGCAACAAGAAAGCACATAATGTCAAACAGTATCTGTTCAGATATATATCTGAGCATGACATTGATCACTTTCGCTTCGATTGGTGTAGTGACTTGAAAAGTTGGAAAAGTTCCACACTATTTGTTTTGTTGTGTTTAATAATTGATCAAATTGTTAGCTTTAACGACCGCACAAAGAAGAACTACAGTGATTGGAAAGTATAGATCGAATGCAAAAATATGTAGATGGGTGTATTGTGAATCATATTAGCATGTACATTTTCAACACCAAGGAAGGACACCGCTTGAAACGTTTCAAGATTTATTCGAAAGTGCGAGAAGCATTTTTTTTGCAATGCTCTTGACAATTTCATCCATATCTTACAACAATTGAAATTGTAGAAAAACAAATTGTATCACTTTCAGTGTGTATCTTCAGCAAATGTAACCAAATGTGTTTAACTAAATGCAAACAATTATATAGATTGCAATATAGTATAACGGAAATAAATACATTATGAATGTCCATGTCACATCTGGGACACATCTGATTATAATTATTTAATCAAACGACTGACATAAATAGATGAGGAAATGCTTAACACTAAATATATCCGTATATCTCTATATTTCGGGTGATTCTATGTACGAAGAGGGGACAGGGAGGTTTATAATAAAATAATATAAAACTTATCTCGTTATACGTTTACGACCCATCTATGATGTATGTGTGTATTAGCAGACAAATATAAAGTCGTGACCACAATGCGCACTGTCCACTGAAATAAACACCAGTCTGGGACACTCCATCAATATTGACTGTGTCCATCGGAATGGCATATACAATAACATCACAATTTATTTTGCTATTTATCTACATTTGTTGCGCAGTACATATTGAATGTGTTGATGTGCCTATAGTCTCCAACGTGCAACGGTGTCATCGGCATGGAGTATGGCTAACATATAACCGACTTTTGTTGTTTCTATATATCCTTTGCTGAATTCATTATCATTCCAAGTTAATGTTTCCTCCAATAAATAATATTGAATGCATGTAAATTCAGTGCAAAAAGTTAGAGAAAATAATTCCAACCAAACTACATACTGAATAAAACAATGATACTGATTCTGATAAAGACTTGATTGCATGAACGAACCGAAAAGTCGTACATCTATTGCATGCGATACTTATGGCCAGCTAATAGACAATTCGTGCCATGTCACATAAATGCTAGCTGGAATGACCCAGCAATTGTATGGCCTATTTATTTATTTCTGGGTGTAGGATGTTATTATTCCCCCGTAAATATACCTAACTTATGTAATAAAAACAATTTCCTTTATTATACAATGAGTGCATTACTTAATCCCCTTAAAAACATAAAATGTTCTAAAATTAAAAATTCTATATATTTAAAGACGTACACATGTGTGTTAGGGTTTGGGTCTGATTAAAATGTGTATTAGCAAGATATTTTACTTTAAACAGAAGAGCACGTACGTGTTTCAAAGTGATTCTCTTCCTTATATACCTAAATTATACATATATATATATATATATATATATATATATATATATATATATATATATATATATATATATATATATATATATATATATATATATATAAAAGTATTGGATTAATACCTTTCATATTTCTTCATTACTATACATTTGCTGGTGATATAATAAGATTTGTCATCATATATTGCTACTTTCAATTGTGTATTCATACAAAGCTCGTACCTGCATCATCAAAAAGATTTGTGTATGTGTGCGTGTGTGTGTGTGTGTGCGTGTGTGTGTGTATGTGTGTTCACGAATAATTTTCATCTCAGATAAGGCAACTAATCCTTGACAAATAAATATAACTTCCGCCTTTTGCGTGTCTCGGACGTTACTTCTCCTTACTTGTATGACCACTTAGATAAACCCAATGTGATGTATTCCTAAATCTGGCTAGCTGTGAATTGTGCAGTGTCGATAAGCTAAAAATCCATAGCTTAGGCCCTCACAATCTAAACTTACAGTCTAAAGGGGCCTCTCAATTGTAATGTATTCCAAATGGGGTATCAACAGCTATCCATATATTTCGTCCTCGCAATTTCCAAACCCGATATCGTCGAACAGTATACAACACTGAAAAACTATATATTGCATATTACACCATTAATATAGCACATCTGTTTAATATCACATATATTTGTACGATCAGCTTACAAGGATTATGTTTTACGCACAGTGTTTGCAGATGAGGATGCTGTACCAAAGAGTGAATTTAGTCATCTAAGATTCGGTTTTGAAGGACGTTGGAATATACAAAAAAAAAATTTTTTTCTAAATAAATATCGAATAGATTTTATCTTGAGGAATCAATATATAATTCAATGCATGGCTTATACAAAATTAACATAAAAGAAAAAAATTGTTTTTAGATGTTTAGACTTTTTGTGATCCTGGTAAATGTCACAATTTATAAATAAACAGGAAGATAATATCGGTCGGAAAACTAAAAGATTAGCTTAATGGTAACTTAAAATGCAGTAAGGTAGCGGAATGGTTATAGCAAAGTTGGTGATCAAATACATAGTTGTAACAAAACTGTTGACATTAAATAACCAGTTAACCACATGTTTAATCTGCGATAACCACATATTATAATGGGATATGGAATGATAACTCTTGAAGATCCTAGATTTGTATACGAATACTTTTGTTCGTCGCGCCACCCTGCGATGTACTTCACTCGTAAATTACCTAATTAATAGGTTTTGGGCACATAGGGTGGTTAAAAGGGAAGTAGAGACTATAATATTACTACTTTTAATTACCTACCTTGTAGTAAGAATAATATCGGCAACATAACACATACAATCATCTTTCTGGTCTTGGACGTATTGATGCGCACAGCACGGCTTCGTTTCTTTTCTAAATTATACAAAGGGTAACGTAAAGAAAACGCAGAATATTTGAAGTAATCCCAAAGGTAAAATAATCAATACGTAGTCAGCATGTGCCAATCCTAAATGTTTTTATCTTAGGTGACGCTACACAGTTATACCGTACTCATGAGATAGGTGTAAAAATAAGTCAACGTTTGCATTGACACCATGCACTTGGAATAGACTGTTTGCATACTTGTATGCTACGTTCATGCAATTTAACTGAAATGTCTTTGCATGAATCATTATGAAAACTATATAATATATCAAGCTGAATGAGTTATACTATGTGCTCGGAAAATGACCAATCAACTCCAAAATTTCATTACCTTAAATATCTATCTGAATAAGTGGAAATACGTTTGCCAGATTAGAAACGCCATTTATGGCGTATTGTTCCACATTATAAAAAATATCGTATATGTAGAAAAGTTTTCGCTGGATTTTGATGCATGGAACGAGTCATGTTCCCTTATTAAAACTAGCCATCTTTATTCTCGCACATAGGTTAATGTTATTGTTCCAAAATGGTACCCATATTATATTCATGTACTGGTTAACGGCTGGTTATCATGATAAATATGTCGACCTGAACCTTTATCGGACTAGGACATTACTAATTATGTTCCTTCCAAGTAAATTTTTTTTATTTCAATGGCAAATACATGTAAGCATTTCAAATATATACATAATCACACTGTAGTACTTTGACTACTAAGGATTTGGTTATATTGATTACACAAAGCTATAAGCGCAAACTTTGAGGCTACAGTATAACTCCTATACTTAGAATATTTATCTAGCCAAAAGCATAAAACGTGCCTAGAAAGTTATATTTGTTCTTATCACTATATATGCAGTCACGTCTGCAAGGGATTGATTAGGATACATTTAATAAACCAAAAACGTACAGCAAATTGCTAGTATCTAACTAGGTAAAGCAATTTCTACTCTTTACTCGTATTTTTTAAAGGCAAATACAAACATTTTTAATTGCTTGTTTTGTCTATGATGTTTGTTAATTTTTTGTTACTGTTATTTGTCGTTGTGTGTTTGTGTGTTAGTATGCGCGCGATGTTTACCCGCTGACACCTCATCGAGGTCACACCCTCTCTGCTGCTGTGAGGTTACCCATTATCATATATCAATAATGCTACTAGATAAGGATTCTTACACTGCCAGGCCAGCAGGAGAGCGACCAGAAGCGATCCAAAAATGTATTTCTGGTAGTGATTCTGTTATAAATAAACACTAGAAAGCCAGGATCACAAGTTAACATTTGTACGCGGCACCAAACAATTATCGGAACCAATTGCCGAACAAACCAAAGAGATCGCTGAGGCTCGAACAGCATTACAGCAGGTTAATGGAGCATTACCCAAATAAATTAAGGAAGCTATGAAATCTGCTGTCGGAATATGTCTTGTAATTCAGGAAGTTAGAATATGTACGAACATATATCGAAAACAGAATTAAAAACTACATATGTTTTACTTATCAAGGCAATATAGAAGTTATGTCTGCTCCTGCTAAGGTTGCTGAGCCGGGATATCGACTACGGCATCAGCTTCTAAACCCAAGAGTGTTAAGAATATGATTAGGCAGATAGAGCATTTAGCTACTTGAATGATATTACACAAATTAGTTTAAAAAAACAAATATAAAAAAGGAAAAAGATAGTCTTTTGGTAAAGATACCGAGATGAAAAACGTTTTCGAACGCTACTAAAATCGCTATTTAGATCATCAAGTATTGCAGAAAAGGAATACTCCCAATTTGAGAAATCAGACATAGCAGGGTTTTACAGTCACCATGAATTCAACAATTTCGACAGCAGACACAATCATTAACTGACCTCCGCGCAACCGGAAACGATCTTTCTACATCGAATACGTCAGGACGACGTGGTCTTCTTTCGTTCACTAATAGCATTTATTTTCGACTCAGCAAGTTTAGATATTCTCATAGGAGGAACAATAGCATGAATAACTCAACATAAATAATGAATGACGCCGCTCAAATTTGTCGACGATTATTTCAAGGTGGTAGCATTGATATAATAGCGTTACCGGAATCTTATCAATGAACTAGATAATGGTTTTCACAGTGACTAATTGTCTGATTGGATATATAGATAACAAATAGCATGATCATACATCAACTACACCGTAGACCTGTAATGGTCATTGCAACAAACTCACTTATAGCAGTCCATAAAGCACCGAGATGGTCACAAATGGTTTCACGAACCAACATTATCAGCCGCCATAGAAATACATTCTCCAGAAGATTATGATCTTGATATTTATCAGTCGTCAATTCGGTTAGGTTGCCCTGAAGTTGCCCAGGAGGCCAGTAGTTCAGGTAATAATTGATTATGGTAACTACAGAGATCACGATACACATAGTTTGTTAAATGCATATTCGATAACAGAAGATGATGTACCATATTTTAAATTTCCCTGGTATAACAAAGACGAAGCTGGGCGAACCGACCTAATTTTATAAATTTCCATTTGCTAAACTATGGATTCTAACAAAAAAGGAGAAGAAGAAAACAAGAAATTTTGGCCGGATCAAAGTCTCCAACTTACCGAGATTTTATCTCAAAGAGGCTCTCTTGTAGTTAGTTATTTATGTTATTACTGTTTTGAATATTTTTTTAACGTATCCGCATTTGATTACTTTGATGACCTCTTATCGAGGTCACGCCCTCCCTGATGCTGTGAATTAAAGCATTGTTACATCAGTAATGGTTGGTGAAGCATTAACTATTCGGTTGGCCCGTGAGAAATTAGAACCAATAAGGAAATTTATACCAGTCCGTGATTCTGTCAAGGAAAATTACAAGAATGCCAGGAATATCAGGATGATTACGTAGAACGTTCTCAACTATTATTCAAACCTGTTACTGAAACAAATAAACCTCTTCTTCTTCAACTTGAAAAAAAAGATGATTTTATTGAAGTATACAGACTTTTACAAGATCTTCCTGGTCGAATGCCTCAACTAGCGAAACCTATTATTAACGAGAAGAAGAAAAACCTGATGAAGAAGTGATCAAAGAATTACGTAATAAATATACTGAGGATGCTTTAACGGCAATCAACAAAACTGATTCAGAAAAGTTTCCAGCTCTTGTTGTTACGACTTCTGAAAATACAAAAAGAATGTTGAGACCAACGCATGAAAAATATAGTTCCGGTCTCCAACGCTGGACTGCTATGTTTTACAAAACTAAAACTAACACATTTTGAATCGACACAACAAATGTATCATATATATGATTCATGGATTCGGTGAACCCGGTATTTCTTGAATATGAAGAAGGAAACAGCAAAATAGTAAGAGAACAAACACAACAAAATAAAGAATAAAACCAACAGAAACCACAAGAGAAGAGAAATACTAAAATGTTAAAAAAATAAAAGATTAACTTAGACCTGGAAAGTATGAAAACATTAGAGATATGGATAACGATCAGTTAGCTAAACATAATGCAGATGATTCCACTTATCCGAATAATGAGTTATCACAACATAAAAATTGTATGATGATGGTTATCGTAAGATGATCTATAGAATTCGTCATAATAAGTGTAATATTAGTAGGGATCATCCGAAAAGTAGATCAACTAAAAGGAAAGGACGAACATTATTATGAACTTCAATTTTATTCCAATCACTTAGCTGAAGTGGTCATATTGCCACTCCAAATATTATTCTTTCCGACATAGCACTATTATATTTTTTTTATAGGAGGAAAGCGGGCTGGAGATGATTCACCAGATATATTTAATGAAGCCGCTGGTATATTGTGGACGATTATGTCAAGGTGAAATGATGGTATACGGCGTATATCAGAAACGTATTGATGATCTTGTTGATGGTTATCACAGCGATTAGATGTATCGATAACACCGTGGACCTATAATGGTCGGAGAAACACATGCACGATTACTTGTCTATAAAGCGGCTTACGGTGATGGTCTTGATAATGTTATTCAAGGCTTACATTTGCAAGAATAGCTCATAAAACATCTCCAATCTTACAATATTTATCGATGAAAGCTACTAATATTATTGTATTGGTGAAATAGTTCCTGGTGTTATTGGTAATGTTGCACGTAAGGCCTTTTCTACAGCCAAGGAGAGACTAACACGATTAATACGAAGAAAACCGCAGCCTGTTAAACTGTCAAGTACTGAATCATGCATGTGAATGTCAGTAACACAATAAATCAGGCCGCAAATCAGAAACTAGCCGCCTTTACTGTAGACTGCGTTTGAAAACAGAAAAAGATATAAATACAAGTCTGATAGCAGGACGTGGTCTTCGTGTTCCGTGGCCAAAGTCATGACGATCATGATTTAGATCAACGCAGTTAAAATAAAAATGTTCAAACTAGTATCCGACACAACAGCATTTAACATGAACTCACCGGTTCCTACGGATGAATCGATATGTGAGTATCAAAAATCGGTCAAAAATCAAAGAGGCAGAATTGCACTAAAAGTTTAAATAACATGTAGATAGTTCTTACCGGCTGAATCATTTATCGAAGTTTAAGGTGAATTTGCAAAAATTGATGATGCAGCATATCATGATGATGTTATGGATGGTTTTGTTAACAATGGAATTACGGCTTTGTTTGATAGCGCTACATATATGATTGATCAAAGAAATATCTAATTGATTAAAAAAAGATGTTGATGTTTCTAGATCGATAATAGGCCCAGTCATATATCCCGAGATCAGCTGGTCCATCAAATATATTGGCTAAAGATACTTATAATAATCCTCTTAGTAAAAACTATCGTCGAAATATACTTTCAACTTAGGATTGTTTACACGCCGATCAATGTTAAAGGGTACTTGTATACACTTTTGATGAACAATTTCACTATCTCACATTTTCGGGCTTTGTAGAAGTGTGAGAAATGTTATTTTCGGAGCTAAGCATATAGCTGTACTCGTACGAAAAGGTGATGATAATGATGCTATACGGCAACCTGGAGGTAATACTGGTAATGCTAACTTACTAGCATTTATGGATACAGGTGGATACGGGTGGGGAATCATTACTATCATGGCTAACAATAGCAATAAATACTATTCGGACTAATAAAATGGTATATTTAATTGGCAAATAACATCACAACAATGTTTTTCTGCGCTACGACATATATTTTTCGCGCTACAAGGTCATACACGATTAAATTCTCAAGAGCGGAGTCATATGATATTTGACAAACTCGGTGTTTCTGCATCTCACTAAGAATAAACGGCCAACAAGAACCATATGAAGATATTTTACTTGATTTTAGACAATGCCATATAGCACGTGCATGTTATGGTTTAATGATATGTATGGGACGTCATCAAAATGTAGATATTGGTCTGAAGATATCACAACTAGATTATAAAATATATATCTCATTTACTAGTTTTCGTTGGAACATCTTTATTTGACGAGACAAACTTAGATTGATAAACACTTGTGTAAATTTCCAGTTACTCCGCATTTACTCCTCATTCCGAGCAATTGATGTTATACCTAGTGACAAGGCAATGCTACTTTAAGGAACTGGTGTACCACGGAAAGAGATCACTCATAGTACTATACTAATCATCATGTCAATATTATTCTGACTCTGGGTTAGATTAACAAAACTACAAAGTGCGTCAGTGACAAAATCCGGAACGACAATGACACAGTCAGATTATATATGGGCGAAATAAGCTGACAGAACGCCAGAACCAAACGTTCAATAATGGTAAACAATATAATACCGGAATCCGACTTACTCTATTGGAAGTTGGTATTTCAGATATAACTAAATCAGGTGGTATATTTCCACTTCTTGCATCTATAACAGCATAAATCGCAGCTGCTGCCACTGATGTCGTATAGGGGCTACATTGGGGCTGTCGGAAAAGCGGAGGTAATATCACTAAAGAAAGCCAAGTGGCAAGGATACAGAAAATGAAAGGGTTTGAGACTTAGAGTATTGTTTTACGTACGGAAAATGTGCTAGACGTGCAGGGAGTAGTTACTCGTAAAGAAACAAACAACTACCAGGGACGATTTAATAACAGCATTGTCAAATTGTTATTTACTATATGCTGCTAAAAAACAATAAAAAAACCTTTATAGGTGTTTTCATGCGAGACCAGTTACCTTTCAGACCAAACAGCGCTGAAAAAGTATCATTCATATCGATAATTCCATCGAACCCGGAACTCACTGGGCTGTATACGCGTTCGATACTCGTGGAATAGTTTATTTCTATTTGTACGAGTTAACCCAGCCAAAAGAGTTTATCAACCATGTCTATCCTTACAAAGTAAATATATGATATTCAACATTACCAACAAAGACAAAAACTGACCCAACAATAATGAATGAAAGTTGGATTAAAGTGATGCCGGCCATTAAGGTCATATGATCACTGGTTTAAACCATCATTTTTTAATTTTTATGACGGTCGGTGTCCCGTAGGGAAGGAATGGTGCCACATCCCCACGGGTTTGTAACGCACAGAGTGCGCTATTTAATTTGGCCTTTCATGGTCATACCACTAAAAAGTGGCTAATGACATGAATGTAAGGCCCTGGGTGAGTGGAAATAGACCAAACACACACTCAACCCTATCAACCAATCGGTGAGCTTTTACAGATGGAGGTGCAATGGCACCAAATAATAGCGAGAAAAAATAGTCTTCTCATATTGCTATGTTGATGGGCTCTGGACGAGGGAAAGGAAGAAAAGGTCCCGGAAGTCGGCCAGCCGAAGTCGTAGTTGGATGTCGTTTACGCCCTGGAACGCCCTAGCCATACGTACTTCAAATTCAGTCCAGTTTTACTAATGGACAAAATAAGACCGATATTGTGTCAGCCACCTTGTAATTGAGTCGAATTCAATAAGTTGCAAAATTTTCCTAACACTTAACATACCAATGTTTCTAGTACATAGTGTACATGTTAAAAGTCCCTAACAAATTTAAAAATAAAATGTCTATGCAACATATGTAGGTGAGGCACTAGTAGGTTAGTATAGATTGCACATTTTGAAGCGGTGTTTCAAAATGATCATGTCAGAATTTTCAATAGAGCTTGCTCGAATAGTTTTCTCGTACCAAATGAGAACACGATAAAAATGAATGGCAATGAATTTAGCCCTTAAAAGGGCTGGTACTCATCTTGGGAAAAAGTATGACGCCTGTCCTCCAACTCCACGAAAAAGGCAGCAGTTCTTTCCTCGTCTCGTGTTATTCTTGGAAAGTAAATTCCGTGGCGGGAGACGATATAGGCTGTTGCGTCATCAGGTAGTGTAGAGGTCTGTCTTCAAAGGCCTCAAAATAGTGTCTGTGAGGATTTTGAGGGCGAAGTGCCATTGCTGGATTCTTGGTGGCGAAGTCTGTAACGACCAGAACCCTACGTATGTCACCGCTGAGATGAAGCTGGCAGCTTTTCTCTTGTCTCTCAAGAGTGAAGTTAGTCCAAGTTCGTTGCAGAGTTTCCCCATTAATTCTTCCTTAGCTTTATCAGGCATCCTCGCCGTCTTCACCGGTGACTCCCTATTCTCCTTTGGGGTGGCCTCTTCTAGTTTTTTTATCCAGGTTCATTGCCACGCCTGTTGAATGAGTTGGGGTGGGTGTCTATGTTTTAATCACCCCCTTTTCCCCCTTCCCTTTCTTTGGCGGAGGTGGTGGTGGTGGTGGTTCTGGTTCTGGTACGGGCTCGATTATTGGTGACGTGGCCATCTCCGCCGTCTCCGTATATGTAAAAAAAAAAACATGTAGATGTGTAGATAGCACTGCTATCTGTTCTTGAAGTACCGTTATTGTACCCCCCCCCCCCTGTAGAGTAGATTCCGTTGCTGCAGTCGTGGGGGTCGTTTCCTAATGAACGGTTGGTTGTGGAGTGGGTGTACTGTAGTCCGGTTCGGTTTCCCGCTCCTTCCGTTGTCTACCTCTGTTTCTCCTGTACTTGAGAGCCCCTTTTAATTCCTTTTGTTCTTCCTTGTCCCATACGAGCAGCAGTGTTGTTCCTTTTCCTGTTGCTCTAAGGCTCCAATTAGTTGCCTCCTTCAGCCGAATGCCAAATATTGCATTGAGGGCTTGTCCTGGTATAATTTCCATCGCTAGCGTTGATAGTGAATTCATGTTGTTCATTGCTCGGTCGCTGCAGACCCACCAATATGCGGTCGAGAAGGAATTGCTGCCATCAAATATGTATCAAACCACACCAAACCACCCCATTAAGATGTACAAGAGTACACGAGTAATCACATTTAAAAGTGATCATAACATATAATGGTATATATTTATGGGGATCTATCAAATCATCTGCACTGACCATAATATATATTTATATATATATATATATATATATATATATATATATATATATATATATATATATATATATATATATATATATATATATATATAAATCTCGTTGAGATTAATAATTTGATTATTATTTTAGGTGATTTAAATATAATTTCGTGATGTCAGAGCATCTCACGTATGGTCCACATTCAAAAATATAGGCGATGACTTTGTCATTGCCAAAGTTGTCGATGAAATCACAGACGTCTCAGTGAACGTTGAGCGAGATTTTCTAATAATTATTATCTTAATGATGAAATATACAATGTAAGAATAAAATGTATTGTGCACTTAGAAACAGATTCTACTGTGCGGATTATCCGCAACAAACGTGATGATGCTTTTATTTTGTTTTAATAAGCTGTGTGAAGTAAGAATTCTAATCCAGGAATGTCGACTGGGATTGATGAACGATATTATATTCGAGCATACCCTGTGACCCTGGATGTTTATGGAATGTAGGAGCTAAAAATAAATATGATAATAATGATATTGATCGCAATTGTCAAAACTAGACTGTAATAGAACATTCTACAAACACGCTACGTGGAAATGGTTTAACTGATCTAAGAAATAAATACATACACGAGTGGGCAAAATTAGTCAAAAATACTGGAGCTACAATTAATGATGTATCTATGTTAGTACAAATAAAAAAATTCCAACAATAGTAGCAACTATAACATGATGCATGTTCAACGATTTGAAACAAAATAAAACGAAGGAATCTCAAAAAAATATGACGTTATTTCCGTAGATATTGTCGCATGTTGTCCGTGGATATTTCAGGAATTGGGGAATGTTCCGGATACATTAAAATATTTGGAAATCCCACAAATGAAATGACCAGGGTGTAACACATCAAGACCGGCAAAACGTGGACACCTGCTCGCAAAACAACATATTTTGAATGGCGTATATTAGCAAATACAAATTCAGTAACAATGCATGACTCCATGTGAGAAAAACGACATCGGTTAACCAATGCTCATACCTACATCTAAGTATCGAATCGTTGTCTAAATATATTACTTGAAATCATATTTACTATTTTTTAAGTCATGGGACATTTATGAAATAATAGTTACTACTAAAGTTCATAGTATTGCGATGCAGTCTGGCGTCGTTTGCGTTTATTGATCACACAGCATTGCTACACATATTCGCTTTTTAAAATCAGGTGAACGCCGTCTTCATCTATTTTTTCTCTTCCCTTCGAACATGCACTGAACATACTCGTACATTCAGAATCCAATTATGCTCAGAACGCTAATGGTCTAGGATATATATTTCTAGATTATTACATATATACATATAACACAACATAATTACATTGATTGGGAGGATATTTTACATCCAGAGCCATGCCAAAATGATCAGAATAATAGAACCATTTAGTATCCTGTTTTTTCACTAGCTCACTAATATGATCATTTTGCTGATTATAGAAAACTATTTTGGGTGACCATTGTAGTCTAAAGCAATAAGATAACTGCTCGATGTTTAGTCAAAATGAAAATTTACAAGGTATATTTGAGAATTTGGAATATCGTCTCTGAGGTAAAGATCTTGAAAATGTAGTGTAACAACTTAAATGACCGGCTTTTTTAACCATCGAGTAACACATTTAGATTAATGCAATTACGTATTGCTATCTGTAAATAATAAATGTGTGTTTTAATAATCTATCTGTAATCCAATAGTGAATGTTACAGATGACCATCTTTATCGTAGACCTAACTATAATCGAGCTAATGTAATAACCACAAACGACAGTTCCTAGCTTTTACTTTTTCTCAGCTCCTTTTTATTAAAAAACATTGGCGTCGAACTTACTATGAAACAAAATAATCCATGTTCTTTAATATGTTTTTAAACATTATATTGCTTGGTTTGTAACATCTTATGTAATCATAAACAACAACAATTGCTAAGAATAACTTCTAGGTTATGCATTCCATCTGGCATCAGGATTGACCAATCCCTCTTCTACCTTTCATCGAACTGCTCAATCGACCACAATATTAAAGTATAAGGGGCGAGATATGACATTTCTATTGAGGTTCTTTCTCTTCGTTGTACATAACCGGTGATAAAAATATTGTATCTTGATATGCGTCTACTGCTTTACGTAACCACCCGCTGTTATGTATGCACAGTACAATGAATTGCAGACCTGAATATCTTGTTTGTGTTGGGTTTAACAACATTGTTTCATCACACGATGGGCTAATATATGGCGGCCAGTATTATTGGTGCAGGAAGAACCCGGCAAAACCATCGGCAATAACCACTGACCCACGATAAGCTACTGGTAAGCTTTCTCACATAATATAACTACATTAGCCGAATCGTAGATTCAAACCCACGCAGACAAAGGTGAGAAGGCAGTGATACGTAATGGAACGAGCTTTAGACCACTCGGCCACTCTGACCACTTCTGGAGATCTATACGATATGAAACCTCTTAAAGTTAACCGAGTCGAAATACAAATTTCCTCTATTCTTTAATGTTTACAAAGACTGCTTGAGCATATTACATGTGTTCAACGAAAGGAGTGTATTCCTTCCTTTTACTGCAGAACATATTAGGCGTGTTACTATACAATGTATGCTCTTACATTCTGAGCGGAATAATTATCAAATGTCATGACTTATGCTTAATCTTAGTGACGTATAGATTCTCATTTTGCTTAATCGATTTTAATTAAACATACTCACCAACATAAAAAAAAGACTTTAAACAAGTTTGGCATCATATCTTTTTCATTTGCATGACGTGTTATCACAAGATAAGTTCTGAATTTAGTGGAACGTTAATTCTGATTCCTAAATCGTCTATAATTAAGTGACCAAACACTTCACTTATAGTTAAGAATAGCCTGAAATGTTTATTGAAAATCATAATTCTGGGCCAAAAGGAAATGTGAACAATTGATAGAATTACATATTTTATATTATTGAAAATGTATGTTGCTTGAGATAATAAACAACACAATATGTTTGGACAAAAGTAAGTATGAAATAAGAGACAAAAATGTATTAAAAATTCAACAAATAACTTATATCACTAGAATGCAAATGAAAACTTAGAAAGAACGTAAATGGTGTTGTATTGGTATATATTTTATTGTGATTGCAATACAGGATGTCAAAGTAGATGCACGAGTAATTTCATTATTTAATGTAACGATGATTTGTGGTATGTCATCGTCGTACCTTTGCATTATCGATTTTCATCAACGACGATACTGCACTGGGATATTCTTTGCCATAATCAGCCTATAGTTGATTTGGCCATCGTATACTACCTTGAGGTCCAACATTATTGCTGATATGTTCGTTAAAACCCAGAAGCAATTCCAACAGCTGTTTTAGTTAATAACGGGTATGTTTCGTTATATCTCTGTGCAACGTAAACAACAGTTAAAACATGTTTGTTTGCGAATTGGCATCTTCTAATTTAAAAACAATCGTGTGGTAAAACTAATATATTCATTTGATGAACTTCATTTGGAATAGTGACATCTAAATATACGTATTCGATTCGTTTACAATTACACTTCGCATACTATAATGGGAATTGTTATTCTTGTGCACTTCTAGAGTCATGACACGCGTGAATATAGACGTGATCTCAGATATAACGGCTTTCAGGCTGGACAAAGACCACATTATTTGTGGGAGGAGTCACGGTCGTCTAAAAGCAAACAAAATTGGGTTGAAGAAGCCCTGTTTTGTGTCGTTTATATTACAACCTTCGCGGTTTCAAAACAAAAGCTAGACATTAAATGTGGCATAGAGTATTGGGAGGTCTGCAGGAAATTGATATGGGAGTGGCGCTTGATAGCTTAAACAGAAATTAACATTACGTTTTTTGTCTATATAAGTGTTAATACCCTTCTAGACTTTTTTTGGGACGGATAGTGTTAACATTTTAGATATTACAGACCGCATCGCTAATAAAGTACTCCCTGCAGCAGCCATTGTTTGATTTTCATTTCAACGCTTTATGTTTTGAGTACTATCCATCACTTACTTGTGCACCTACACATTTCACTTATTTAATGTACTATCAATCACCCAAGATTGATATATTACCAACAAAGTTTTTTGAATAATATTTAACACACATTTATTAAATAATATCCCACACCACGAGTTGCTATAATATCCACCACTCGTTTGCTATGTACGATCCGAATATACCACTTCTGATATAGTATTTAATGACTTTAATTTGGGTAATATAAAACCCAGGAGTTTTGATTTCTACCAAGATGCACTCTTTAGTATATGGTATTAACAACCGAAAATATTATCATACACCCACTATTTGATTACTATTGGATATACGAATGTCTAGTGCTTAGCAATACAAACACTTTTAATGATATCCAATGATGCACAATAATACACAATGATACACAATAATAATAAGGACGTAATGTGTAGTACCCAAATCTTATACTTTCATAAATATAAACAAACAAATGTACTAAAGTAGTACAAGTGTATATAGTCTAAATTGAAGCTAATATAAGTAAACAATCGGAAAAGGCAAGATTATTTAGTGTTAATAACTACAATGCAACCACAATCAAACGATACTGTATTTTAAAGTTACGTTTGATTGTAAACACGGACAATGACGTACAAGCATACTTACAACCAACACATAGTGCGGCTATACATATACGTCGGATACCTCTTTTCTAAGTGGTCTACTGTTTTTAAATATGCTAATGGATACAGGAAGGAGAATGTGGATGAGGAAAGTTGACATCCCTTCCCATGTCTTTCATTGGTGTATTAAGTATCTCGAGATCACCACTTGTTATTTCGTTTCCAATATTTCCTCGCGCACAATGACTACTCACTTTCGAATCTCTTCTATAGGGGATTATTTTAGTATCTACCACTAGCTGGTGAAGCTCTTAGGGCTCTTTACTAACTCATACGTTGTGAAATGAATTATTGTTTCATTCGCTGAATGCAATCTTGATCTAAAAAATGTATAGAGGTGTGCGACCTTTCGGTCTTGTGAAAATGGTTTCAGTGGCACAGCACACCCTTAACAAATCATGCGGCTGGATTTAGACCGTCGTATAATCTTATTTGATCTAACGGAAAAAATTTACTGATCACATGCGAAATTGATTTTAGTGAACCAAGCGGTATCACCTATTATATTATATGACGTGAAGGAACAGTTCCCTATATGTCTATATTCGTACATGTAATAAACATCTAAAATGAAAAGAATATCAATATAAAGAACGCGTATAATATGATTAACTGATTTGTTATTAGATAAGCTAGACAAGTCCATTACTTGATAAATCAGGAATGTTTTCTTACCAAGTGCATACGTTACGCATCAATTATTCAGGTTACGATATGTGCAATGATGACTGCAGAAAAGTACTACAGTTGCAACTAGAAAGATGGCAATGCCATGTCTATTGTAATGTTATCATTAGAATAATTCTTGTATTTAATCTTGTGCTGAGTACAATACTTTAAATTTGTTTCTCTAATTGAGATTAGGTCGAATTTGTCATGCCTGTTCTGATGAATTGATATAATCGAAACAGTTGGCGGAAATCGTTGTCGACAAAAAAATAAACTCTGACTTAGACTATCTGTTTTCGTAAATTTAGCTTTCTTCACCTCCAACGTGATTTGTAAAGTAGCAATCAAGAAATCGAAACTATGGTGTTATGTAAATTAAATTTAATGTTTTGGTTTCTTTATCGTTTTAATTTTTCTAGTGCATGATATTGCATTGTCACAATGAGGTCAGTTATGTTTGGCCTTACTGATGTTTTTGAAAAGTTTATTGATGTAAACACTAACGTTGTATAGAGTTTCTGACCGCGTCGCCAACTCAGTGCCAATTTTGGTAAACAACTGTTTAAAATTCTGTATTGTTCCCAGAGTAAGAATCATTAAATAAAGTCAAAGTCATGCTATAATTTCGTGTCGGTTGGTTTATGTATATCGTTACGAACTTTTCCAGTTCGGGTTGAATTTATATTATCGTCAAATTATTGAATTTCAAGTGGTTTTTTTAAGAAAAAACAAGTGTTCAAACAACATTTGTACATAATATATTTATTCGAACTTATTCTGAATTCGAAACTGGAATAATATGTTATATAATTCAACAAATCACAACTGATACAGTGGAACTTTGCTGACCACAATAGGCACCGTTGCATTCCATTTTTTTAGTCGGATTCGAAATCCGTTCGCTTATTATTTGTCTCATATTTTCACCTCGTATCTTAGGAGAATATTATATATGTTAAATTTTACAAGGCTTGTTGTCTTTCCTCTTTTTTGTTATTTTCTAAGAGATAAACTCATAACACTGATGATACCCTTTCCTTCCAACTTACTGGAGCTGACGCTTTGTCCACGTTTCATACTCTTCGTTCAAAATTATTTTCAATATAGCACACACTGTAACAGAATTGTTACCGAGTGGATGGTGGATTAAATGAACAACACAAACACAATATGTGAAAGAAAATATAAATTTATGAAATAAATTATTAATGAAAAATAATGATGTATCAACACAATAACTCATTCGTTCAACCCACAATTACACTCACAACCATTCACAATACATGAACAAATTATTAATACACAGATAAAAAGGAATCTCTTGGACTATACACAGATCCAAGGAACCTTTACAAAAGTTATATTACCGCAAGTATAAATTGCGATAACAAATACAAAACATCAAAATATACTATCGCACGTATGGATTGCGACAACTAGCGCGAACATATACATGTATTTAATCAAGCTGCTAACTTTTATTGAGATTCATGTAATCCCTTGAAATACTATTGTGATTTGAAGTAACTATGTAAATATAACAATGTATTCAATTGTACTACAATTGCAACACACACATGTGTCTCGACCCTGTATAACCGTAAGATTCACCAACTGTTGAATCGCCGCCCAGTTTCCCCGAATACCTAGGGTTGACCAATACTTTTATCGGCCGTTTGCCCATCACGGATCCACCACAGTTATACGTACAGACAGCATACAGCATCTACTAGAACCAACGTTCCCAAATACCTAGATGCCACCCGGATGTTAACACCTCTAGACAGCTTCGACATTCAGACCTCTAGATTTCCGGATATTTACACATCACAACAGATGTAGACGGACAGACAATCCGACAGACAGACAGTCAGATACCTCAATTTGATCTCACAATCAAATGGCACAATTAATCACATTCAGCTACAATTCAGATACGTTCAGAGACGTTCAGCTACAATCAGATACGTTCAGAGACGTTCAGCTACAATCAGCAACAATTTCAGAGACGTTCCGCTACAATATCAGTGACGTTCCGCTATCATATCAGAGATGTTCCGCAACAAATCAGCTACGATATAAGAGACGTTATCAGCTGCAATAAAGAAACCAGACTAATAATAGTTGTCTCTAAAAATAATTTAAAATTTAGATTACGCTATTACATTTAAAGTCTAATAGTGACTAGTAATTCCAAATATTCCACGTTTAAATCTGCATTGTAATAAAGGCATCATTACATGAAATGATAAACGGAATAAAATTCACAATAAAACGAAATATAAATTTAACACTCACCCCTTTGGCTGTAGATAGAATCACGAGCTATCTTTCCTGTGATAAGATACTTTTGGACTCGTAATTATTATCAGAAATATTCTGCCTTATATATCCTCAAATAGGTGAGCAGAATTCACGGCAAAATTACCGTGCACCCCGTGATTCTAATGTTCCTGACTTCATGTGATTCGAAATCAGGCACATGCAAATCGTTACACGCCGCTTACCTTGGAAAAAACCACTTATTCACCCCAGGTAACGCATGTACGACGAAACAAAAAAAATGGTGAACTTAGTTTGCAATTTAAGAAGAAATAAATTTAATTTTCTCCTAATTCTGTGACACACACCTAATGGTTGTGTATTCTCATACATTGTAAGTGACTGCAATAAAAAATATTTGCTCTAAACATTTCTTCGTTCTAAGTTTTGTCTTCACCACTACAAACCAAATATGTCCTCTCGTTATAGATGATGCATACATATTCAATGCAATTTCGTCGGATACACACACAATGCATGCTACACTGGCGTTGTAATAATAATAATAATAATAATAATAATAATAATGTATAATATACGTATATATATATATATATATATATATATATATATATATATATATATATATATATATATATATATATATATTGTTTAAAGCTATTTGTAACTGTCCTTGTTTTAGACATTGTATGTAGTTTATCTTCAACAGCGAAATCTTTCCCAGCCCACTCTTTTTAACCATATGTGTTGTGTGAAAGTATGTTATGTTTGTCAATATGTGGGCACTACTACCTGATCTTCTCCTTACATCCCATCACTAAGTGTAAGTACTTGCATTGTCACAAGATAGACCGAGTCGGGACTGGATTAGTGATGACACGGAACGCAACTGCGTTAATAAGATGTTTATTTTATAAAAGCAATAATACTTCGTCCATATGACGAGACATATGCAATCGTGAACCCTAAATTCTGAAGTTTTCGTTCATGGAACGAGATTTGTGTAAAATTAAATTATGCAGGTGTCGTTCATATAACGTGACTGCAAAGAAGATATTAAATAAATAATACGTCGTTCATATGACGAGACTGGAATGAATAAATGTAAACTACTTGCTGATGTATTTTGCTACTAGCCTGGCGTCTGTTTGACGTCAGGAAGTACATCCGGTTACACAGAGTCAAACCTAACAGTTGTGACCTTCACCTCACGCAATCATATATAAATACCATATATATATACATCTAAACACAGCATACATCAATGCAGCATACGTAAGCACCATACACAGGCACCACACACGGGCATTACACGGTCAGCATAGACAAGCCCACACACGTAGTCACCACAATATGGCACCACACACGCAGTTACCACAACACTTCACCACTTCAGCACAACACGTCACCACACTTCAGCACAACACTTCAGCCCAACACTTCAGCACAACACGTCACCACACCACTTCAGCTAAAATTAAAACAACCGAACCGTGTAATACATATGACACGATCAAGTATTCTCACACATATATGTAGCGCATGTGCGCACATGAAATAATTATCCATGTACATTTAACGTTAAGCATGCAGCGTATAATTGAACTCAATTATGTTCAGATACAAAAGAACTAATGAAACAAAAAATAGTACTTCTGATAAAATGGCGCTGCCTAACCTACGTATTTATTATATAGATTTTATAATAAATACTAAACATCTAATATGTAAAACAATGAATTATAGCAATGAGAACAAAGTTAAATCTATTGTTACCTCTTTTAGATGATAGATTGCTCAGTTTAGGAAGGAAGCGTTTCCGACAAGACTATATTGTAATGTGATTTTTGTCTTATAATTTCGTCCTTATATACCCCTAGCTGTGACAGATATGCGCAGCTAGGTACTTTAAACTGCAGGCAAGTTCTCACATACAGCATGAGCTGAGTGTTCGCTCATTATGCCGAAATAACTAAAAGGCCCAAAAAATAATAAACTACCCTCGGTAAGGCTGTACGCAGTAACGAAGTAAAGACTAGATTTTTTTGACCACATATACATATTGAACATAGTCGTATACAATTCCGTGACATGCATTTATATACAAAATAGTCTTCTGTCATTTCATCCTATCAGTAGGTGTAAGCACTTGCGTTTATATGCGAAACAGTCGTCTTTCCTTACATTCTATTGGTAAGTGTATGTAGTTGCATTCATATGCGAAACAGTATTCTTTCCTTACACCAAACATTTGAGAGACTTCATTTAGTCTACTTTAATTGTTACTTTTTGTGCTGCTTTACATACATTTGCATAGCCTTGCAGTATGCAACGTAATGTTCCAAACAGCAACTATGTGTAGCATTCCTGTTAATGTTACATTTTATCTCTTGCGTGTTTGCCTGAGAGGTATACACAGTGTTTTAGTCAACATGACAAGTACACTAGAACTCGTAACTCAAATTTTTTCAAACAGTTTTGGATATATACCAAATAATTACCATAATGAAAAACAGTCGATACAAATTTTGTAAACGGTCAGAAACCCACTCCACCTCTGGAGTGTGAATACTAGAATGCCATTGTCTTTTTAGCAGTTATTGTTCTCTTTCCTATTAGACTTGTGAAGATAGCACAAACTGTATTTTATGTGCATTTGTCTTGAACAAAATATACATAACTACTCTTACTTGACTTCTGCATGTCATATTTTTTATATTTTTATCGAACATAAATATTATTTATTATATTTTGAAGTACTCTTATCATTCTTTGTGTGCAGGATTAATACTTAGAACTTTATTAATCAAATGTTGTAACCGTGTAAAGAAAACATGTTCAAATAATGAAAAAGTCTTTTACATTGTGCAAATTCTGGAATACTAAATTCTGGTATTGATATAAAAAGACCTGGACTTAGAAGTGTCATGAGAAGTAACACAAAGGTAAATATCACAGAGAAGGGTTCCATTTGAATTATGAAGCGCATTACAAAAATCATAAAAAAGGAGAAGAAAGCGTAATGTTCTTAGAAGTAACTAACATACTAGAGCACGTACAAATGACATGGACACGTTCACGAGTTTAAATATGATACTATTTACAAATCGTTAAATAGTTATTTATAAAGCTAATACCGTAAGTCTCATAGGTGGATGTTTACAACTCTATAGTAAGTGTTCATCTATATTGAAATCCTTGCTAAATAAAGTAACACGTATTATGAGAATAATAGTCATTAAAAACAAAAAAGCGAAAAGGTGCTGCAGGAAGATGACGAAGGAGCATACAGAAGAAAACTATAAATGGATTTATAATTGGAGAGAAAGAATAGGTATTTCTTCCCTATATTGACTGATTCATTATTTAATAAAGAGAACAAATGACATGGAAAAATGAAACTGACTCCATTATCACTTGTGAAGGAAACAAAACATACGTTTTTTAAAAAAGAATAGGAGGGATAAATCCATATTCGACTTTTAAATGGGACCAATTACAGTACCTAATGTAGAATATATATATATATATATATATATATATATATATATATATATATATATATATATATATCTAATCAGACAATGAGACATTGTCAAAGTTATCAACTAGTTCATCAATACGTCCTCGTTAAATGTGAATATCCATGATAACACCTTGAAATAATCGTCAACAAATATCAACGACTTTATCACTCATTTCTGGTGAGTTATTTCCAGCTCATTTTCATCCTATTGGAATTTATAATGGTGCTATGTCGGAAAGGGCGTGTAACAGATCCATTTCCTCCTTTCGTATTTAATGTATTAATACAACTTCTAATGGCACCATTTTCAGGTGCATCATAAACATTTTGATTTCCTTTTCTAGAAGGTTGTGATTTTCTTATTTTGTAGATGAATTTGTGGAAGAGATTGTTTTTGTTTTTTTTCATTATGCGGTGGAGGAAATTGATATGAAAGGTGTATCTGCAGTGAAGAAGATTGATTTTGTTGAAGTTTTTTATGTCAGTATTTTAAAGTTGTTACACTTCATTATCGATTTCTCTCTTTATTAAATCTTCATATTTCGCTTCTTTTTTGTTATAATATATGCAATATATTCATTTGATAAGATTATCATTGGTTAAATTTTCATGACCAGGTTTAAAAATAAAGCATGTTCCGAATATACCGTTTAATATGTTTTATTGGTCAATCTGGTTTTTAGTATTTTTAAGTTTTTCAATAGTATTCACCCTGAATGATTCCATATTTCATTCTATTTGTCTAGGTGCAAGTTATTTTTCACGTCGGCTCTTTCAGTATGAACTTTGCCAATGTATTCAAGTATTTCTTCATCTACAGAGGCTGAGAGGCGGCGATTGTAGTTTTCAAGTTTCCTTAGATCTTTCTGCTATGTTTCTTTGTTTTAGCTTCTGCAACTCTCTCAGTAACAAATATGACAGGTCTAAGTACTTGTTCTGAACGATCTCCCAATTCAACCTTAGATTCTTGACAGGCTTTTATTGTTTGTCTGACAGAATCAAGGACAGGTATGCATTTCCTGCGTGCTTCTAGTCGCTCTCGCGCTAATCTAGTTGTATAAAATTATGATACCATAGTATTGATATAACTTAAACTTATTTAACTTACAGCAGCTGAGAGGGTATGACATCTAAATGGTGTCAACGGGTAAACATCGAGCGCATAATACTAATTTTAAAAAAAATATGACGACAAAAACAATAACAAAATTAACTAACTCCAAGATTGACTCTTTCGGTTAGTTAGAGTCTTCGGTTATTGTTATTAATGTTATTATTTACGTTTTACTAAGAAGCCTTCGATTAGAGAATGGGACCGTATAAAACCAATGTGGGTTCACCCTCTCTACTGCTAATATGAATACAAGTGTGATATCAAACTAGCTTATTGTAGGGCATACATCTTCAGCTTGGAAAAGTGCGGGACGTCGGAGTATAATACTTTGATCATTCTTAGATGATAACGAATTGATTATATAAAGCTCAGAGCTCTATAGATGCATATTGAAGATTTTGATAATTTGTCATGTTACAGCAATCAGGGCAAAGAAGAACGAAATATAAATTTGAAGCAATTCATGCAGCAGACATGTATAACAAGGTCCCACTCAGTCACATTATCCTGACACTAACCTCGTAGTGTTGAGCGCCAGGCGAGGTAGCTATTAGTACCAAGTTTGTAAGTCTTTGTAATAACTTAGCCGAGTTTCGAACTAGCGACCTTCTCTCATCGAAGTCCGACGCACTACCAATACACCTCTGGATCGGTATATGCTTTATATGTGCTTAACGTTTATGCAATTCAGTTATACATATATGTTCTGTAAGAATAACCCGGTAGCAAACCACGAAGGAAAAATAACCTAAGAATTCAGCACAGGCACATATTGCCTATACATAAACGATATGACATGAATGCCTATACATAAACGATATGACATGAATGCCTATACATAAACGATATGACATAAATGCCTATGCATTAGCCATAGTAGCCTGTATAACTGTTTTCGGAAGACCCGGGAGATCCCAGGAAAGAACTACCGTCCAACATTAAACTTTCTCACATATCAACATTTTACAGAGGTGGGATGACAGTGATTGGTGAAGGAAATTGGTTTCAAACAGTTGTTCGACATACCCCAAGCCGACATTGTAGTTGCACTAACGATGTAACATACTGTTGACAATATCGAAGGAGTTGTATCCCTTGCGCATATTGATTGTACTTATTAGTGCCCACTTTTTTATGTATAAAAGATCCAAGTATTTCTCCACGTGTTCATTATGGTTATTATAATGTAGAAGTTGAGAATGCTTCTGTGTTTATTTGAATATCCGCCCTCTTCATCTGGACGTGTAAACAATTTTATTGAAATCATTAAATTATGACGAATCAGGATTGCACGACGGTTAGCAAATAAAGCACGACGAAAAAGTAGTCATTCCGAAAGTTGATATGGCTTGATCCAATAGAGTTAGACTGTAGTGATACGAAATAGTCATTTGAAGCCGTTTATTCTGATTCATAGATGCAGATAACTTGCCATAATGAAATGATAATCAGAACCATACAGTCTGGTCCTTTGTACAACGTATATCCTGTTTTAGTGACAGCAACCTTATGAAGACGTTATAAAGTTTCATAAACATCCGGATATATCCCTTTATTAATGAGATCTTACATATCAAAAAATATATAAGGTTGTAAATTATTAAGTAAAGTTCAAGGTGTTATCAGATTTAAATCAAACAAAGGATACTTTAGTATGCTACACAATGTAATGGTTCGACATGTACGGAACGAAAACTCGTTTTTCTTGGAGCTCATACTAATTTTATTTCAATACAGCATATTATATTTTGCACTGATATACTTTTCCTATTCGCTACTAGAAGCCATCTCACTAAGGCGTAGTATATGTCTTGTATCGTATTCACTGCATAACGTCTATGACTTAAAATGATTTAAATACAGCACATTATAAGTTTTAATTCAGTCAGGTTGCTTCTATCTATTTGTTTTAGTTTGGCAAGAAACCTTAAAGCTAAAGAGAATACGACGGGTATTGCAGGGATGATTGAAATGCTCTCAAATTAGAGGAATATTGTCAACAGCAAAATTAGGAACCTCCAATAATTGTTAATGACGGATAATAAAAAAGCATAAAAAACTTTAACATGTCATCTCCATCATCACCACCACCGCCAATATTAACATTAATAATGAGAAGAATAAGGAGAACAAGAAGCAAAATAATAAAAATAAATTGTTCACCTAACTTCTCTCTTTAATAGCAAGAGGATATGTTTATAAATTATAGTGTACTTGATAAAGCGTATCATTGGTATTTTTAGTAGCTTTGAATCATGTTTGTATATACTGTTACGGCTATTGGATTTAATTTTATTTATTTTTAATTATTAAATCCAAAATTGTCATTTAGGATTTATTATTCATTAAATGGGAAATTTTTCTAGAAAATTCAGTTGACCTGTACTTTACTGATAAACAGGCTGACCTTGGCTTACAGTGGTCTAGTTCCTGACCTTGCTTTGGACATTGTCAACAGGTCTTCAATTTCATTGGTTAATTTCGGGGACAACATTTTATCAGTGGCTGATTTTTCCTTCTGGTTCATTCTGTTACTACGTGACTTGAAGAAAGTACTTTTTCCATGACCTTCCAGACTCACATGATTCCTCTTGTTTACGAGGAAATTACAATATATATAGCTGTGCTTTAGAAGCTGACATTAGTAGAATCTTTGGGCTGTAAGAAATTAGTTGTGTTATTTTCTGTTTGAGTTTATTTATTTTATTCTGGACTTTGTGTCAATTCGTTGGAAAAGAAGAATTATTCTATTTATCTGGAAAAGGACATATTTTTCATAACTTCATCTGGATGATATTAAATCGAGAACTGCATCACGTGACATTGTCAGCCATTTTGGATTACATCGTCAAGATTCGAACCTGGAATAATTAGAACATTTATTTATCAGGACTTGAAATTCCATTAGTGGATTATTTTGTGAATTCTATATTTGTTGGATTTGATTCTCTAAAACCGTAAGTTTATTTATTTTATGAAAATAATTGTACTTAATAAAATCATTGTTAAAGTTTTACAAGCTTGTTAGTTTTCACTCTTTCTGTGTTGCTGCTTATTCGAGCCTAAGTACGTAACAATACACACAAACACACATAAGATATATATATATATATTCTAATACATAATATATATATATATGTTGCTGCAAGCCAGTGGTCTTTTTTGTCTTTGCGGGTGTCAATCCCTGGAGCGAATCCCGCTTAAAGTCTTAAGTTACAAAGACTTCCATACAACTTCAGTCGTAAATTAGAAATCCCGACCTGTCCATTCAATATTAAGTTTTATTTGAATCAAGGCAGTACCACAGATAAAACAGCCTGCTTAAAATATATCAATCGCACATATGCATTTTGTCCCTGCGTTAGTTCCCGTACCGCAAATAACTAATAGGACTCTCCCCTAACACAGGGAACTTTTTTTAACTACGCCCCAATAGCCCAGTTGATCAATGGTTTCCAAGCACGAATAGCCAGTACACTACCCCACATTTATCACCATGGCGACATAATCGGTACTTGCTAAGTCCATTTTTATATATTCAGTTGTGTATATTGCCGGTTGGCTATAGTAAATACTGCCGCTGCAGTCCACAAATGTACAGTCCATTCTTATATATTCAGTTGTGTATATTGCCATTTGGCTATAGTAAATACTGCCGCTGCAGTCCACAATTGTACAGCACTAGATCTTTGTCGGGAAGATTGTATTTCAGCGTCATTCACGCGACGTTGACCTGAATGCATTACTTGTTAACCATGGCATCATGGAATCTCACTGACAGTTTCATACGTGACGCTAGCTCCTACTAATTGGATAATGTTTTCGGGCAAAGCAATTTTACAATTGAACCGATTTGCGATAATCGCACAAGTAATCGCAACAATTTAAGGATTCGTAAAACGGAGAGATATAACCAAATGCGCATATTAAAAAATGTATTTCTTTATCGCTGACTTTAAAAAGATCACGCCACCTCGAGTGACACAAACGGCACAAGTATGTGGTCTATTCAAAATGTATGACTTTCCTCAAAGTCACGCGTCAATCCGATTCATGATCCCCAAACATGATTAGGACAAAAATCCGAACAATCATTGGACTTGTTCCTATTAGCCCGTAACTTAACATCCGCAATTAAACATCTTTTCTTCTGAATAGCTAATTGTTTTGTTATTTTGTTTTTGTGTTTATTGTTGATATTTAGTTTTTTGAACTGCTTATACGTACAATAAATGCCAACAATAAACAAACTTAATCAAGCTGAATCGAATATGAAAATATTCCGACAAGTTATTCGTGTTGAAACGCTCATAATAATCATCGGAATTCGTTGCAAGAACGACCGCTCAACTCATATGTCTATAAGGAAAACATATGTGAAATGTAGAACCTGTGCAACTTAATTGTGATCCAAATTACGTACAGCTCCAATAACACCAAACATCAAACAAACATGAACGAAAGATGATAGCAATAACCCTTGATAATTCCTGAATGTAATTTATTCGGAGCAGTTACTGTCAATCTTTCTCTCGTGAAAGTATTGCAGTACGTAAGGCCAGTTTGTTTCTCTTCCAAACTACAGAATGTTTTATCTCCCCATGGTTGACGTTAGTTACACGCTCACTATTTGAAGCACGGTCATTAATCTCAAAGTTTAACAAAGCACAAGCGTTTTCTGTTTTGTTAGTCGTATATATGTTTATCTTCGGTGACGCTCTAAAGTCATTTATCTCAGATTGGAGAACGAATGACGTAAAGTTCTTGTCGTTTGTAAAATATATATTGACATAACATACTGACCATTGCATATAATGTGACTGAAATTTCTCCGCATGTGGTCGTTAGGGAAACTATGCAGTACCAACACTAGACAGATGATAAACACAGTACCAACAATAGACAGATGATAAAGAACTACATTAAATCCAGGATTATTACTTAGCAGAGATGTAACGGCTTAATAAATTATGTGATCTTAATCTACATATTTATTATGTGTTTTAATCCACATTTTCAATAATTCTACTTTTCGTTTTAATCAATCTCATCTTTGCAATCAAATTAATCATTCTGTTCTTATATTTAATTCACATGTATGTTATGACCACTTTATAAGTCTTTCTTTATGCGTGGGGATCTTTACTTTGTAGATAAGATGAGTTTATCAAATTAGTTTTGCAAGCTAGGTAATATGAAACGATTATGTGAAAACAGAATTAAAGGGAGAGTGGAGAGACATAAAAAGGGTAATGCTGAGTCGGATGTAATAATGTCTACAAAGGGACACATGAGATATATTTTGAAACTCGTGCTATATCAGTTTACTGTTATTAAAAACGAGATCCGAAGCCAGCACAGGTAAGTACGTGTCACTTGAATTGTCAAATTCTGGGCATAACCGGTTACGTCCAATGACAGTTCCAAACCCCCTAGAACCTCTGTGAACCAGAATATAGATGGCCTAACCAGAACATACAGAAACTATCTTAAGCTATTTATTGGTGACATTTCAATAGAATCGCCATTTAAAAACTGAATGAGATTGCAGTCGGTAAAGGCAGAGAGATATCTCGATATATATCATTCATCCTCCTATGTTACGTAGACCCATTATTTCATATCAAAAAGCTAAATGCTCTCCTAGAGAAGAGCGATGTTGAACGTGATATTAATTTAACACATACTGTCAGTGGTAAGCTTTATTATGCCAGTCTATAAGGTAATGGGAGAAAGAAGATATACAGTAAAGTCTGACATCCAATGAGTTCCAATACATTGTTTTTCTAGTCTTACTCTTGCTGATAGATACAATAATATACGATATCATGGCAGTACAATTTTCAAATATTAACCCCATGTGGAAATAGTACGTTGCACAGTGTTTCATTTGCTCCTTTAATGAAATAAAGTGTTTGCAATCGCAATGAATCGAGACGGGCAATTTAAATGTTGGAACAAATAAGACAATTCGAGGGAAAACACAAGTGAATAATCTTCCATTACTTGCCCTGGATTGGTGGAATAAACCAATGCAGTTGAAAATTGCTGTATTTTTTCTTTGAGGTAATTGAAATAGGTGAACAAAAACTTGGCATTAGAGACATTTTGATAACATTTGCTGAACAATTTTATTTATTTAATTAGTTAAATTAATTTAAATATGTATACATCTCACCAGGTTCCGACATTACATGCAGAGGCTACATCATCATACATCAGTAAAGATATGAATTATTTAGATTTTGCGTCTCATACACGTCACTAAGTCAAAAGACATTGGTGACAAATCTGCACAATTTATTTGCTAAAAGGAAGTAAAACGTAATAGAAAAGAAATTAATATTATAAATCATAAATCGTATGATATTTAGATTTTTTGAAATGTTAAATTGTATTATTCATATTTAAAAAATCAGTAGATTATCAAAATTAAGATTAACAAATAATTGTATTTCTTTATGTATGTACATCGCATCAGTTCGTCCAGCCATATGTGATACACTCTCTGTTACATTTATGAAACTGTGTGGTGTGATTTAACTTAAAGTAATGAAAAGTCAGATTTTGAGAGTCACAATGTCAAAGTCCAAGGTCGATTAGACAAATGAAAGAAGCGTACCCCTTTGCACACTGGATCATTTTTCCACCATCACAAGTTTCGTATTGTTTCTGACTGTGCATATGAAGAACGTGTTGTGGATATCAGGGATCGATTTCAGACTAATTCGAAATACGATTTAAGAACACTAGTTTATTTTGTGCCATCCGTTTTTACCAGATTTATATACATAGCTTGTATTCGATGTCAATGAGAAATACTTAAAATTGAATCTCGACAATGACGTTAGTTTTGCATGGCATCCATCATCCTAGAAAGAGTGGATGCAACATCTGGCTAAGAAAACATTTAACATTAAAGGACACTGACTGAAATAAGAAACATTCCTTCTGCACAATACCAATAGCTGTATATGACAAACTCGACTTTTAAAGGAGTGTATTTGGTGTGAGGAAGAATTCGTTTAATCATTGGATCTTGAGCTAAATCATCAATGCCACTTAGAAAGAAGAAACTGGGTTATACCCACATTTTCAAGTATATGCATATTGCACTTTTTCATTCCGATGTATAGGGTGCATTTGATGGACTTACCTATTTATGTCGATTTGGAGTCATAACAATCATTCTCCTTCTAGTGGAAATAATTTGTAAGCAATGCTTTCCAATCTATCCACAATGGATACATACATTTTGAAACATAAAGATATTGTATATAAAAAATATTTAATAGTGAAGATTCCAAAGTAAGCTAGTAGGTTTGCAAGCATAAAAATAAAATCTGGTTTTCTTTTTTCTTCACAATATACATATCGGCAACTAAAAGATCTTTCTCTCTCTCTCTCTCTCTCTCTCTCTCTCTCTCTCTCTCTCTCTCTCTCTCTCTCTCTCTCTCTCTCTCTCTCTCTCTCTCGTGCAATGTGCTCGCACAATACTGTCCTAAAACAAATTAACAAAACGTCCAAAGGAGATGGTTGCTTCTAGTATTTCGCTGGAGGTGGTGGTGGAAAAGTCAGGTTGCTACCTCCCTGCTGGGCATATGGAGGTGGCTGGACACCATTGAGATAGCCATAACCGACAGCTCCTTGTTGAACAGGAAATGTTGACTGTCCCTGGGAGACTGAGGTGCTATTCACTGCAATGTAAACAAGCGATTTGCATATAATAATAATAATAATAATAATAATAATAATAATAATAATAATAATAATAATAATAATAATAAAAATAATAATAATAATAAATAAAACTAATAATAATAATAATAATAATAATAATAATAATAAGAAGAAGAAGAAGAAGAATATAAGATTGAGGTCTTTGTAAAGCGCTTTCTCTTTCCAACCTATAAGCGCTTTACTCCATTTATAATGATATAATTAAACTGCAAGAAAACACAAAGCAAAAACTATGAAATTAGCGCACAAAAAAAATAATGTTGAAAACATATGACACAAAATATTATTAGGTCTCTAAGTCTGTTCCTGAAGTCGAAAAGGGCGAATTTTAGAGCACTCTTGAAAGGGACCACTATGTATATGTGTCTATTTTCAATGGCAATTCGTTCCACATTGCCGGGTCCTGGTATGCAAAATAACGTTGTCCATATGACTTTGTTTTCATAATGGGAACATGGAGAATAAGATTGTCGGAAGAGGAGCGTAAGTATATTGCTTGTGTATACACATGGGTGAGGACGGATAGGTATGTTGGACTGGAGTCGATCAGTAAAACGTAGCACAGAGAACAAGTTTTGTGTTTGATTCTGTATCGAATGCATAGTCAGTTTTGGGTACAGAGCAGTGGTGAGGTGTGCTCCGATCGAGGCACTTTAACGATGATCCGAGCAGTTGTGCTTTGAACTCTTCAAAAATTCTGTAGTAGATATTGTCACGATCCAGACAGAATTGAATTACAATAGTCCAGTCTTGAAAGTACTAATGAAAACACAAGTTTTAGTTTTGAATTGTATCTGTGAATGGAACTGATGCGTCTTTGCTCAAGATATGTAGTCTTGTATATGTTCATGACATGTTGTTACAATGTGAGACCACTGATTAGAATAACACCTATGTTTCGTACTGACTGTGAGAATTTATTGTTGGTGTAGCTGACATTTACAGTCTGAGGTAAAGGATGTGATTTAGAAAGTGTTTGTGTTGTGATCAGTTCGATCATCATTCATCTGCAGCTTGTTACATATCATCCATAATTTCACATCTGAAATGCACCTCTCTACTCTCTATTCAGTTTATGGTAGCATCAACTTAAGTTGGGTGGCTAGACTTGTACATTTGGATGTCATCAGCGTATACTTGGTGAGACACTGGGTGATGATCTAAGACACTTGAGAGCGGCCATGTGTATATAATGAAGTAAACAGGTCCAAGAACAGACCCCTGTGGAACACCACAACATAGATCAATAGTGCTGGAATGTATTCAATTGGCATATACGATTTGTGTCATGTTGACTAAGTATGAATTTATCCATTGTAAGGATATATTCTAAATGTCAAATATATGCTGGAGACGGTGTCTAAATATATCATGCTCTATTATGTCATATACTGCTGTAAAATCACGAGGAGTTAGGTTAGTAATCTTTCTCCAAATCAGAGATGCCATTAATGACACACAGAAGAGTAGTTTCAGTACTGTGGCATGGGCAATATACAGACTGTACATTTCTACAAAGAATGTTTGAATTCATATTAGATGCCCGTTACCTTAGAACAACTTCTTCTGCGATTTGTTTATATCAATGGGAGATTAGATACTGGATGATTATTCTTTAAATCGTTATGCTCAAGTATTGGTTTCTTCAGCAATGGCTTTACGATGGCAGTTTTGAAGTTCTCCGTTACGGATCACTGCCAACTCACCTCTGTATGCATGGCTTCGTGTCTTAGATTTGGCCAATGTGGCTATGTATGAACGCTTGCTAGTTGCTTCTCGTGGGTCGATGGTTCTTTCTGGGGTTTTTCCTGGTTTCTTTCTCCACCATTAATAGTGGACGCCAGATAAAGCTGATCGTGTGTTGAAAAATGGCGTCACATTACAACAACAATAACAACATTATGTTAACGCCTTTATGGATACCGACTAGGCCTTCGAATAGAAAACACTATTCAATATACTAAAGTTCAAAAAAATATTAAACTTGCAGAAATATACCCACCATTTATCATAAAGATACGATGGACAGTTACCTAACTATCAATAATTTGAAGATATCCCAAGTCTTTACTGTTATTAATGTGTTATCCATAATATTACTGCAACTATTATTATAAACGGTTTTCATTCTAAATCTTTTTTCAACAGGCATGGTGTTTGCTAAGTTGAATCATTTTATAGACTGAATTACCTGGTAATATCAATGTTATGTCAAATATGTTAGTGTATTTATAGGTAAGAATTACCATAGGATCTGATCATTTTAGAACATGTGTTAACTGATATCGATTTTAAGTATCGCCTCATTTATAAACAATCTTTGACAACGCTCGGTTTTATTTAGTAATCTGAAATTTTAAATCGAAATATTGTTCCGATTTTCCGAACCGACGAGTATCATAAATACCCTTTTGAGTGCTGCCATTAGATGCATAGCAAAATCATTTGAAAAGAAAGTGCATGCTTATATCGTTAACAAGAACAGGTAATGTATCTCAATTACTAAATGTTTTATATAAAGCTCGACGTACAAGATCATTATTAGCTCAACAGTGTTTGTTTGGCTTGGGTGAAGAGGAACCGACTGAATTGATGTTGTAATTTATTTACCTTTTAAGAAGGGCTTAGATATCACTCATCATTAGAAGTCTGATATCATGTAATGTATTGATGTACAAATCTTTAAGGTTTCAATTGGAGTTAAGGTATTATTTCATGAGAGGTTTAACTATTGTTCCAACTTGTTTGTCCGAAGTAATCAAGCATTAGAAGACTCATGCACTGCATGTTGGTGTGCTTACTGAATTTCTGTAAAAAAAAAAAAAACATCACACAACACAATAGATCAAATACAAAGTTGTGATCATCGATATTTAGATGCCGTTTCGATTTAGTTAATATTTGTCTGAATCTTCTTTTCCCTCTATTATTTTAATGTTGTGTCTTCTGTTTTCTTAAACATGTGGTAATGAAACAACGTTAGATAAAACAGCATATGTAATATCATTAGTTAACTTGCACTGCACACTATTACAGTTGGATTGCTATTGTGCATCATTAGTGTTGGCATGTTACTGTACGCTATTAACATTGGTTTGTTACTGTACACTATTACTGTTAGCATGTTACTGTACACTATTACTGTTGGCATTTTACTGTACAATATTACCGTTGGCATCTTACTGCACTTCAATACCGTTGGCATGATACTAAACAATTCTATCGTTGGCAGGTTACTGTATACTATTAACGTTTGCAAGTTAATGTTCACTATTATCGTTGGCATGTTACTGTACACTATTACCGTTTGCATTTCATTCTACACTATTACCGTTGGCATGTTACTGTATACTATTACCGTTGGCATGTTACTGTATACTATTACCGTTGGCATGTTACTGTATACTTTTAACGTTTCACATGTTACTGTACCATATTACCGTTGGCATGTTACTGTATAATATTACCGTTTCCATTTCATTGTACACTATTACCGTTGGCATGTTACTGTACACTATTAACGTTGGTATGTTACTGTACACTATTACCGTTAGCATGTTCCTGTACACTATTACCGTTGGCATATTACTGTACACTATCAACATTAGCATGTTACTGTACACTATTATCGTTGGTATGTTACTGTACACTATTACCGTTGGCTTGTTACTGTACATTATTACCGTTGGCAAGTCACTGCACAATATTACCGTTGGCATGTTAGTGTACACTATTACCGGTGGCATGTTACTGTACACTATTACCGTTGGCATGTTACTGTACACTATTAACGTTGGTATGTTACTGTACACTATTACCGTTAGCATGTTCCTGTACACTATTACCGTTGGCATATTACTGTACACTATCAACATTGGCATGTTACTGTATACTATTATCGTTGGTATGTTACTGTACACTATTACCGTTGGCTTGTTACTGTACATTATTACCGTTGGCTTGTTACTGTACATTATTACCGTTGGCAAGTCACTGTACAATATTACCGTTTGCATGTTAGTGTACACTTTTACCGGTGGCATGTTACTGTACACTATTACCGTTGGCATGTTACTGTACAGTATTACCTTTGGTATGTTACTGTGCACTATTATCATTGGCATTCTACTGTACACTATTATCGTTTTCATGTTACTGTATACTATTACCGTTGGCATGCTACTGTACACTATTACCATTTGCATACTACTGTACACTATTACCATTTGCATGAGTTTCATTTACTTATATGTTAAGTTGAGCTGTCAAATCATGCAATCCAACATGGGAAGAAATGACCTATGGGCATGATTCGTTAATTGTGCAATTAAGTAATCAATTCAGTGAGAACAATTGGCATGTTATTTTACAATAATAATAATAATAATAATAATAATAATAATAATAATAATAATAATAATAACATTGCGATACTTCACTGTGCATCACTACTAATCATTTCATCTCTGGATAATAAGGATGTATTTGTTATACCTTTCATGCTCGTCACTAGTAATCATTTATTTTATTCGATTACTTACCAACAACAGTCTGCATGCCAGTGATCCCTGGCTGGATAACCGTCCCTGTGCGTCTGCTAGAATTGTTTGCCGCAGCACAACAGCAAACGATGCAACAAATCACTATAAATAGCACAAATAGACTTCCAATCACAATCCCAGCAATGGCGCCTCCAGTAAGGTCAATGTATCTATATTCAAAAGGAGAATGCTTTAATAAAATAGATCTAAAACGATGTTCAATGTGGCTCTTCAACTTATGCATCATATTATTTCAAAGGTCCTGAGAACGTAGTTATACTAACAACCAAAATATTTATCAGTATTGACGGCTCCATGAACAGCTTAACTGGATAAAAAAAAAATGTTTTTAATTTTTTTGTTGTTGAACATATATATTTTGCAAAATTGCATCTTTAATTTTACAACTCTACTGTTCGCTGCAACTATTAAACATGTACTGTCGACATAATTGGCAAAATGGTTGATGATAAAAAAGCATCTTAACTGATGACAAATAATATGTTACTTACGACGAGCAACAGACGTCAGAGTAGTCACTATACCCAGTACCACAGCATCCATTAGAACAGTACCGATAGCCGCTATAGCCGTACGAACAATATTCTCCAGATACCAGCGGCAAAACTAGAAAGGTAATGAAACGATATGTCTACCTAAATATCAATCAAGGAGAATATATATATATATATATATATATATATATATATATATATATATATATATATGCGGATGAATGAATGGATGGATGGATGGATGGATATATTTCCTGGGTACTGACAAAATTTTTTTTATATAAAAATCGTCCGGTTTTATAGTTGTTGTTTAATGACGATATCACGTATCAGCCATTACATTGTTCTATCAATGAAACATACGGCAAATTATAACTTGTTGGTTCTGGCAAAGTCTTGTTAAGTGGAGTAGGTTACAAAGTTATTAGTGAATTTCGCTTTGCTCTTCTCTGTAAGTATGCCATGCTATTACGTTTTCACTCTGCTTTATATTGTCATCCATTATCTTAAAAATTGGAAATCCTAATTCGCATATCATTTAAAATGTTATGTAACATTAATGTTGCAATCATTTCATCAAACATCTAGATGATTGTCAAAACTTTATATGTATGTAGGAACTTAATGAGAGTTGCATATAAGGAATGACACATATATAATATAGTGTTATTGCACCCTTTGTCAGCATTCCTGTTTTTATCTCCAATAAACGGAGATTTTGTGGGCTCACTCAAAAATTAGCTATGAACCCATTTATTGATCAGTGATACTTCTACGTTTTATTATTTTAGTATATCATCGATGCCTTTTGATTGTAGAATGTGTAGATGATACCAGGCTAGGGCCTCTATTGATCAGTCGGATGTGCGGCGTATACATCATTTTAAGTGGATTTTATGATGGCGAATATAACAGGGTGAGGAACTGGACCATTACGTATCGATGAGTAACAATTCATGAACTTCGTCTAAGAAGAGTTTCTAAAGGCGATTATCACAAGGTGAGGAACTGAGTGCTACCATTTCTCAATTTACGAATTATTAAAATGGCGGGTCAGGTACATCATTTCGGTCAGCAGAGAAAACGACAGAGACAGAGGTACTTATATAAAGAGAGAGAGAGAGAGAGAGAGAGAGAGAGAGAGAGAGAGAGAGAGAGAGAGAGAGAGAGAGAGAGAGAGAGAGAGAGAGAGAGAGAGAGAGCCCGGCAACTATGTTGCAGCAACTGCATTATTTACGACGATGATAGTGGTCAACAGGGTGACACATGCAAAAAGACATGACATTAGTATGATCTACATAGTGTTTTCCACTTCGTCACCTAGCTCACGACACGGTGTTTGATTCTTGTATGGAACTCAACGTCCGATCTGGCACTGGATGCAGGGTGGCTTCCACCTCTGATGATTTTTAATTAATTATTGTATTAACGCTAAGGTGTTTTATACGGGCTCATAGTTACTCTATGGACAGTTTGAGGTAAAGTTGTAGGGAGGTACATGTCGAGTTATTCCTGGACCGATCTAGTTCATCCAATGACGACAGTCCAATAAACAGATTTTGACCGGCTAAAAGACGGTTTAGGTAATTATGCCGTCAAATAGGATGCAGTTGAGCATAATCTCTTCATCTTACAACTACGATACGTTTATGATAGCGTCACAGAAATACAGATTCCTTATTGGGATAACATTAATGGTGGGTAATTAAATCGGTGCGAGTGACGCATAAACTCTTTGGTAAAGACAAATTTTTAAGCATTAATTTTTTTAAGTTGCGGCTAAGACGTGTAAGTATTGATTTATCTCCCGATCGTGATCGACGTCGGAATCAACAAAGCTGTGATCCCTCTTATCGCCATCTTTCATGTCTCAGTCATAATGACACCGCAATTTTGCAACCATAGATGCATGTCTCGTGGCTTGTTGTCTTGTTGTGCACCAATCGCCCTACGAGTGGTATAAAGGTGCCAATCCAACTCAAAGTCGTATATATATATATATATATATATATATATATATATATATATATATATATATGGATATGGATGGATGGATGGATAGATAGATGTAAAAGCAATATATGGTTAACGCCATTGTTAAGCGCAATATAGGCTATACATGGCGGTCAGTATTAATGGAAGAGGAAGAACCCGGAAAACTCCCGGAAAGAACCACCGACCCACGATAAGCTACTGGCAAGCTTTCTCACATATATACGTTAGCCGAATATTAGACTCGAACCCACACAGACAGAGGTGAGATGGCAGTGAACCGTAACGGACAGCGCTCTAGACCACTCGGCCACTCGGGGCCCCGATAGATAGATAGATAGATAGATAGATAGATAGATAGATAGATAGATAGATAGATAGATAGATAGATAGATAGATAGATAGATAGATAGATAGATATATGTGCTTGTGTGGCCGCTAACAGGTCGGCAAGGTATCTCCACCCCTTCTATGCCAGGTCCACCGGGGTCGTTTTTACTTCTCTGACATAGCAGAGGGTTGTCTATCGGCAAAATCAAATTCAAAGTTATGTATCTGGTCTTGCTTAATTAGATAGTTGCAAGGCAAGAAGTTTTAAAATAAATTACAATCATTTTTCATCACTGGGTTGTATTTAATTCCATATCACTGACACGTTTATTTTCAAATTTACACATTGGTGAACACATGGTATGTGAAGAAATCACAAAGTTTAAAAACAATCAATACATTATCAGCTTGAAGCAATGTTCTAAGTTTTTATCTTAGGTGACACTACAAAGGAATCCCGTACACCCGATATGAACGGGTTTGCAGTGGCAACATGCACGTATAAGATAATGTTGTCATGCATTTATGTAACTTTTAAAGAATGTAATTTAAAGTGCTTTCATGTGGTCATTATTGAAACTGTAAATGATCTAAATTTGACAGGAGCAAAATGTTTGATACCATATGGTCAAGAAAAGCTTGAACTAGTCCTGAGTACATTAAATTTTGCATTACAACCCTCAATTACTGACACAAATCGTAAGCAACACTCGCACTGGGATAAAAGTCAGTCCATGTTTTCCGACAATACAGCCCTCCTACTAGTAGACAAACAAGCTGACTAAACCCCCTCTTTGGAGCAGTATCAATACTATTCTCTCACCTGTGTAATTCCCATGATTTATCAAAACTGACCTTGTAAAGCCTCCGTCAAAGAAATCAACACTTGACCATAACAATTTAAAACACTACCGCCAGGTTCTAATCTCCCATTCATATACAAAACATTTAATAAATTCTAACCCAACTGAATTCAACTAGTCTTTTCATTTATATACAGTCTGAATATCACTCTTACTACAGTACTGAAACTACTCTTCTGAAAGTAGTTAATGACATTAACCCTGCTTTGGATAGCGGAAAGATTACAGTCCTCACCCTCCTTGATTATCTGCCTCATCAGACAAAATATACCATGGTGTACTACTTCACCGTCTCCAGCATGTATTTGTCATTCAAAATACAGCCTTATTGTGGTTCAAGTCCAACAGGACACAACATGTAACTGCACTCAAGCCCATGTGAATGATGATAAAACTGAAGCCATTATGATCACAGCACTACGACATTTTCATTCACATCCTTTACCTTAAACAATAAATATTAACAACACCAACATTAAATTCACAGTCAGTACGAAACATAGATGTTACTCTGGACAGTACAGTCACACTGAACCAACATGTCATAAACACATACAAGGCTATCATATCATGTGATGAGACGCATCAGCTCCATTCGCAAATATATATCGGCACTCGCCCATGTGTACACGCCAACAAGAAACTTACGCTCCTCTTCTGACAATCGAATACTCATTATTCCCACTACGAAAATGAAGTCATATGGACAAAGTTCCTCTGCATACCAGGACCCAACAATGTGGATCAAATTGCCCATTGCAACTAAACACAAAAACAAAGTGATCCCTTTCATGATTGCTCTTAAAACATACCTTTATCGACTGCAAGAAGATACTTAAAGACCTAATAGTGTTTCCTACCTTAATTAGTGTTTGCTTACTTAAGTATTAGCATTTTTTATGTTTTTTAATGTCAGGGTTTCTATTTATTTTATTTCGTTAGTAGTCACATCATTTTTATGATGTAACGCGATTAAAACTTTTCAAATTTAGGCGCCATCTTTTCTAATATTTTCTTCCAATGATAATTTCTTTTTTTTTTTTTTACTATTTACTTCCAAAATATTTGTATGTCAACCTGCGTGTTAAACAGACTTTTATGAAACTGATTGATGTTCTGTCATTCCTAAAAGACCATATCACTACTAAAATATGTTCATGTCGCAAACGAGTCGCATATAGTAATAGTATGGGATATATAACGCAATTAGTTAGGCGTCACGGGAGATCATTATCGGGGTTCCATATGAAAGCGTAAATGGGGCACTAACGGAAATGTATGTTAAACAAAAAAACTTTTACTTCAATAACTCTACATTTGGTGAACAACAAACGTATTCAAACTGACAAGCGACCGATGTTGTAGGTGGAAAATGTTGATTATTAAAACATGTAGGATATTATTCCTTCTTCTCGAATACAGAATTTAAACTTTTCGTCACACTGTTGTCATCACCATACATTCATCATCCAAGCAATGAATAATTCTCGGCTTATATGGTACTTGTAAAGTAACAATTTAAAATTTAATTTCTCCCTTCCAAAGTGGCTTCCGTTCTGGTCGTAGTACTAACGATCATCTGGTTTGACTGGAAACATTTATTAGCGATGCATTTATCAAGACGGAACATTTAGTAGCAGTCTTCTTTGATATAGAAAAACTTCTATGACACAACATGGAAGTACGGGATACTAAATGACCTGCACGATCTGGGTCTTAAAGGCCGTCTGCCCTCTTTCATCTCCAATTTTCTTTCCGATAGAGAGTTCAAAGTACGAGTGGGCTCTACCCTCTCCGATATGCAACAGCAAGGGATGGGTGTGCCCAAGGGCAGTATTTTATCTGTGACGCTATTTAATATCAAAATCAATAGAATCACCAAGTACGTAGCTCGCAGTGAGGATTGCTCATATTATTTAGACGATTTTTTCATTTAATATCGATAAAAGCACATGCATACAATTGAAAGACAACTCCAGCAAAATATCAATAAGATCCAAAGTTTGGCCAGTAATAACGGTTTCAAAACTTTTTCTAAATCTTAAACAGTATGCATGCATTTCTGTCAGTTGCGAAGACATCATGATGACCCTAAACTCACGCTTGATGGAACATTTATTCCAGTTGTTGTGGAAACAAAGTTTTTGTGTATTATCTTTGACGGAAAACTGACTTTTGTACTACACATCAAGAATTTAAAAGCTAAATGCTTAAAAGCATTAAATTTACTTAAAGTAATTGCGCACACTGACTGGGGTGCTGATAAAAAGGTCCTCCTCAATTTGAATAGAACATTTACCCGCTCCTTTCTAGACTATGGATGCATTGTTTATGGTTCAGCTAGGAAGTCTTTTTTGAAAATGCTTGACCCAATTCATCAAAAGGGAATAAGACTCGCTCTAGGAGCATTTAAGACATTTCCATGTGAATGCCTTCTCGCGGAAGCGAATGAACCACATTTATCGCACCGCAGAGAAATGCTTTTTGCACAATACGCTCTAAAGTTAAGATCAAACAGTTTGAACCCTGCTTTTGGGCTGTTTTTCAACCAAAATACAAAACTTTATATGGTAATAAACCAAATACCTTCATTTGACATTAGAATATCATCCAGTCGTGACAATATCAAAAGTAATCTCTCTACAGTTCAGAAAACGTTTGTCTGGAAAACACCACCTTGGCTCCTTAAGCAACCCAAAGTGATTTTACGTTACACGATGGGAATAAATCTGAGACAAACCCTGTCATATTCCTAACTCATATCATGAACTTCTCAACGATTTTACAAATTACGCTAAATTTTATACTGATGGATGAAAGGTTGATGAAAAGGATGCTGCAGCCTTCGTTAGCGGCAAACACATAACCAAAGTGCGCTTGCCAAACGATGCGTCCATATTTTTAGCAGAAATCAGAGAAATAGACCTTATTCTGAAATTTATCGAAGAGAAACACATTTTAAATACCATTATCTTCTGTGAAACATTATCAGTGCTTCAGTCGCTACACAACAGAAAACTGGATAATCCATTACTAGTCAATATACTCGTCAAAAACTCGGAGCTTAGTACCTCCTACAATACAATATACTGTTGGCTACCTAGCCATATTGGTATTAGAGGTAATGAAGAAGCAGACCGGGCTGCTAAGATCGCTCTATCCCAAGAACCATTGGATTTTAAATTACCGTATACTGATTTTAAACATTGTATCAAAAAGTACCTACGTCAGAAGTGGCAGGTGTCATGGGATGATGCAGTCAATAACAAACTTCATGCCATCAAACCAACCCTGGGAGAATGGACTCCTTCCTACAGAACTATCCGTAGGGAGGAGGTTGTCATTGCAAGAATCAGAATCGGTCATACATACATTACCCACTCCAACCTACTAAAAGGTAAAGATGCACCAGAGTGCGTTTCTTGCAATGAACCATTCACTGTTAAGCACTTTATGACGGAGTGTTCCGACTTGCAACCTACGCGTGATAAATACTATAATGTACATGACATGAAGGAACTTTTTGATACTATACAAATCAATAGTATTTTAGATTTCCTGAAGGAAGTAAATCTTTATTTTAAACTATAACCTGTATGACATCACCTAAAACTATTTTTATCTAATGCAAATACCGCCTCTTATTTACAAAATCTTATCATCAGCATACACCATTTACATCTCCCGTTGACTGGGAAGCTTCATATTTTCCTGTTACCAACATTTTACAATTTTATATTTAACTATTGCGTTTTTATTATATCGCTGGTGGATATTAAACCTTTCATAATTTAAAAAAAATAACCTATTGTATGGCGCTAAATAGCCTAAATGTGCTGGTGCGCCGTTAAAATTCAATTAATGAATGAATGAATCATCATCCAAGCATTTTCCTGAAAATGACAAGAACAAAGGATAAACCTGACACAAAATATAAAATTAGTACTCATACATTTCCTAATAAACTACTGGGCAGGAGACTACAAGATAAATATGCAATATATGCATAGTTGTACATCCTGAATATTCTGAATATGAACATTCTTAGTTCTGCAAGTCCGAATAATATAGCCATATTATGGGATATTACCCTTGATCATATATTTTAGAAACTTACTATAATTGCTACTACCTTCTAAATTTAATTAAATCCTTTTTACTCAAAATAAAATAATTATATTTAATAACGTCTTCTAGATAATTATAAGAAAACTTCATTGTTTCCCCACATAATAATTGCAAACATTCAATGACAGAACAGACACATCCTTACATATAATAATACGCTTATCCCTCGCTGATGAAATCAGATATACTGCATTATCACGAAGTTGAAGGGAATCGCCACAAATAACAACATCTATACTTTCCATACTGAATTGAAAACTTGTTGCCGTGCAAAGTTGTAAAAAGGATCTGCATTTCAACTTTAAGTAGACCTGACCGCCATTTTCTTTCGAAAATGATGACTCGGTTCAGTGTTATATGGATTGAATTCTTTGCGTTCAAATTCTTTTTTAATTGTGTTCTGATGAATAAGCGCTTGTGCATTCAGAACGGAATCCATTATAAATTCAGTTATGTTGTTTTTTTTGGTACATGTTACTTACATAATGAAGCCTTATATGGATATTCTGTTCTTCCAAGGTTGTGCAATATATCCATGCAAAATATTAGTTCATACTTTTCCATACAAATGCAGTATCCAATAATAATAAGTATATAACCAGTGGTATATCATTTATACATACCGTACAAATCATTTGTATAATATACAAATATAAACTGTTTGTCCTTTCAATTGAGTTTAGATTTACTAAATTAAGCCGTTTATTAACCGAGAGAATGAAGACCTCACACTCCCTTGTGTTTCCGCTTCAAAATAGTTACGTGCCCGTTGTGTCTATTCACAATCACAGCTGTATATTGTTATATTGATGGTTTCCATTATTTTCTTATTTTTTTCTTGACGTTGATTAAATAAATTTAATGGTTTCTATATCAAAACTAGAGCACTACACACATAGTTCGCTACGCCACTAACACAACAACTAAGCCATGCACCTACCGGCTCATGTAAAGTAATGCGGAATTATAACTAAGCAAAATGTCAAGCCAATTAGAGGTAATTAAAATATATTAATACACGTACAGTTGAGCTAAACAACTATTATGCTCTAGTTAGAGTACAACCGATCATAAACTCTCTCTCTCTCTCTCTCTCTCTCTCTCTCTCTCTCTCTCTCTCTCTCTCTCTCTCTCTCTCTCTCTTACCTTGCATCTCTCTATCTACTATGATCATTATTAATTTAACTAAAAATATTTATTTGTTTCCGGGTCTAGGATGTTATTATTCCCCCATACATATACCTAACCTATGTAATAGAAACAATTTACTTTATTATACAATCAGTGCGTTAATGATTTAGTCTACTTGGAAACATCAAATGTTTTAAATGAAAAGTTAAATTAATTTAAAGACGTAAGAACATGTATTAAGGTCTGGGACATACTTATTGGAACACCCCTACACAATAATTAGTCTAGCCGATGTTTACTGCATTTTCATTAAAATTAGAGCAATATATATATTGTTGTCGAAAAGCAATAATTTTCGGAAATTGAGAATTTGAACTACGCCATAGTATATAATTCAAAACCTAATTGGGTCAACTATGTTCTTATTTCATCATGTTTACTTGAGATGTTCGCGGATACACTTTCTTTACCAGAATAGTTATAGTGTTGTGTTTAGTATTTTTATTTGTAAGTGGAATTGTAGACTCCCAATATTAATGATTTGAAATACATAGTGATCTTTCATAATATTTGCTGACAGAAAAAAAATAACATGGAACCATAGTCAATTCAGACAACGATTGGTGGAATATGTTATTGTGAGTCATGATAAGACTATTGTGACTCATTTATATCATAAAACACTACAAACACACAAATACATTTAACCCTGGATCCTATTTTGACCAAAGTATTAAAATTGCTTAAGACAAACTCAAGACACGAAGAAATAACAGAGTTACACATCACAAACTGTTTGTTTTATGTGATTGTCCATGTTCGTGTGGATAACAATGTGAAAGTAAATTGAACGAATACAACGGAAAGGTAGAGAAAGAAAATGATTGAATTTATGATGTCATGTAATTCCAGATTATGAAAAGTATAATATGAACTATCGCGAGTAATTCCAAATCCACTATCCTTCTGATCTTACACAACTGTAATTAAACTAATCACTAGCAGAGTAATTATTCAGCAAAACAATTGATAAAGGTGATGAATTTTGTGCTATATGATGCCTCCTTGCATAAAAAGGAAATGTTTCATATTATAATCTACCATCACATAACCACAATAATATGCAGAAAGTTAGTCCTTCTGAATAAAAAGATGGCACCGATTAAAAAATGTGTACTGGAATTACCGATGAATAGCAAGATATTATACTGTAAACATAAGAACACGTGAGTGTTTCAAAGTGATTAGCTTCCTTTTATATATATATATATTGATTGATTAATTGGATTTAAGACGTTTTCGCCCATTGGGCATTTACGTCTGTTTAATGCCCCAAAAGGGCTAATTAATTGTTATATATATATATATATATATATATATATATATATATATATATATATACAGTAGTCCCCCTCTTGAACGGCCCCCTGACCAGTAACCACCCGCTTGAAGCGGCCAGAATCTCTTGGCAGCGACGGGTTTGTATTCCAAAGAACCCATCAAGAACAGCAACCCATCTAACGCGACCAGCAGCAATGAATTTTTTACAAGAAAATGTAAAACGTCCCACTCATGAACGGCCACTTGTGTTTCTTCAACTGTATCCAGAACCAATTATTAATTCAAATCTTGGCGTAAGGCAAGCAGTAGATTATCGCTATCTTAGAAACATGTCTCCCAGTGTCAAGTTTCCGTTAATAGTGTCGACAATGATTCATAGTATATCATTTTCTATAAAAGTCGATGTTTTCAGGAAATGGGTTCAATAATGTTATGATAGAGTTTGGTGTTTGACACATATGTCGAGTTCTTCTCTTTGATGATTATAACCAAACGTGATTGCTACAACCATAACAGGGTCAGCCTAGGCTAAAAATAGAGTTTTTAATTTGGCACACACAGACAACCTTGAAAACAACAGGGTATCAGACAAAAAAAAAGGAAAAATCACGTGACAACACAATATGGCTTCCTTTACAAAGATTGCATTTTGTCCACTCGACACAAGTTTTGAGTACATAATTAAATTGCATACTGTCAGCAACAACCGAATAGATCACAACCAAACATTAACATGTCATCACGTTATTTTAGAAGAAAGTCGATTATTCTACTGGACGACATCGAGCGTGGGGGGGGGACTTGCCTAACAATGTTATGCTGAAAAGACTCTAAAAACAAGTTATGTTGAAATAATACAAAAAAACAAAGTCATAACCGATAAGAAGGTTATTCAGCAGCAGTGGTGAAATGGAGCAAATGGAAAGATAATTATGTATGTACCAAGATGAAAATGACATTTTTGAATCTATTTGCGATGTGCATGACAACAATACTCGCTCGCATATCATACTTACGATAAGAAAGAGAACTATTAACGTATATTCGGTTGAAATTTTAGACGAAGATATTTAATGTTTTGATGTATGTAGCTTTCTTACTACGCACATTAAAATATACTTCTCGTAATAAATTTAGCCTCCCCCATCCGGTGCAGAATGGGTGGGCGTATTAGAGGGCAACATATATATATATATATATATATATATATATATATATATATATATATATATATATATATATATATATATATATATATATATATGTATGTATGCTTTACATTTCATAACAGGCAACTAATACTTGATAAATATAACTTCCGCCTTTCGCGTGTCTCAGTCGTTATTTCCCCTTACTTCTATGACAACATATATAAACCCAATGCGATGCATTCCTAGGTCTGGCTAACTGTGATTTGTGCATTCTCAAAATATGCACAAGGTAAAACACTTAGGCCCTCACAATCTAATCTGAAGGGGCCTCAATTCAATTTTGTACCAAACAGGTTATCAACAGCTACCCATATCTTACGTCCTCGCAATTTCTAAATCCGGTACCAGTTTTCCGATATCGTCAAAACGTATACAACACTGAAGAACTATACATATTACACCATCAAAATCCCACCTCTCTTTAATATAATGTATATTTATACGTTGAGCATACGTGTTTGAGTTAATTTATAGGCATGTTTGGAGATGAGCGTGCTGTAACGAGGAGTGAATTTAGTCATATAAAAATCGAATTTGAAGAATGTTGGTATAGAAAAAAAAATATTTTCTAAAAAGAAAATATCGAATAAATTTCATTTTGTGGAATCAATATGTTACGTATATTTGATGTAAGTCATTTATATATATTTTTATTTTTTGTTTGTTAGATTTAAATTTGGCATTTTAAGTTTTAGGATTCGTTCATTGAAAGGGGGGGTGACCGTTACTTTACAGAGTAAACACCAGGTGTTGACCTCATTTCTGACCTGGCTTCAGAGTTATAAACAAGCTTTTAAAATGATTGGTTGGTTCCAAGGACAAAATTGAGCTTTTGTATAAACATCTTTCTATTTTAGTTGGGTGATAAGATGTTTACGTGATTCTTTGAACGTAAATTTGTTCTGATAGTTTCTAGAAGATCACGTGACTCCTTATTTACGTAAAAAATAAACAGATATAAACTATGTTTTGGAGCGAGTTATTCAGTAGAGAATTGGGCTGTTAGAATATTAAGTTGTGTCATTTTGAGTTATGTTAAATTACCGTGTACTGAAAATTGTGTCAATTCGTTTGTATCAAGAGAAATTATTTTGTTAGTTATATGGAAAAGAATAGGTGCTCAAAGATTGTCATTAACAAGAACTGACTAAATCAAGTGAGATCGTCTTCCATCTTGGATACTTCGCTGGAATTCGAACTCAGAACTATTTGGACATTTTATTACCAGGACTTTTGCTATTTCCCTAGTGGATTATATTTTAAATTATTTTGGTCTAATTTTGGAATTGATTCTTAAAACCGTAAGTTTATTTTTCTTTTCTAAAACAATATTTGTACTCAATAAAATATTTATTAAGTTTTACAAGCTTGTTATTTTATCTCTTTCTATGTTACTGTTTATTCGAGCCTTAATACGTAACAAATATATAATACAATGCATGGCAAATATATACAATATTATTATAAGGGAAAAAAATATAATTTAGCTGTGCGTGTCATCCTTGCGGAAAAATACAATAATTGCATGGAATGGAAATTTAAAATACAATTGAGTAGAATAATGGTATTAGTAAAGGAGGTTATTATATAAATAGTTGTAGCAAAACTGATATCATTAAATTAACCAGTTAAACAAAACGCTCATTTACGATCAACACATTTTGAAAAGGGATAACTCTTGAAGGTCCTATATTTTATACGAATACTTTTGTTCGTCGCCGCACCCTGCGATGTACTTCACTCGTACATTGCCTAATTAATACGTTTTGGGCACATATAGTGGTTAAAAGGGAGGGAAAGACTATAATATTACTATTTTAAATTACATACCTTGTAGTAAGATAAATATTGGCAACGTAGCGCATAAAATCATCTTTCTGGTCTTGGACGTATTGAGGCGCAACGCACGGCTTCGTTTCTTTTCTGAGTTATACAAAAGGTAACATAAAGGAAACACAGAAGATCTGAAGTAAGCCCAAAGGTAAAATAATCAATACGTAATCAGCGTGTGCCAATCCTAAACGTTTTTATATTAAGAGGCTCTAAACAGTTATACCGTACTCATGCGATAGAAGTGGAAATAAGGCAACGTTTTAATTGACAGCGTGCAATTGGAAGAGGCTGTTTGCATACTTTTCTAGTACTTTCATGTACTGTAACTGTAATATCATTGCATGTATCATTATGAAAACTATACAATATATCCGAATGTTTATAAAATGAGTTATACAATGTGCTCGGAAAATAACCCGATCATTTTCCAAATTTCATTAATTACAATACCTTTCTAAAATATTGGAAATAAGTTTGCCAGATTACACACCGTGTATGGTATCATTTTCCACATTATAAACTTATACATATAAAAGTTTTTGCTTGATTTTTATGCGTGGACCAAGTTTTGCTCCCTTATTAAAACGAATCATCTTTATTCTCGCACATAAGTTATTTGTATTGTTCCAAAATGGTACTCATATTATATTCATGGACTGGTTAACGACTGGTTATCATGATTAATATGCTGGCATCAACTTTAATCGGACTAGGACATTATTAAAAATGTTCCTTCCAAGTAGATATTATTGATTTTAATGACAAATACATGTAAGCACTTCAAATATATTCGTAATCACACTGTAGTACCTTGACTACTAAGGATTTAGTTTTATTGATTACACAAAATTATAACCGCAGACTTTGATGGTACCGTATAACTCTAATACTTAGAATATTTCTGTAACTATGAGCTGGTCTTGTGGCTAGAATGTTATATTTGTTATTACCATTATCTATACATCTATAATGCACGTCTGCCAGGGATTTAATAGGATATATTTAATAAACTGAATACTTAGAGCGAATTACCATTATCTAACTAGGCAAAGCGATATCAATTCTTAACTCGTCTTTTTCAAAGGCAAATACAAAACATTTCTAATTGTTTGTCTTGTCTATGTATTTTATTTGTTTTTCATACAGACTCATTGAGAGTCGAGGGCGCTTGGGTAGTTAGACAACTTTTGCCATGCTCGTAGTTAAAATATTATATATATATATATATATATATATATATATATATATATATATATATATATATATATATATTCACAATGTATCAGCAGGAGTAATGGTGAACAGACCTCATACTAAAAGCGTCCAATTGCTTAACTACGGCTTCTTAAAAAACAAAAGACATAACGTCAATAAAAGGAAACAGAAGTCCTTCTTGGATTTGTTAATTTTGTTACTGTTTAATTCTGTCTTTGTATGTTTGTTTGTGTAGTATTGTGCGCGCAATGTTTACCCGTTGCGACTTTATCTGCTGCTGTGAATTAAATCATTACCATATATCAATAATGCCACTAGCTAAGAAATTTTTCACTAACAGATCAGCACGACAGCGACTAGAAGCGATTCAAAAATGTAGGAAGCTATGGAGTCTGCTGACCAAATACGTGCTGAAATTCAGGACGTTAACGTATGTTCGAACATGGATCTAAACCAGGATTGGAAACTAGATATTTTGTTTTACTTATCAAAGATATATAGACGTTATGCCTGATCCTGTTAAGGTTTCTGAGCCGGGATATCAACTACGGCATCAGCTTCTAAACCCAGATTATTATTACACCCATGCATATGAGTGGGCCGATAGAGCATTTCGGGACTTCAAGGATATTACACAAATTAGTATTACAAAAAACAAATATAACAAAAGGAAAAAGACCGACTTTTGATAAAGATAACGAGATGAAAAAAGTATTTTAACGCTGGTAAAATCACTATTTAGATCACCCCGTATTGAGGAAAAGGAATATTCGCAATTTGAAGAAATGAGACGGAGTAGGGCAGGGGTTTCAAACTCAAATTAATTGTGAGCCGTAGGAAGTAGAGTCTGGGTGAGACTGGGCCACATCAAGTATTCCACAAAAAGCGATTTCAAATTCAATAAAGTACAACTGTTAAAATCTGCTCAACTTTTATTAATAAGACATAAAAACATTAAGGGTTCTCAAGAACATAGGCTTTACTTACTTCCTCCTACTCCTTGTTGCCAGAGGAGACCTGGCAGCGCTTCTTCTTACACAGCTGAAAAATATTTGGCTTGAGTGAGGAAGCAGCTGAGACCCTCGGTATAGCTTGAAGATGCTCGTCAGTAAGTTTGGCCCTGAACTTTGACTTGTTAAAGTTCAAAGTGGAAAAGAGCTTTTTGCACAGATAGGTACTCCCAAAAAGGCACATGATCCTCTTGAACAACCTGGACATCTCAGGGAAGGTGGAGGGCAATTCTCTCATAAATTGGCCAAGCTTGTCTGTTTTTCCATTCACCTCCCAGAACTTAGCCTTGAGTTCAGAATTGCAATGAAGATCAGTCAGCTCCATTTGAAGCGCAGGGGTGGGGGGATGGGATCTTCCACATTGAAGGAGATAGGGTCAGCAAATATTTGAAAATTTGGCTCTGTTTGTTTTGAAGTCTGCAAACCTGTAGCTTTGCAATGGCATCAGTATACTCACTACTGAATGGTGTGCCCGTGTCCATGAGTACTTTGCATGTTTTGAAATGGCAAAGATTTCTCTGAGAAAGCTGGGCTTTCCATAACACAAGTTTTGTGCAGAATGCCCTGACATTGTCATAGGCTACACTGACAAGCTGCCCCTGGCCTTGTAACTTTTTGTTGAGTACATTCAGCTCCTGTGTAATGTCAACAAGAAAAGCCAAGTCCATGAGCCATTTGGGATCACTTAGTACAGGATCAACCACCCCATCCTTCTCCATGAAGGCTTTGATTTCTGCTCTCAACTCAAAAAACCTTTTCAAGACGTTTCTCCTACTAAGTCAACGTATCTGGGTGAAGTAGATAACATCCTCATATGCTGACTCTATTTCCTCTAAAAGGGCGAGTAACTGCCGGTGCTTCAAACCCCTGGATCTGATATGGTCGATGCATTTCACAACGTCAGACATCACATTGTCAATCTTCAGGCATTTGCTGCAAAGGGCCTGCTGGTGAATAATGCAGTGTAGAGCAACGACATCTTCCACACCCAGTTTTCTTTGAACATGTGCCACGAGTCCATTTATTTTCCCTGTCAATGATTGCGCTCCGTTTGTTGTTATTCCTGCAAAATATTTCCACGGTAAACCGGCATCCACAATGGCATCACACAGCTGGCGGAATATCTCCTGAGCAGTGGTCTGGCCATAAATTAGAATCATTTTGAGCAACTCCTCCTTCACTTCAAAATTATCATCAACACCACGGACATATATTGCGAGCTGTGCAGTGTCAGTAACGTCTGTGCTCTCATCAAGAGCGACTGAGTATGCATGGATATGTTTATCTTTCTCACACAGTTGATCATAAATGTTACCTGACAGCTCAGCAATCCGCTCTGCCGCTGTTGGCTGAAAGGTTGGTGCTAAACCGACACTTCGCTTCCGGACAGACTATACTTGCAGCTTGTAACATGCAATATTTGATGAACTCGCCTTCTTTGAATGACTTTCCTGCCTTAGCAGTCATCTCACTCACCACGTAATTAGCTTCAACTGCTGCATCACTTTCTTTGTTTGCTTTCTTGAAAATACCTTGCTGCCTCAGTGAACATGTTTTAAGTTTAGCGATCCGGGCCTCTCTCTCATCTCCCTGGTAATTTCCTCAGCATGTCTTGTTAAAGAATGACGTCTGCTGTTGTACTCCTTGTGTACCGCAACTTTCTCGGTGCATATAAGGCACGTCGGAATGCCCATGTGCTCAACAAAACAGTAGTCCGTCTCCCACTGCTCCTGAAATTGTCTGTGATCATCGCCAACCTTTCTCTTCACAGCAGGTTTTGAGAAAGACATGACTGGGGTCGGGTGACAAAAACGTATTTATTTGCACTGTGTGATAAAATACATTGACCCTCCACTCGGTAACACTCCCGAATCACGTATCACGAGACTTTGCTTTTAGGGAGATTTAGAAACCAACATTATAAATGATACTGCAGTAGTCAGAGAGCGAATTCCCGAATTATGACGTAATTTGTGACGTATGAAAATTATATTTCTCGATAATTTAAAAAAAAAATGTAATATGTGAACCTCCACGATGGTTTTAGTCGTATGTCACCAAAAATAGATTTGCGCCTGCGTTTAAAAAAGATGGTTGGTAAAAATGACCCTTTGGCTGATATTGAATCAACAAACATTTTTCTACAGTTTTAGTTACAGTAAATAAACCTACATTAATTTTGGCTAAAACAATAACAAATCACTGCACATACTTATGCCAGTTTGTTCCAAAAATTAGGCCAACAAGACATTAAAACTCGAATAATGAGCATTGCGTCATCCCTAACTAAAACGTGTTCAAACAGAAGGCAGGAGCAGGCAATATGTATGAATTATTGATGCGAAGGAAGATGCTATTGTAGGGAGAATGAATTTTGATTTTTTTATCGTAGAAAAGGCCTGTTTGACTAAACCTATTTTGAAAATGACCAAGCTGACAGGCTTGGAATTTCCCTCACTCCTCACTCGTATACACTAGCGGAAATTTTAACAGGGATTCTTTGATACTGTGTCAGATTGCTACGATTGACACAATTATGGTTGTGCATTACCCACTGACTTTTTTAACTTTTGATATATGTATATGTATATAAAACATTTAAAGGGTGTTTTCTCAAAACCGCACTTTGGCCATGTTTGTCTCACAAAATGCTATAAAATAAACACTTTTAGTCCGATCTTAAAACGGTGTGTACCATTATAATCAACGTCCAAACCTATACAAACATAATAAACATCAGAATTAGACTAGTCGCTGAGATTCGACTGAAACCGTCGCGAAGGGTCACATTGTAGATATGAGAATGGGGAAAACGCGCGGGCTGCATTAACACTAAACTTTGCTGTCTGGCAGCGAGCCGCAAAATATCATATCGTCTCGCGGGTCTCAAATGGCCAGAGGACCGCGAGTTTGGGACTCCTGGAGTAGGGTTTTCCGTTTGCAATGATAGCAACAACTTCGACAGCACACCCAACCATCACCTGACCTCAGCGCAACCGGAAACGATTTTTCTTCATCGAATACGTCAGGACTACGTGGCCGTTTTTCTTTCACAAATAGCGTTTATTTCCAACCAAGCAAGTTTAGAAATTCTCTTTGGTGGAAAACGAGCAGGAAAAAACTCAACATAAATAAATAAAGAAGCCGCTCTAATTTGTTGACGATTATTTCAAGGTTGTAGCAGGGATATGTTAGCGTTTACCAGAAATCTATCGATGAACTCGTTAATGGTTATCACAGTAATTGTCTGATTGGATATATATATATATATATATATATATATATATATATATATATATATATATATATATATATATATATATATATATATATATATATAACAAAAAATAATATGATCATCCATCAATAACACCGTGGACCTGTTATGGTCAGAATAACAAACTCACGATTACCTGTCAATAAGGCAACTTACGGTGATATTCAAAAATAGCAATACTGTTTCACGAACCAATATTATCAGCGGCGATTTAAATATATTTTCAAGATTGTGCCCTTGATATATATGTCATCAATTATAACCCGGTTAGGATGGCCCGAGGATGCCCTGTAGGTCAGCAATTCAGGTAAAAATTGATTATGATAACTACAGAGAGCACGCTACACATATGTGTTTAATATGCATATTCGATAACAAAAGATGATGCACCGTATTTTAAATTTCCCGGGTATAACAAAGACGTGCAGCAGCAGGGCAACCCGACCTAATTCTATAAATATCCACTTGCTAAACTATGGTTTCTTACAAAAACGAGAAGAAAACACAAGACGATGTTCGCTAGATAAAAGCCACCAACTTCAAAAATGCTCTCTTGGGGTTAGTTATTTTTGTTACTATTGTTTTGAATATTATCTTAACGTTATCAGCATGTGATCACTCAGATGACCTCCTATCTTGGTGACGCCCTCCCTGATGCTGTAAATTAAATCATTGTTATATCAGTAATGGTTGGTGAAGCAATATCCAATCGGATGGCCCATGACGGATTTGAAGCAATTAGGAAATGTATACCAGTCCGTCATTTAGTCAGGAAAAACTACAAGAATGCCAGAAATCTCACGTAGCAGCAGAGAGGGTGAATCAGACAATGTTTCGGGCAAATATTTGTTAAGCTAAACCCTATTACAAAAACGAAAAAAATATCTTACAACGATATGCCAGCGTCGTTGTCATTCACCCTCTCTGCTGCTATGTGGTTAACGATTGTTATGATGATAGAGGGTGAATCAGACGACTTTTACAGGCGTCGATTCGGTAATCTAAGGCTTCTTCGTAAATCGTAAAAAAAAGGCGTCGATTCGGTAAATTGAGACCTCCTCGATGAATTCGTCAATGACGCCAACGTCGTTGTCACTCACCCTCTCTGCTGCTATGGGTTAACCAAATATTTGATCGAGTTTTTAGGACTTTACAAACAAACTAATCGCTAGCACCTCATCTTGTAGATCAATTAAATTATTTGACTGGTCGATGAGTCGGAAATTAATTCTCGTTAGCGAATTATTATGGCATCGCATGTAGACAGGATAAATTGGGTTTTCAATAATTAGAAATCCCGGAGACGGCTGTTGGTGCAAATGAATAAAGAATATATCCTTGCTGAGCTTGATTTGATTGCTCTAGATTAATTTGATAACTTCCTTCGATTGCATCACATACTAAATTGAGCGCAATCACCGTTGAAATATTTACATTATGCGGGGCAATATGCCTACCGCCACCATCTGGATCATTATTATATTTGAGGAGGACAAATGGATCTTGTTTTTGTAGCGCCTTGATATCGGTTTTAACAATTTTTGCTAGTTCATCAGCGTTGTATTTGGGAAACTTGAAATTACGCAGATTGTCTTCTGTGATATTGTAATCGGTTAGGAATCGTTGTTTATTGTCGCTGTTGTCATTAATTATTGTTTGAATAATTAGTTCATAGATATATTCCATGTCAGATATAAGTTGATTTATTATTTCAACGTGTTTTTGCGATCTTGTTTTCCGTAGTTGTTCTAGTTGTGTGTCATATAATTGTTTAATTTCATTAAAATAGCCACGGACGTCAGTTAGCGTAAATGAAATAGTAACAGATGAGTCGGCTGTTCTTTTAATGATAAAATCCCATTGCAATGTGCCTTTATTGGTAAATATAAATCTATCGGTGATTCTTCCTTTTCTTATATCAGATAAATCATCTCGATAACTGGGATTAATTTCATGATATGATTGTACGTCTGTGGTTAAGTCGGCGGTGGATTTTTCTGGTGGTTTTTCAGGCCATCCTAACACTGTTTTTAACGAGCTAAAATAGATATCTACAATGTATCCCTCTGTGCTTATTTCGATCAACGACGAGAGCGTCGGTTCATGAAGTTTAATAGCTATTTTTGATTCTTTTTCAGTAATTGATTTTATTCTACGCTGAATTTCAGCATCGATTTGCTCAATTTGGTACGACCCAGTTGGTAACGAAACAGTTTCCCACGCTGGAGTACCATCGGGTTTATTCTTATACGAGAACACCAGTGTGCTATTGGGTTGCTGACCGCCAAATGCAACCGATCTGATATTAGGCCAGCTATGATATACTCGTAATTTTGCCAGCGCAATCTCACGCACTGGAATCGGAGAAGGGAAGTTCACACTAAATTCAGGGTTTGTTGATGTTATTGATATCATGCTTGTTCGTATCGGAGTGGTATTCTCCGCGATTTGTTGAAGCAGTTGCAATTCGTTGAATTGTAGTGACATTATTATTAACGCTGTCTTCAATTTCCAATTTCAACATCGCGGAGTTATACAACTGGGTCATCGTGGAAAATTCAACATCGGATATGAACGAATTATCTATCGACAGCGAGATCAACTCGGATAATTTCGAATACGCGTCAAATACCACCATGTACCGAGCTGTATAATCACTGAGTTTTTTCTGAGAACACGATGATAATTTTTTAGTTATCGCGGTGGCGACTGCAGCAATTGTTGTTGCCGCGGAGATAGCAATTGGAACTGCAATCGGAGACATCATGGTCACCGTCGACAAAATAACCCCGGCGCTGGCCATCACACCGGACACCGAATACACGGTGATGTCGATGGCGGTAATTCTTTTGCGGTATCTTTTCATTTTTTCACGATAACGCTCAGAAAGTGATTTTAAGTTCGCGGAAAATTCTTTCACGGTGTCGAATCGATATTGCGACGATGGCAAAGTCATTGTTAATGACGAAGTCATCAATATTTTAAACCCGCTAGTGTTTTCAATTATTCATCATCGTCAGGGTAGTAGATCAGGGGGATGTCTACTTCACCTACGAATTCTAAACACCAGGTTATATGTTTTCTAATGGTGTTATCAACCGCGACAATCTCATATTCTTCTTCTCCCCCCCGCGATAATTACTGTCGCGGTGCCACCAAAGTAGGTTTTACCTTTCACGATGATATCAAATTGCTTGTTAGAGATTAAAGTCATCCTGTAGATACCATGGGGCCACTTCACGTTAGTGACTTTCAATTTAGCATTAGAGTTTTTTTACCCAATCAAAGGTCCCATGATCAACCGTATACACGATATTTTTAACGCTTATGTTTGGATGCGGAATTTTTACCTTTTCAAAATCTTCTCGTAGTTTAGCAATATCGTCGATGACGTCGAGATAGGTTTTTTTGATTTCGGTATCTTTCATTATCGTTCTATCGCGTCTTTCGAAAAATAAAGTCAAAAGGAGGTCAATTTTCAAATCTTTTTGGGTGGCATAATACCTGCTGAGTTGAGAATATGTCGTCGTGATATTATGGCTTTCAGAACCCTCAAAGAAATTTTTAACCATTTCGTTTGTGAGCTTTTGTTCGTCAAGCACGCGCTTAATTTCAGCGAGAGATATAACCGCGTCAAACGGGTCTCCAAAAAACTTACTAACGACGTCGTAGATAAATTTTTGTTCTTCAAGCGCGAACTTAATTTTATTGAGGTTTGGGGTTATCAACGTGTCGAGATTATTCGGTCTGATAGGGCCAAAGAACCTAACAACGGTATCATTGATTGGTTTTTGTATCAGATCGAATTTAAGTTCTACTCTATTAACATCGTTGATGACGTCGATATAGGTTTTTACGATTCCGCTTTTTTTATTATTTTTTTATCATGGCCTATAAAAAATGAATTAACAAGGTCGTTAAATCCAGAATCTGTATGGACGACATAATGCCCAACGATACAACTATATGTCGTATCGACGCTGTTACTTTCAGAACCCTTAAATAAATTTTTAACAAACTCGTTAGTGAGTTTTTGTTCGTCAATAGCGCTTTTAATTTCCGCGAGAGTCATGCCTGTCAACGATGTTGTTTCAGATTCACGTGTTCTCCCCAAAAATTTATCCACGATGGTATTAAGTGTTGCTTGTCTCACCATAAAACTAATAATATCGTTGAGAGTCATCGTAGATGTAGCTGGGACACCAAAGAAATTATTAGCGACGTAGGCATTGTGAGTATGCCTGATAATAAACTCGCTAATTTCAGCGAGAGTCGAGTCTGCCACAGGTGGGGATCCAAAAAACTTACTAACGACGTCGTTGGTGGGTTTTTGATCTTCTTTTAGTTTAGAAATATTATTGTAAATTTCGAGGTAATTTGCCCTGATATCGGCGGAAGTCATCATCTTCCCATCACTCTTGAAAAAAAGTGTAGACAAAAGTCCATCAAACTGTGCTTGGAGTCTAAAATAAGTTTCGATGTTAGAAAGTTTCATCGTGATATTTTGGAGCGTAATGCCCTCAAAGAACTTATTAGCTACGTCGCTGGTGACTTTTTGTCTGTCAAGCGCGCGCTTAATTTCAACGAGAGTCATGTCTGCCACAAGCGAGTTTCCAAAAAACTTAACAACTACGTCGTTTGTGAGTTTTTGTACCTTCTCAAAATCTTCGCTTAGTTTAAAAATCTCGAGATAATTTGCCTTGATTTCTGAAGCAGTCATCATCTTTCCAGCTTCCTTGTTAGCGAAGAATGAATTCAACAAGTCTTTAATTTCAGCTAGAGTCATGCCAACCACAAGCGGGGTTCCAAAGAATTTATGTACGACATTTTTGCGAAAACTATTATAACCTCGTATAAGATCATTCAGCTCACGTTCGTTGGTAGCAATCGCGTCGGTGATCGTAGACACAAGTGCACCTGGTTTAAGTCGTCCACCGCTGGAATACAGCGCAATAGAGTTTTCAGCGGCGTTGCGCTGCCGTATCAAAATGTCATCCAATGACACATCACTGGTTTTCAATTTACCCTGTTTGTCTTGAAATACAACTATTTCGTTCGGGTCAACATTTACTAAATTTAACGTCTCAGCGATTTCATTTTTAATTATTTTTTTTACATCCTCGATAGAACCCGCAGATGTTTTCGCGGTGGGTTCCGACATTGACAGAGATTGTCCCCAAATATTAATCATTATTGTAAAGACTCTAGTATTTTCAATTTATTGATTCTCTAAAATTACCTTGTAATTTCCCACTCGTGTATTTATTTACAAACAGATGAGGTGGTTTCTGTGACGATGAAATCTCCGCGAGGACATTTAATACTTCACGGCCGCATATCGGTGGATGATTTAATTGTTGTGTTGGCAGCGTGGAATAAAAAATCGGAAACTCTTTGAGTTTCATCGAAGAATTTATATACCGCATAAACTCGCTTGGCGGAGCTAACCCATATGAATCGAAATAGACAATTCCACTTGGATCAATCGCGTATGCAACACAGTGAGTTCCCGATCCGCTGCTGTTATCAAGATTGATGATACCGGTTTCGACGCGTTTAGGTTTTCTTGGTAATTGATCTCTCATAAAAACCCCTCTGAAGTTTTTTATCGCTAGTTTTTTAGCAGCATCAATTAAATCAAAATTGGACATGGGAACAATTGGGTTTTCAACTAATAAACCGTTCCTGGTATTCTTAGACCATTTCCGCTGTACCATGAATACGGGGTTCCTGGTAGTCTTAGACCCTTTCCCTTTTTTTATATCCTTTCCCAGTTGCCTTTTTCAACGCCATCCCTGCCGCGGTCCCAACGGCTCCCAACGCCGCCGCTTTCGCCACTGCTGGGGCAGCCGCTGCAATCAATGCTGGTATTGCAGCTAACAATGGAAATATACCACCTGATTTTATCATGTTCGCGACTGCAGCCTTTGAAAATACAATTTGAACCCCTTTCTTATTCTTTAGCGCATCATTGAAATGTTTTATTTGACGATCCGTCAGTGATATTTTATGTGCACCGCCGGACATCTGCGCTGGTTTTAACGTTATTGTTGTTCCACATTCTTTAGCGGATTTTGATCGCAATTTCTTGACCTGACCATCAGTCAGATTGACACTTACAACACTATATGTCATTTTATTGTAAAACACATTTATGCTTTCAATTGATCTAATTGGAAACTCTTCAAGTTTCATTTACATATTTTCCACTGGTGCATCAACTACTCTCATTCGTCCAACAACCCCTTCTAACAACATTGATTTATCACTGAGAATGACAGCAATCGCTCTATAATTAACACCACCAGGAGCTATACGAGCTCTGAAGTGTATATCAACGACGGATTGCCTTGTTAAATCAAGATGTTCCAGCGAAAAGTAATAAATCGGATAGAGGTTTTTAAAATCAAGTTGAGATATTTGTAAACCAGTATCAACATTTTGATCACGACCCATATATGACAGCATCCGATGATACACACGTGCTATGTGGTTAGTGTCGTAATCAAGCTGAATATCCTCAGATGGATCTTGTTGTCCGTTTATTCTCAGTGAAACCTCCTTGACTCCTAACCGATCAAATATCATATGACTGCGTTCTTGGGAGCCTAATCGATCCCGATCCTGCAGCGCTATAAATATATGACGTGGAGCTGAAACGCCTTGTTTTGATGCCAGGTGCCATGTAAATGTATCAGCAACATTATCCTCTTTGGCATCAGTTGTTGTTGTTAGCCAACTTATCAATGATTTGCCACCTGTGTCCATAAATGAAAGTAGCCGCTCTTCCGTGGTAATTGATGGGGTCATTGCTGGCATCCACAATACTATTTTACTCAAAACAACTTTACCATCAGTGGCACCAATACGCCAAATTGCATCATTGTCATTGCCTTTTCGCACTAACGCGATTGTGTGTTTGGCTCCATAGATGACTTTTCTGACATTTCTGCAGAATCCAGATATGTGATGGAGTGGAATTGCACATGAAAAATATCGTTGTGGTCCTTGTAACATCGCTACTCGTGTTGCAAACCCTAGATTGAAATTGCGATTAATGTCTACGACATCAAAGGTACCAGCTGGTCTAGTATATCCGTCTGGTGCTGGATCAACTGCGGTATCTCGTGTTGCTTTTACCCTAGATAGATTAATGTGGTCAGCGTGATTATTAATATCCTTTGCAAACATCATAGATGGACCAGCCGACCTTGTATAATCATCGGAGTATCTTGCTAGTCCGATTATTGTTGTTGCAACATCAACATCACGGTCTATTGATTCAATTTCTTTTCCATCAATGAGATATCTTGCACTTTCAAATAACGCCATTATGCCATTATTAACAAAACCAACTCGGATATTTGGATCATCTGCAAATGGGGTATCAGCTGCAATATTTGTTACGAGTTTTCCCTCGATTTCAATAAATGCTTCACATGGCAAAAAGTATTTACTGGTATCTTGAACTTGTAGTTCAATTCGAGATCGTAGATCGGGTTGTATTGCATGATAGGAATAGTATTGATAATCGCGGACGGAATCGTCTTTGCGCACTGGGGCTTCCATATCAAGAGCGGGATCAGATGTTCGTTTAAACATTGCTATTATTATTTAGTGCTTTCAATTGTGAAACTCTTTATAATCATCGTCGTTTTGTTTTCGTTTCAAACCACTTCCTGCTATCGCGTTCATGATAGCGCTATCTGTTACCGGTGGCGACGAAGTCACCGAAGCAGACAACGACGCTAGTTTTTCTTCCACTGCGTTATTTATTGCTTTGCTGATTTTTGCAGGCATCACTGTAGTTGATGGCAGCACTGGTGGTTTCTTTCGTACCAATGATGCTATTTTATCTTTCGCGGCAGAAAAGGCCTTTCCGGCAAGATTTCCAACGAAATCTCCGATTTTGCTGGTTCCCTTATCACGAATAACATCAATGGCCTTCATTGATAATTGTTTAGCTAACGGTGCCACCTTGGGAGCCATTCTTGTAAATAACCCCGCAATGGTATTGCCGAAACCGTCTCCGTAATATGTTCTATAAACAGGCAATCGTGAGTTCACCACGTAGACGCTTACGGGTTTATCATGGTTGTAGTGTATAATCATCTTGTTATACAACTAGTAATTTTTCAATTAGTGATCAATCGCTGTAATAACCATGGGTATCTTTGTGATTTTCAACTAATTCAGCAATGAGTTCTCGATATACATTAATGTCCATGATACCGCCGGCAAATAATCGTCTACAGATATCAGCGGCCTCATTAATTATTTCCGGTGAGTTGTTTCCGGCTCGCTTCCCCCCGATGAGAACCTCCAGTCGTGATATATCACTGAGAATGTTACCAGAACAAGTAACGCTAGTGTTTTCAACTATGCCGCTACCTAAATATTCATCTTCAGTTGACTCCTCTTCAACTAGATTCATTTTTTCTACTTTACTCAATACTTTGTCTTTAAAAATCTCAAAATCATTACGGTTACTTTCTGTGATTCTAAATCTACCACGGTTTGCCAGGTATGTTTTTTTTTATCCAATTCTCGTCGTTTTTTATATACTCTTTATACCCTTTGTTTACAAGTCTTTCTCTTTCATCGAGTGAAAAAAACTGCGTGGTAAAGTCAATTAACTCCTTGTCATTATAATGTTTAATTGTGTTGTATATATAGCGTAAAAATATACTTTGCGGTGAATATAGTTTTTCTATAGTAACGTCTTCTTCTTCTTTTGGTTTTCTTGCAGTAGCACCTAGTTCTTCTAGTACTTGCTCTTTTTTTGTTGTTGCCGTGAAGTAGTTACTATATCTACTGGAAGTGTTTCTAAAGACTTTTTTGTTTGTTCGGTCTCTGCTGCAATTTTTTCAAGCACACCAAGAACAGGCACTTCTCGTCGCTTGCCTTCCTCAGGAATATCTCCAAATATTGCTCGTTCAGTTGCTGTTTTCACATCTTTGGTCGCACTTGTTATCGGGGCGAACAGTTGTTCACTTGACACAGAAAAGTCAGTCTGCGCTTGTTGTCGTTGTTGAAGTTTCTCACGAAGTCTGTCTCGAACCGGTATAAACTTTTTAATTGCTGCTAGCCGCTCTCGGGCTAATCTAGTTGTAAGCGATTCACCTACCATATAGTGTTTGTGAACTGAGTTTTCAAATGTGAAACTATCACAATTAAAAGCTGAGTTATTAAATAATGTACCATCAAGCTAACGTATCCATCTCGGACAAGGTTAAACTGTACGACGCTATCCGCGAGTGTTTCAGAAATAACATCGCTGGGGGTTTCAGAATTGTAATATCTGAGAACGGCAATGAACGATTTGTGTTAACGACGCGGCAACAACAACAACTACGTGAAAATGGAGGCGTCGCAGTGATTACTTGCTACCACAACCAGATCATACAGTACGCACATAACTGCATAAGCAGGCCCAAACTGCTGAGTATCCTTTCAGGAGAAAATCCCATGTGAGTGTTACAAAAAACGCTAAAAAAAAAAATTATTTTTTAAATTATTTACTGAAAGCCTATTTTTTTTTTATAGTAACGCTCACGTGGTTAGGATACTGGTTTTTCCTCGTTTAATATTTTTCTAAGATCACGAACCTTAGAACTAATTTCAGCTCGTTTTTGATACTCTTGGCCGAGTTTTTGACGTATTGCTTCAACGGTGCTAAATAGCGTTATAAATGCATTAATGTCGTTACCGTACAAAGAAGCATTGATGGACTTTTGAATTCCTTTCTCGAGTCTGTACATCTTAGGTAAAACATAACGACCCTTACTAGACTGATACTCTATGTCTTCATATTCCGAGGCAATCCTGTCACAGTCGAGATCTTTAGATAATATTATCCCTCTATTTTTTAAAATTGAAATTTCAGCATTTATAGAATTTACATCTTTGATATCCATTATTTATATAATATATTTTACCTCTAATTATTAAAAAATATTGGGGTCGTTTTTGACCCGTTTTGTTTTATGGACAGTACAATGCCGTATATCTCCACTCGAGTGTTGCGGCAGATTTTAGGCATAACATATACTTAATTAATGGACAGTACAATGCCGTATATCTCCACTCGAGTGTTGTGGCAGATTTTAGGCATAACATATACTTAATTAATGGACAGTACAATGCCGTATATCTCCACTCGAGTGTTGCGGCAGATTTTAGGCATAACATATACTTAATTAATGGACAGTACAATGCCGTATATCTCCACTCGAGTGTTGTGGCAGATTTTAGGCATAACATATACTTAATTAAGGATGGAATTTGCGATGTCCCCAAAGCATACATCTCCGAAAGGGAGGCCTAAGGTGACAAACATCATCTTAGACCGCCCAGAAGATATGCTTGGGAGACATCACTTAATTAAGGATGGATATATTCAATGAAATGATGATGGAATTTCTGATGTAATGATGTGGGACGGCACAAGACAGCACAAACATGAAACGACGGGGCGGATTTTCTACGGCCAATCCAACCAATCAAAAGCAACCCGATTAAATTAACCCGGTTGCATGATTGACAAAAGACAACCACACGCCCGGGTTAATGGCGTGGGTTAGTTTTAATCGGTCGAATTGGCCTTCAAAATCCCCAAGCTTATTACGAGTCAAAACGTATATAAGGTGACTAATACAGCAGCGTTGATTCACGGGTGTGTTATTTTATTTCCTTGAATTACTTATTAATGCTGTTTCACAACATTTAAATGAGACAAAATATTTGAATTCAACACTAAACAAAAGAATACAGTTGTTAGATAACAGTGTGTATTTCATTAGTTTTCATCGTAAAATGATTAATTAATCGTAATATTAGTTGGACTTCAAGGGGCGTAACTCTGTCATGCGACTTTATTATTGTACGATTTATCTCCCTTGATATATGAAAATTGTATCCTGTGTGCACGTAGTAGTAATTTTGAACTTCAAGGGACGTAACTCTGTCATGCGACTTTATTATTGAACGATTTATCCCCCTTGATATATGAAAATTTTTTTTAATGATCATTTTTCTTTGACAGAGTTAATTTGTGAATTCCTTCTGCTACTCTTTGTACTGAAGGACTACAAATATCGAAATATCTACTGGCTTCATTTATTGACTGAAATATTTTCTCCTCGTTGGTTTCTGTATCAAATGATTTGACGGATCTCTTTCCAACTGACTTACAGGTCCCTGTCCCGCCCCTTTTTGCATTCTGACTTTGTGAGACGGCTTGAAGATTCTCAAGACAATTATCAGCCTTGTTATTATTGATATGATCAATCACAAGGCCATCTTTGATCAATCCGTTGTGACATTCGTATACGAATCGATGACAATAATATCTCTTTTTGCCAGCTGTAAACGTCAAGTATCCTCTATTATTTACCCGTCCAACCGTTTTTTTTATTCTGCAATTTCTAATAACACCATCACGGGATGCTTCATAATTAACAAGCACTGGGTGAGGTCTGAAATCTTGGCTCATTTGTATAATAATACTATTTGTCTAATTTATTATTTGCTTTAATTATAAGTCTATCAATGTAGTCTTGAGGGTTTTTTATGATTGTGTCATCGTTGGGGTCAATGACTGCATTTTTTATTCGTTTGTCATAATAGCGTTTTAGTTCCCTGTATCGTTTGCCGCCGCAACTGAGACATAATTGTGATTTTCCCCTTACCCCAGCCCCACATTGGAGGCATGGGAGTGGACCGAAAGAACCGTTGCGAACGCTTTGTAAATGATACCCACAGAATTCGCTTCTGCATGATTTGTTACACGGGGTTGTTGATCCAATCATTAGCCACTTGCAGTGATTCATTATACTATATTTTTCTGTTTAAATGTTTGATTTAATTATAACATGGAGGAGTTCAAGAGATTATCGAAAATCAAGCCTTGGAAAAAAACTAAATTCACTGATTATACCATAAAAGAATTCCAAAGATTATCGAAAATTAAGCCCTGGAAAAATGCTAAATTCAATCTCGATAAGGAGTTCAAGAGATTATCGAAAATTAAGCCTTGGAAAAATACTGAATTCAATCTCGATAGAGTCTCTGATACACCAAAACGTCTAATCGGTGACAGAACTATACTAAGTAAAATCAAGGAGTGTTTTAATGAATTCTACCGAGACGGTGCAGCATACATACGGTCGACATTTCGGATTATTAAAGAAGATGTTAATGTACCGAACATCGATGCTACTATGAACGATGAAAGAGCAGCCGAGATAATTTCACACCTTGGCGAGCCAACGGGGTGGAAATCCAAGGGTGTAAAATCCAAAGGATTTTCATTGCAAAGCAATTCCCAACAGAAGTATTTTTTCAGAATAAAATTCATTATCGAAGTCGAAGGCAAATGGATTATCAGGGATAAATTTGAACCAATCCTCAAGGATAAAAAACTGTCATTGTGAGTAGAGATTCCAAACCAGGAATTCTAACTGGAATTGACAAACCATATTACGAGAGATCTTATCCAGTAACAGCAATTGTTTATGGGATATATCCGTTAAATGATAACCCCGATATTGCAAAACTAGCTCCTATGAAATATTCTAGTTCACTGAATTGTGTAGCAACACGGGTAATGGAACACTTCACAAATGCATCACGAGGAAATAAACTAACTGATCTGCGACGTAGAAAAATAACCGAATGGGAACTGACAGTGAAACAGCACGGTGCAAAGATTTCTGATATAGCTAAATTAGAAATATTATTAAGATTCCCAATATCAGTAATGACAATAACCGGAGAGGTATTATACGAACCGAAATATCAATCACAAGGAGCGCCAATACAAATTATTGATCATAACAAACACGCGTGGACACCTGCAGTAACAATATTTCCACGAGATAGAACCGTGAGATATATCCCTAAGGAGTTCGTCGGGGATGTTTTTTATAATGAGAAATTATTCGATGCTATTCACACGCTGTGTGAGGATGATCCTGTGTCAGTGTGGTTACTTAGAAGTGATGAAGATCCCGAAATAGGATTTGATCAATTTGTAAGACCAAATGGTGAATTATATCGCGTTGAAGAATTAGATAACAGAATGAGAGAACTCGCTAGTGATTTTTCACCGGAGAGTTCCCATGAAAAACTATTAACGGATAGTTTTACTATTCCATCTGTGGTAGCTCACTTCGCAAGAGAACAAAACTCATGGCGTCCAACACGAAGTGATTTTCTCGAGGACGTTAAATTGAGTTGCGTCGAATTTAGTCATGGAGGACTGTGGAATACGAAATACTCACGTGATGGTATGATTTCAATTGATATATCCGCGTGTTATCCTGGAAGTTTTCTCGGGTATGCGAAATGTGCTGAGTACTTTAAACGATTTGGACACCCCACACATGAAATGACTCGTGTTGCGATTAATGGGCCATTACCTGATTTTGATTTAACCGGATTCGCTCGTGTGATATCATTTGAACTCGCTACAGGATTACATCCGTGTAGTTATCTTTGGCTTGGTAGACATATATCTGAAAAGGCCTGGATGCCAATAGTGCTATTGAGATATATGATTGATTGTGGTATGCTAATATTGTTGATTGTTTCCGAAGCTATTATATGCTATCGAGCTCAGAAAGAAGTTTGGCTACCACAACCCGATTTAGATCGTATAATTAGCGAACAGCGAAAACAATTTCCAGATTTCAGTGAAGAACAAATCATGAATTGGTCTAAGAAGTTATTTGAAATTAAAAAAGAACAAGCAAAAGATTTTGGACGAAGAATAATCGGTAAATTTACCCAGGGCGGAAGATACGACAATGCAAAATATTCTTCGCGGTTGATCATAGACGTCGCTGAATAAGATTTTATTGTAACGGATTTAACGAAACAGGGAAAACTTGTAACCCGTAAGGATGCTTTTCTATCCAATGGTGAGAAATTAGGTACTGTTGTTACCTACTGTGATAAATATAATCCCCAGTACACACATTTGAGAAGTTCTATGCTAGCCTATGCTTCTATTAATCTATTTTCGATGATAAATAGATTTCCTAATAGCGCAGTTAGAGTAGCCACTGATTCGATGTATATCCACGAGAAATACAAATCAGCTGTAGCTAAATTCACTGATCCGGAGGCAAATTGGGGATGTTGGAGATTTAAAAAGGAAAGGCTACATGAGTATTGTGAATCGGCAGATATTACCATGGATGAAAGGTACTTAAAGTGTGATGAGATTTAATCAGAATTTTCTAATGCACCACCGGTATCTGATCCAATATGTAGATACAAGACAGTTTATTTAAACGGTTGTGGTGGGTCAGGAAAGACAACTCGTGCAATTGAATTATATCGTCGGTCAACCATGATTGTGTTAACACCAACTCACAGACTCGCCAGAGAGATGAAACAACGAGGGGTAAATGCCCGTACCTATCACAGTTTTTTTCGATGGAAGGGTGACAAATGGACTCCTGATCGAATGGGTGATAAATTCATTCCTGAAATCATAATCTGGGATGAAATATGCACAGTGTCATTAGATGTATTACAAACATTTCTGGAGTGGTTGTTAAACAAAAACACAAAAGTCGTCATGTGCGGTGATCACGGCCAACCACCTCCATTTGTCGGTGCATTTCCACATAAATGGCTAAAGGGTTTTGTAGACAACTATGAAGAAATTAATACCGATCATAGATCACTTGATGAACAATTACGCGAGTTTAAAGCGCTAATTAGATTACAGCCGGATAAAATCCAATGTGAAATAGCGCGTGAAATAATTTCAGAAACTCCCATGAATGATTTTTGGGAAACGTGGAGACCAAATGATTTGATAGTAGCAAGTAGAAAAATAGTCAGAGACACACTTCAGATGAAGTTATTTGAAACGCATAAAGAAAAATTTGCAACACTTCCAGTACCGTTGTGTAATAGGCCTTCGGATACACGAAAGCAGAATATTGAAGTTGATATTCCAGGGAAGAGTGAAAAGCAGATTCTCGTGTTAAATGATATTGTGCTGGTTGATATCAGCGTCGTCGAAGATGCATTGCGTGCTGATAAATCCCCATGGACGTTAGGTTACGCAGCGACAATACACTCTTCACAATGATTGACTATATCAGATACAATTGTTTGGATGGTGGATAATCACATCGAATGGTCGAATTTAGTCTATCTTGCAGTATCCAGAGTACGAAGAATAAATCAACTTCGAAGAATTATTTTCGATGATGACACCACAATGGATGATGCTAGCATCGTTGATGTTAAAATTATTGATAAAAAACTCTCCGGTTACAAACAACAAGACAAAAAAAAAACAACGAGAATCTGACATTGATGCTGAATTAATGATTTCGCTGAAGCAACAACAGAATAATCACTGCGCGAGTTGCAATTGTATAATGCGTTGGCAGTATTCGGATAAAGATCCTCGCCAATTTACCGTAGACTGAAAGAATAGCAGCATTGGTCATATCAGAGATAACGTTATGCTGACTTGTCTTGAGTGCAACAGACGAAGGGGGTGCTAGTTAAGACCCCGCGGTGGTAACTGAGTATCCTCGGGTATCACTTGTAATTGTTGTCGAGTAAATCCTCGCTGAGGAGCAGTTGAATCCAGTTTATAGATTGGAGGTCTACCAGTAGATCGTGTTATACCGGATATCTTATGCGTAGTGACGCTCCAAATAGGATCGGTAGCTCTTTTTTTACCACCCTCAAGCTCTCCGGGTTCGTATAAATACCTAACAGTGACATTACTACCAAGAATTGGTTCTTTGAAATCTTTTTGTGAAATTCCTTGGATTTCCATTTTTAGTATAGACGCTTTCTTAATCGCGTTGACAGGTTTCATGTTAATTGTTCTAGTAATCTCGTTATTGAGCGCGGTAATCACAGCTGGTAATCTCTTAACCCATTCACGGGATCTTTTATCCTGAATAAACTCCTTCGCGTATTGATATCCAAATAACCGTTCAGCAAGAGTCCGATTAAATCGTTCAACAATTGCCTGATCGCGATGTAGCGCAGTATACCCTCGTCTGATGGTGACATTGTGATGTTTCATCGCTGATAAAACAGCGCCTTGAAATTCCTTGCCAGGATCAACTTGTAACAGATTTGGCCAGCGTAGTGGGCCTCGTCGAAAAATCTTTTCAAATGCAGAAGCAACTTCAGGTGATGATTTTGTTTTCAGCGGTTCTGCTTGTTTGTAGCGACTCGCAACGTCAACTACGGTTAGCGCGTATTTGTAACCGTTGTCATGTGGTAAAAACAATAAATCAGCTTGATGAACTTCATTAGGTCCGGTAACATCAAAATGCGAGAAATTGATTTGTTTAGGGCGCGGTAGATAAATTTGCCATATAGCCTGTTTGGATAACCAATTAGCCGCAGTGGCCTTTTTCACTTTTGCGGCGTTAGCGAGTTTATTGATTGCAACGTTACCCCTCCAGTATCCTTTTGGAGAATAATAAATAGATTCCATATTATTAATTACCAGCGCCCATCATCAATTTGCCTTTCATAGCCGATTTTACCAACCACGAAGCCAATTTTTCTTTCAAAGATTTATCAGGAATAGCATTTAACGCATGAATTAATTTCACATCCGCGAGATGTCTGTTTTGCAGATTGCTGCTTTTATATGCAACATCATGAGCATGACAGGCCTTATCAATAGCATTTATCGGATACTCGCCAGGTCGGGGTTGATTTTGATCATCAAGTCTGATATCTAATCGTGTTCCGGGACCACAGTAGCTATATCCTGGAAGGTGCTTTTCTCCGGGGTACTTTGCCCATGGGGTTCCAGGGAGCTTTGCCAATTTGGCTGCGATATCACCTCCTCGTTTTTTTTAAAAACATTTCCGGATTTCATAGAAATAAATCTAAACATTTTTGTACCACATGTTGCACATCTACCAGTAAGTGCAGATCTGTTATTTTTAGTTGTAATCGTCGTCACATCATTTGTGCTAGTACGCGTTTTACACTTCACACAATATAGATCCATAATTTATGTATAGAGATATGGATATAATTGATTTTTCAGCGACTAAAACAAGAGAACCAGTTAAGCATCATGCAGTGCTACCAAACTCTATCCGCGCAATTATAATCGGGTCATCTGGATCCGGCAAGACGCAATTGTTGCTCAATTTAATAATGAGATGGATGAAATGGGATAAGTTGTATTTAGTTGCTCCTAGCGTAGATGATCAACGATGCTATGAAGTGCTAAAGGATTTTAATGAAAACGCTTCAGAGATTAAAGGTGAGAACGTCGTTGATTTTGTAACTGATATTGACGAGGCACCATCCGTGGATGACCTTGATGGAAACATTAACAATTTAGTCGTATACGACGATGTGATGTTAGACAATCAAAAAAATCCAGCTAGGACTTTTTCCAGAGGCAGGCATAAAAACACTGACGTGATATATGTCACTCAACGCTACACTCAGATTCCAAAAGTGATCAGAGATAACTGTAATATTCTTGCTGTGTTTAACGGCGTTGATACACATACGTTACGAAATATTTGGCAGACATGGTGCTCTGATATGGACTTCAATCAATTTAAAAATTTCTTTAGTAACGCTCAGTCGACCCCGCACGGATTTATAACAATAAATTTACATGATCCTCGGACACGATATCGTATCGGACTGGATCAAATATTTGGTTAACCCATAGCAGAAGAGAGCTTGAGTGACAACGACGTTGGCGTCATTGACGAATTCATCGAGGAGGTCTCAATTTACCGAATCGACGCCTTTTTTTACGATTTACGAAGAAGCCTTAGATTACCGAATCGACGCCTGTAAAAGTCGTCTGATTCACCCTCTATCATCATAACAATCGTTAACCACATAGCAGCAGAGAGGGTGAATGACAACGACGCTGGCATATCGTTGTAAGATATTTGTTTCGTTTTTGTAATAGGGTTTAGCTTAACAAATATTTGCCCGAAGCATTGTCTGATTCACCCTCTCTGCTGCTCACGTTGATTATGCAGAACGTGCTCAATTATTATTCAAACCTGTTAATGAAACAAATAAACCTCCTTTTCGTCAACTTGAAATAATAGCTGAATGTATTGAAGTATCCAGATTTTTACAATACCATCCTGGTCGAATTCCTCAACTAGCGAAACCTATTATTAAAAAGAAGAAAAACAAAATTGATGAAGAAATGATCAACGAATTACGTAATAAATATAATGAGGACGTTTTAACGGCAATCGACAAAAGTGATTCAGACAAGTTTCCAACTCTTGTAGTTACTTCTTCTGAAAATAGGAAAAGAATGTTGTGACCTTCAGATGAAAAATATAATTCTGGCCTACAACACTGGGCTGCTATTTTTTATATAATTAAAAGTAAAATATTTCGAAGCGACACAACAAATATATCATATATATGATACATGGATTCGGTGAACTCGGTGTATCATCAATCTAAAGGAGGAAACGACAAGAGAAGATACATATTAAAATGTACAAAAATTAATTGATTAACTTTGATCTGGAACGTATGAAAAAAATATAGTTATGGATAACGATCAAGTAGGTAAACATACTGCAGATGATTCCAGTTATCAGACTAATTTGTTACCAAAACATCAAAAATCATATGAGGGTGATTATCATAAGATGATCTTTAGAATGCGTCATAATACGGATAGTTTTAGTAGGGATCATCCAATAGTAGATCAGCTAAAAGCAAAAGACGAACAGTATTGTGAAACTCAATGTGCTATTGGAAATTGTATTCCAAGTACTAAGTTGAAGTGGTCTTATTGCCACTCCAAATAATATCATTTCCGACATAGTACGATTAGATTTTTTATAGGAGGAAAAGGGCTGAAAATAATTCACCAAAAATATTTAATAAAGCCGCTGGTATTTGGTCAAAGATTATGTCAAGGTGGTATCATGGATATCGGCGTTTATCGTGAACTTATCTTTGAACTCTGTGATTGTTATCACAGCGATTAGATATATCGATAACATATAAGATGATCATACTTCAACTACACCGTAGACTTGTAATGGTCGTATTAAAACAGTCTCGATTACCTATCATTTAAAAGCTTGTTCACAACTCTGAAACCAGGTCAGAAATGAGGTCAACACCTGGTGTTTATTCTGTAAAGTAAAGGTCACCCCCCTTCAATCAACGAATCTTAAAATTTAAAATGCCAAACTTAAATCTAACAAACAAACAAAAATAAAAATGAATATAAATGACTTATATCAAATATACGTAACACTTGTCTATGCTGCCCGTGCTCTTGACCGTGTGGTGACAGTGTGTGGGGTTTGTCTATGATGACCGTGTGTGACCGTGTGTGGTGCATGTGTCTGATACTTTGTGTATGCTGCTTTTGTGTATGATGCGTTATACATGTGTATTATATATAATTGGGTGATCTGAAGTCGCAGAATCTGTGGGGTTCCTTCTGATGTACATGCCTTGTTTTGTTGACGTTGGTTTGGAAGAGTGTACTGGTGTTTTCAACTCGAGGGTCTAAGGCGTCTCGACCATCGCGTCTGTGTTGAATGTAAGGGCTCTCGAGTGTTCCTTCAAGCAGATAAGGGGAGGAGACCATGCGTGGCGACTCCGCCACAATTGCCTAGAGCGGGTGGAACCGGATAAACATCCTAGACGTGAAATGGACGCAACGATAATTGTAAAATGCATGTTCCATTTTATTGCTATTACCATCTGAGCAAATATTTCAAATTTATGTATCAGTTTCGTTATTTCAGCGATGGCAGGTGAACTCAACATGAATGGGAATGAAATAGCCGTATTTGGAGATATAGTATCTGACAAGGATACTGCATTCGAAGCGTCGATCATCAGTACGAATATGAGCCGTTCCCGCAATAAGCTATGGTTGTAATCGAACAATATGTATATGTATAAAAATATTATATAAGTACCAGCAAATACCGTTTAACCACTATTTCGGCTAATTCAATTACTCTTTATTACTTTAACTTAATAACATTTTAAAATTATTTGTGTGTGATGCAAATATGATGTCAAAAGGAAGACAACGTATTAGGTAGAATTTAACTTGTGATCTCCAATAGTTTACAATTCAGTTTTTAGACCAGATTATTCACTGAACTGTTAATGTGTTTTGAAAATAATTGGTAATACTTTTGTAGGTCGAAAAATATACTTAATATATATGTAGATTGATAAATATATAGTAGGTTGAAAAATATATAGTTGCATGAAATAGTGCCGATATAACTCTAACAATATATAATAGTGTTCTGCTGACAAACACAAATACCTTTATTCGTTCAGGTGATTGACTACCAAAGTAGGTAACTACCTAGAACTACTGAAGGTAGATGCATGTCAGTAATTATCGACCTTTTCTTCCACATTAATGAATTTAGAGAGAGCTTACTTTTGTATATATTCTGCCAGACGTTGAACCGAAGGTGTACTTATATCAAAATATTCGCCGGCTGCAGCCATTGCATATAATATTATTTATTTTCCTGTCTCTGTGTTCATAGATCTAATTGACCTCCTTGGAAATATTTTGTTACATTATTTAACTTCCTTTTTCTTCTACAGTTTTCGCTCTGAGTAACAGCTTGTAAATTTTCCAGAAAATTATCAAGTTTGTTGCAGTTAATGTGATCGATCACAAAACCATCCTTGATTACTCCGAAATAAGTCTCGATTAAAAGTTGTGACAAAGATATCATTGTATAGGCGGAAATCTGAGATAACCATTATTATCCAAAACGCCACCTGTTATTTAGTCTGCAGTGCCTGATTACACGATCACAAGATTCTGTATAATCCTTGATGGTGGGATGATTATATAAATTCATTACTCATTTATAATAATATTTGTCTAAATTATTATTTGAATATTTAGACAAGTCAACTTTAGGGGTTCTAAAAATTATTCACTGACATTAATTTTAAATTAAAATCATAATATCGCTTCCGTTCCCTCTATCTTTAACCGCCACATTGTATACTAATTGTTTTCATTTAACTCCCATAACACATCGCAAACACTGATTTGGACCAAGACTTTCTCGCCATACATTTTGTAAATGCCGACCGCATAATTCATTTACACATAATTTGTTACATGGAATTGAAGACACTATCATCAAATCATATGCACTGACCTGAATTAAAAATAAAGGTAAGTGAAGGTGGTTAATGATAGGGTCTTCAATTATTTGCAAAAAAAATTGTGTAAATGAATTATGCCAACAGCATTTGTTTATTTAATTATTTGTTTAAAATATAATAAGGAGGAGTTATGAAAAATCAAGCCTTGGAAAGCTCATTATGTTTAATCAAGATGTATCCTTGACACAATAATTCCTCTGGCTTCAAAGGATAGTTATCGTTGAGATTAATAATTTTGACTAATATTATTTTGGGGATTTAAACATAATTTCGTGATGATAGAGCTTCTCACGTATGGTCCACATTCAAAAATATAGGTGATGACTTTGTCATTGTCAAAATTGTCAATGAAATCACTGATGTTGCAGTGAACGTTGAGCGAGATTTACTAATCATTATTATCTTAAGGACGAAATATACATTGTCAAAATAAAATGTATTGTGCAAACATAAACAGATTCTACTGTGTGGATTATCCGTAACAAACGTGATGCTTTTAATTTATTTGTTTTAATAGGCTGTGTGAAGTAAGAATTCCAATCCATGAATGTCGACTGGGATTGATGAACGATGATATATTCGAGCATACCCTGTGACACTGGTTGTTTATGGAATGTAGGAGCTAAAATATAAATATGATAATAATGATATTAATCGCAATTTTCAAAACTAGACTGTGTAGCTGAGCGAGTAATATAACATTTTACAAGCAAGCTACGTGGAAATGGATTAACTAATCTAAGATGTAAATACATACACGAGTGGGCTAAATTAGTCAAAAATACTGGAGCTACAATTAATGATCTATGTTAGTATAAATACTAAAATTTCCAACACTAGTAGAAAATATAACATGATAAATGTTCCATAATAACAAGAAGGAATCTCAAATAAATATCACTGATCATAATGCGCACGAGTGGACCAACGCAGTAAAAATATTTCCACGAGATCGAACCGTAAGATTTTATCCTCAGAACTCTGGGGAAACTATATTTTATTGTAGGTCGAAAACTATACTTAATATATATATAGAAATAAGTAACGACGATCCTCTGTCAGTATGGCTATTTCAATGTGATGAAAAATATGATCAATTTGTAAGACCTAACGGTGAAATATACCGGTTAGAAAATTTCCACGAAACAATCAGAAATTTCCCCAGAATGTTTCAAATTATAAAAGTGACTAGTTGATAAGCACTGAATTTCTCAAACATTTAAAACTCAGTTGTACCGAATATGGAAAAGGTGGATTGTTATTTCCGTGGATATGGTCGCATGTTATCCGGAAAGTATTTCATGGATTGTGGAATGTTCCGGATACATTAAAATATTTGGACATCCCATGAATGAAATGACCAGGGCGTAACAAACCTAGACTGTTGGAAGGTGGCTACGTGGTAGCAAAACGACATGGTTTGAATGGCGTGTCTGTCGCTCATCTTAGAAAGTACAAAGTCAGTAACAAAGCATGACTCCATGTGATAGGACTTACTTATAGTGCCAAAACGACATCAGTTAAACACTGCTCATAACTGCATCTAAGTATCATCGCGTTGCCTAAATAACTTACTTGAAATCATATTGACTCTTTTGACACGTATTCGCTCTTCAGAATTAGGTGAACTCCGTCTTCATCTTTTTTCTCTCTTGCCTTCGAAAATGCACTGAACATACTCGTGTATTCAGAATCCAAGTATTATCATAAAAACTAAACATATGTTTCAAGATTATTACATATATACACATAACACAACATAATAACATTGATTGGGAGTATGTTTTACATCTAGAGCCATGCAACGATGATCAGAACAAGATAACTATTTAGCCTACTGGTTTTCACCAAATCACTAATATGATCATTTTCCTGATTAGAGAACACTCGTAAGGTTGACCGATATATCAATGTAGTCAACGGCAACACAATTACTGCTCGATGTCAAACTTACATGCTATATGGGAAAATGTAGAATTTCGTCTCAGAGGTAAACATCTTGAAAATGTAGTATAACAACTTAATTGAACGTTGTTTTTTTTAAACCTTTCCAGTGACACATTTATAGAGGATTAGAGCATACGTTTGTCGTATTGCTGACGGGAAAAGAACATTCACGCTAAACAACTTTCTTGTTAGACCCCATGGAAGAGTGACAGGCGCAAAGTAATTAATTATCGTTATCTGTAAATAATAAATATGTGTTTTAGTACTCAATCGCCAACAGGTCTACCCAATCTACTTGGAATCCAATAGTGAATGTTACAGTTAACCTTCTTCATCGTAGACCTAAATATAATCGAGCTAATGTAATAAGCACAAACGACAGTTTATCGTTTTTTCTTATTCTCAGCTCCTTTTCATTTCTAACATTTGTTTCGAACTCACTATCGAACCAAATGGTCCATGTTTTTCATCTAATGTAAACATTATATTGCTTGATTTGTAACATCTTATGTAATCATAAACAAAATGATTGCCGCAAGAACACGGTGATAGCTAAGTATAACTTCTAGGTTATCCATTGCATCTGGCATCAGGCTTGACCCATCCTTATTCTACCTTTGATCGAACTGCTCAATCGACCACTCTATTAAAACATATGGGGCAATATATTACAGCTCTGTTGCGGTTCTTTCTGTGCGTTGTACATATAACCGGTGATAAAAATATAGCATATTGACATGCGTCTCCTACTTTACGTAACCACCCGCTGTTATTTATGCACAGTACAATGGAATGAAGACCTGGATATATTGTTGTTGTAGGGTATAATAACATTTTTTCAGCACACTATAGGCTAATATATATGTCGGCCAGCATTATTGGTGCAAAAAAAAAACCGGGAAAACCCTCGGAAGCAACAACCGACCCACGAGAAGCTACTAGTAAGCTTTCTCACATAACTACATTAGCCGAATCTTAGATTCAAACCCACGCATGACACGTTACCACAAGAAAAATTCTGATTTTACTGGAAAGTTTAATTTTGATTACTGAAATGATGGTTTCGTCTATAAATAAGTGACTACAAATTTCACTTATAGATAAGAATAGTATGGAATGTTTGTTTAAAAACATAATGTTGTGGCAAAAGGTAATGAGAACAATGAATAGAATTACATATTTTATATTATTGAAAATGTATGTTGCTTGAGATAATAAACAACACTAAATGATTGGACAAAAGCAAGAATGAGATGAGAGACAAAAAAGTGTTACAAATTCAACAAATAATTTATATCACGAGAATGCAAATGAAAACTTAGAAAGAACGTAAATGTTGTTGTATTGGTATATGTTTTATTGTGATTACAATAACGGGTGTCAAAGCAGATGCACGAGTAATGTCATTATTTAATGCAACGATGATTTGTGGTATTTCCTCGTCGATACCTTTGCATTATCGTTTTTCATCAACGACGATACTGCACTGAGATATTCTTTGCCATAATCAGCCTGTAATTTATTTGGCCATCGTATATCACCTTGAGGTCCAGAAACATTGCAGATATGTTCGTTCAAACTCAAATGCAACTTCAATAGCTGTTTTGGTTAATAGCGGCTCGGCTTCTTTATATCTATGTGAAGAATAAATGACAGTTAACACACATGTTTGCGAATTGACCTCTTCTAATTTTAATATAATCGTGTGGTAAAACTAATATATTCAGTTAATGAACTTCATTTGGAACACTGGCATCGAAATATATGTACTCGATTTGTTTACAATCACACTTCGCATAATATAATGGAAATTGTTATTCTTTTGCACTTATAGAGTCATGGCAAGCGTGAATATACACGTGATCTAAAATATAACGGCTTTCATGCTGGACAAAGCCAGCCTTCTTTGTTTGCGAAGTCACGCTCGTCGGAAAACAGACAAAATACATTGTCTTGAAGAAGTCCTGTTTTGTGTCTTTTTATTACAACCTTCAAGGTTTCTAAACAAGGGCAGTGGAATCTAACATTAAATATGGCATAGCCTATTGAGAGGTCAGCAGGAAATTAACATGGGAGTGGCGCTTGATAGCTGAAACAAAAATTTTGGGAAGAATATTGTTAACACTTTAGATATTACATATCGCATCGCTAATAAAGTAGTAGCACCCATTGTTTCATTTACATTTCAACGCTTTAAGTTTTCAGTACTATCCAGTACTTACTTTGTGCACTTACACATTTCACTTCCTTAATTTACTATCCATCACCCACGTTTGATATATTACCCAACAGCACGTTTTGAATAATATTTAACACACACTTATTCATTAATATCCCACACTACGTTTTGCTATTATATCCACCACTCTCGTGTGTTATGTACTATCCGAATATATAACCTCTGATAGAGTATTTAACGACTTTGTTTTTGTCACTATGTAACACAGGCGTTTTGATTTCTACCAAGATACACTCTTTGGCATACGATATCAAAAACCAAATATTAGCATGCACCCACTGTTTGATTTCTATTGGATATACGAATGTTTAGTGCTTTCCAATACAAACACTTTGAATAATATCCAATGCCGCACAATAATATTAAGGACGTCATCTGTAGTAGCCGAATCTTATATTTTTATAATTAAAAAAAGCACACGTAGTAAGGTAATAAAAGTGTATATAGTCTAAATTGAAGCGAATATAAATAAACACTAGGACAAGGCAAGTCTATGTAGTGTATATAACTACAATGCAACCACGTTCAAAAGATAGTTGATTTCAAACATGGAATTTAAATGCACAAACATACATACAAGCAACAAATAGTGCGGCTACACATATAAGTCGGATACCTCTTTTCTAAGTGGTTCACTGTTCTTAAATAGGGTCAGGTATTTTGCCTTAATTTTCACCCATCCTCTACATTAGTTACTCTACCCCTACTATATTCATCATATCTCATACTCCAACGATCACCACCCAAAGGGTTGACGGAAACAGGGAGGATAATGTGGATGGGGATAGTTGACATCCCTTAACATGTCTTCCATTGGTGGATTAAGTATCCCGGGATCTTAGTGTTGCTATAGTTGATGTTGCTACTGAAGAAACATGTTATATCGCCATTTTTTTTTTCGTTTCCAATACGTCCTCGAGCACGATGACTATTAACTTTCAAAATGTTTTAAGACGTCATCATTAAGACGTCATCATTAAGACGTCATCATTAAGACGTCATCATTCGAATCTCTCTTATAGGGGATTATTTCTTTATTTACTAATAGCTGGTGAAGTTTGTGCACCTTTTGCATTGCGGATACGTTAACTCTGTATCTTATCTTATGGCTGATTGTGAAATGAATCATTGTTTCAGTGAATGCAACCTTTACCTACCCATTCTATGGAGGTGTGCGACCTTTTGAACTTGTGAAACTGGTAAATAAATACTTATATGATTATTTGCAAAACAGTAGCGATGTCAAGAGAAAAAAAAATAAAAGCTGTTTGGACATATTTTAACAACCCCGGAAAGGATGATTTCGCAGCTTGCAACGAATGTAAGAAGACAGCTTCATGTCCACGAGGAAACACTTCAACATTGCGTCTATATCTGCTTAGCATTCATCATATTGAGGTGAAGAATGGACGAGTCTGAAATAGAGCCGAAGAAAATGAAAACAATGAATAACAGTATTGTCAAAACTATACTGGAAGAAATATTCTAACAACTCGCTGCAATCGATGGATTCTCGATTCGGAAAATCATTTATTCATTAACAGGAATGAAGCTACCTGCTGATGAAAGATCAGTGATGGCCCCTATTCTCGATTTTGAAGAGAGAGTGAAGGAACTAGTAATACAGGGTACTAAAAAGAACTCGCTGAATGAAATAGAATTTCAATATCACTGGACGAATGGGAAAGTATCGGAAATCGTTGATTTCTTAAAATCCACCTTCATACGGCCTCGTCAAAATGTATCAATCTTGGTCTTCTCAGACATTACGGAAGATGTAATGCTGACATAATGCTCTTTAAGGAACAGCTTAAATTTGTTGGTGTCTCATTCAACCAGGATATTGTTGCCTCTACCAGGATGGAGCCAGTGTCATGATCAAGTTTTGAGACATTTCGACCGCTTCGTATGAAACCAGCATTAATCACTGATTGGATTTGGGTGTTACACAAACTTTTCACAGAGACAATTGACCAGGTCAAGGAATTTGAAGGGATTTCTTTCAGGTAAAGAAACTGGACAAACTGATAATTTTGATGAAACCGACGATGACTTGAGTGCTGAAGAAGTTGAGATACAGAGCGAATGATGGAAGAAAAACCATACAATCGGATACGTTTAAAGCTAAACGCAGAGAAAAAAAAACGACTAATAACAATTACATTGGGTATCAAGAAGTAAACACGGGATATCTAAAGTAATCAAAAGGTTTTAAAAACATCAATACATTATCAGCTTGTCGCAATGTTCTTGGCTTTATCTTAGGTGACACTACACAGGTATCCCGTACAAATGATATATTATAGGAACTTGTTGGCAATGTAAACGTGCACATATAAGAGAATTTATGCAACTTGTCAGCAATATAAATTAAATTGCTTTGCATTTGATCATTATTGAACCTCTAAATTATCTAAATGTGACAGAAGCAAAGTGTCATGAGTACAATAAATCTCGCAGTACAACATTAAAATTGCCTGAACTTGTCTATACAACACTCACTCACACTGGGACAAAGGTCAATCCATGCTTTCAGACATTACCGCCCTCCTCCTAGTAAAATCCAAAACAAGCTGACTTAATTCCCCTCTTTGTAGCTGTTTCTGAATCTGCTGGAGTATGGAAATTCGATAGGTGATAAACTGAATTTTCTTGGAGATTTCAATTTTCACTTTGACCATCCAGGAAACCTATACGTATGAAAACTCTAGATTATATTCACGTTTCAAACCGTAAATATTCGGTTAACCAACCCACCCATATCCATGCTTACACTTTAGACTGGATTCATCATAGACCTGATTATATTACTGAACCGTAAATGCTTGTATACCACGAAGAATCCCTTAATTGTATGCCATTTGGATGTATTAGCCCCTCACCATCAAAATCTATTTGCAACAAAGATAAATCTTTGTTTCATAAATAGAACCAATCTATAGCATACCATCCAACCAAGTTTAGCAACTTGCTTTGCATACTACCGCAGAGCATCTCGATAACTTCCTGCGTTCGTTTGTTGAAAATGATTTCCCAGCCACCAATTGCAGAGTACCAACTCAAAAGTGTTATCCGTGGTTTAGAAGTGTTAGTGACAAGCATGATGCAAACCAGCAAGATACTTACGCTCCTCTTCTGACAATAGGATACTCATTATTTCCACTATGAAAATATAGTCATATGGACAAATATCCTCTGCTTGCGACGACCGAACAATGTGGAACGAATTACCCATTTAAATTAAACACACAAAGTGATTCTTTTCATGATTTCCATTACAACATACCATTATGGACTGCAGGAACTAAACGGAAATGTTGGTTAAACAAACCAAACGTTTACTTTAACACACTCTATTTTTCGTGAACAACAATCGTAGTCAAAACTGACAAGCAATATATGATGTAGGTGAAATACATTGATTATTAAAACATAGAGGGTAAGCTCCCTTGTTCTTAAAAAGAGAATTTCAAATGTTCTTTACACTGTTGTCCACACCATACATTCATCTTCCTAGCATTCGCCAGACAACGACATGACCAAAAGTTATACCCGACACAATTTATAGAAGAATCGTCATACATTTGGGCGTTTAGATTGATTGGTAAAATAATGATGCAAAACGATTCTGTCAAAAATTTGATTTGCATGTTCCCGACAATAAATATGATCCACAAAATATCCCATTAGATAGAATTCACTGTGAGCTGTGCAGTGTCGATAAACTAAGAATCAATAGTTTATGCCGTCACAAACCAAACTTACAGTCTAAAGGGGCCTCTCAATTTTATTTTCTACAAAATTGGGTATAAATAGCTTCCAAAGCTTACGTCCTTGCAATTTCCAAACCCGGCACTAGCTTTCCCATATCATAAAACAGTATACAAGACTTAAAAACTATGTCTTACATATTACACTCTCACGATCCCACCTCTCATTAATATCACTTATGTTATACGAACAGCTTACAAGGGTGAGGTAATTTTATTCGCATATTTTGAAGATGAGTGTGCTGTACTGAAGAGTGAATATGGTAAAATTCGATTTTGAGCAACGTTGGTATATACAAAATTTAAAATATTAATTAATAAATAAATATCGAATACGTTTCATCTTGTGGAATTAATATAGTATCGAACGCATAGCAAATATATACAATGTTTACATAAGATAAGAAAATATAAATTATCTCTGCGTGTGATCTTGGTAAGTGTCGCAATTTTATAAATAAAACAGGAACATAATATCGTTCGGAAAAAAAAATACCTGAATAGCTTATAATTCAATGCAAGGCAAATATATACAATATAACATAAAAGAAGAAAACATTTTTTAGATGTGCGTGTGAATGTCGCAATTTTTTAATTAACAGGAAAATAATATCGGTCGGAAAAATAAACGAACAGCTTAATAGTAACGTAAAATGCACTAGTTATAGTAAAGGAGATGATCATATAAATATTTGTAACAAAACTGTTGTCATTAAATAAACCAGTTGAACAAATGTTTAATTTGCGATAACCACATTTTGAAAAGGGATAGTATAGCTCTTAAATGTCCTAGATTTTAATACGAATATTTTGTTTCTCGGCCCAACCCTGCGATTTACTTCACTCGTAAATGGCCTATTTAATACGTTTTTGGCACATAGGGTGGCTAAAAGGGAGGTAGAGACTATACTATTACTATTGTTAATTACCTTCCTTGTAGTAAGATTAATATCGGCAACATAGCACATACAATCATCTTTCTGATCTTGGCTGTAGTGATGCGCACAGCACGGCTTTGTTTATTTTCTAAGTTATACAAAGGGTAACGTAAAGAAAACACGGCATATTTGAAGAAAGCCCAAAGGTAAAATAATCAATACGTAATGAGCGTGTGTAAACGTTTTTCTCTACGGTGACGCTACATAGTTATCCCGTACTCATGAGAAAGATGTAAAAATAAGTGCAACATTTGCATTGACAGCATGCACTTGGAAGAGAATGTCGTTATACTGTTATAGTACTTTCACATAATGTTACTGAAATGTCATTGCATGTACCATTAAGAAAACTATGCAATATATTAAGCAGAATGTTTATAAAATGAACTATACAATCTGCTCGAAAAATAGCCCGATTAACTCCAAATTGTATTACCAACAATATCATTCTAAAATATAGGAAATAAGATTGCCAGATTAGAAACACCATTTATGGTATCATTTTCCACATTATAAACATTATGTAGAGTTATCTTATACATATCAATGTTTTTGCTTGATTTGTATGCGTGGAACAAGTCATGTTCCTTTATTAAAATTAATCATCTTTATTCTCGCACATAAGTTATTTTCATTATTCCAAAAATGGTACTCATATTCTATTAATTGACTGGTCAACGGCTGGTTATCAGTTTAAATATGTCGGCATCACACACACACACACACACACACACACACACACACACACACATATATATATATATATATATATATATATATATATATATATATATATATATATATATATATATATATATATATATATATATATATATATATATATTGAAACTGTTTCAGCAGGAGAAAAAGTGAACGGATCTCATACTAAAGGCGTTAATGTTGCTTTACTTCGGCTTCTTACAAAAACAAAAGCATAACGTCAATAAAGACAAACCGAAGTCCCTCTTGGGTTTGTTAATTGTGTCACTGTTTTTTGTTGTTGTTGTTCTCGTTGTGTGTCTGTTTGTGCATTGTTATGCGTGCGATGTTTACCCGTTGACACCTTATCTAGGTCACACTCTCTCTGCTATGAATTAAATCATTTTCACAATCAATAATGCCACTAGCTAAGGAATCTTACACTGTCAGATAAGGAAGAGAGCGACTTGAAGCGATCCAGAAATGTATTCCTGCTAGTGATTTTGTTATAAAGAATCACAAGAATGCCAGGAAGCACAAGTTACAATTTGTATGCGGTACAGACCAATGTTTGTAGCCAAATGCCGATCAAACCTGAAAGATCGCTGAGGCTCGAAGCATTACAGCACGTTAATGGAGCATTACCCAAACAAATTAAGGATGATATGGAGTGTAAACCAGGATTACAAACTATATATGTTTTACTTATCAAGGCTAAATAGAAGTTATACCTGATCGTGTTAAGTTTCCTGAGGCTGAATATCAACTACGGCATCAGCTTCTAAACCCAGATTATTATTACACCCATGAATGTTAATGGGCCGATAGTAAATTTGGCGACTTCAAGGATATTACACAAATTTGTATAAAATAAAATATAAAAAAAACAAAGCGAAAACACAATCTTTTGATAAAGATAACAAGGTGAAAAACGTATTTGAATGCTAGTAAAAGCACAATTTAGACCACGCCGTATTGCGGAAAAGGAATATTCGCAATTTGAAGAAATGAAACGGAGAAGGTTTTACATTCACCATGAAAGGAATAAGTTTGAAACAGACACCATCATCACCTCGGCACAACCGGAAACGATTTTCTACATCGAAAACATCAGAATGGCGTGCTCTTATTTAATTCACTAACAGCGTTTATTTCCTACTTAGCAAGTTTAGATATTCAAATGGGAGGAAAATTAGCATGAAAGAACTCAATATTAATAATTCATGAAGCCTTTCCAATATGTAGAAGATTATTTCAAAGTAATAACATGGATATATTAGCGTTTACCGAAAACGTATCAATGAATTATATGAATGAATGGTTATCACAGACACTAATTACCTGATTGGATAAATATATAACAAATAAGATGATCAACGACACCGTAGACCTATAATGGTCAGAGCAACAAACACACGATTACGAGTCAATAAAGAAAATTATGGACATGGTCACAAAAAAGGTATACTGTTTCAAGAACCAAACATTATCAGCCGCGATATAAATATATTAGCAAGAGTATGACATCAATTAAAACCCGGAGCAGCAGGAAGGGTGAACAGACCATAGTTCTCAAGCAAAAAAAAAAGGCTTCTACGGAAACTGAAATTATTTCACAAAAATGCTGCTCGAAGGGTTAATTCATGAATCTAAGGCTTCCTAGTAGGTGTATTAGATTTTGGAAATCGTTAATTTGATAATCCAAGGCATCCTCGTGGTAAAAAAAAACAAACATACCCAGCGTCGTTGGCGTTGCCATTGAAATCGTTAATTTGACAATCCAAGGTTTCCTCGGGGCTGCCCAGTGTCGTTGGCGTTGTCCATGGGTTAACTGAATATTTTACGAGATTCATGTAAATTATTTAAGAAAAAAATCCTTTAGGATTTCACAAACATACTAATTTGTAAAACTTCATCTTGTAAATCAATTAAATTATTAGAGTGATCAACGAGTTTAAAATTAATTCTCGTTAACGAATTACTATGACATCGCATATAGACCGGATTAACCAGAGCCTCAATTATTAAAAACCCTGGAGGAACTGTTGATGCAAAAGAATATAAAATATATCCCTGCTGAGCTTGATTTGATCTCTCGAGATTTATTTTATAGCTGCCTTCGATAACATCATATACTAAATTTAACGCTATCACCGAGGATATATTTACGTTATGTGGAGCGATATGCCTACCACCTCCGTCTGGGTTATTATTATGTTTGAGGATTGTAATTTGTGGTGATGTTCTTATTTTCCATGCATCGTGAATTATTTTAAAACCAAAATCTATGATATCACTGAGATAATTTTTTAGTTCTGGTACGTTATATCCGAGTAGTTTGAATGTTGGGATATCTTCTACGCGGATATTATATGTTGTTGCAAACTCGGTTCTCGTTTTAGGAATGGCACCTAATATCCCTTGAATAATTTGTAAATTAAATATTTCCATTTATTTTATGCTCAGCAGTGAATTACTTGATTTTCTAGTTAAAATAATATTGATATTTCACTGCGGTGAAAAAATAACAGTGAAAAAATAACAGTGAAAAAATAACAATATTTTTTCACTACAGGAACTACATTTTTGGGTCAAAATATTTGCTTGAAACGAGTGAATAAACGAGTGAAAGAGCAGATTTGAGGTAGCCAACGTATGTGAGCATAAAATAAAAAGAATATTTGCTTGAAACGAGTGAATAACGGATACATTTCATCTCTTGGATAAAAAACTCTAGTATTTTCACTCGTGGCTTCGCCACTCGTGAAAATACTGAGTTTTTCATCCACTCGATGAAATATATCCGTTATTCACTCGTTTCAAGCAAATATCCTCTATATCATCGATGATTTACATGTTTCTACGACGCTAATAAATTCATCTCGGGTGAGAGTACCGGATTTAAGAGATATTAACAACAGTGAAAAATCATTATTCATCGCTGTAAAATTCCAAACAAATACATCTTGTTGAATTTTATGATATCTATTACCGAGACCGTCTAAAATCTTTTGGATTTCCCCCGTCGAACTAGCGCTATTAGTTTATCTTTCGCAGCGGAAATGCTTTCCCGGCAGCATCTCCAACAGCGCTAATACCTTTAACACGAATAACATCAATGACTTTCATTGATAGTTGTTTTGCTACCGGTGCCACTTTTGGAGCCGATCTTACAAATAACCCTCAATGGTATCACCGAGACCATCACCATAGCACGCGTTATAAACTGGAAACCGCGAGTTAACTATGTATACACTAGTTTGTTTATCATGGTTGTAGTGTATGATCATTCTTATTCAATTACTGGTAATTCAAATGAATATTTATTTAATGCGATGACTTGCAAAATTCAAGGATTTTAATCACTATGATAACCATGATGATAAAAATCCGTAGGTGAAAATTCTACGAATTTTCCATTTCCCACTAACTCGTCTATATGTTGCAATGTGCATGATGCCACCTTGAAATAACCGTCTACAGATATCAGCTGCTTCATTAATTATTTCCGGTGAATTATTTCCAGCTCGTTTTCCTCCGATGAGAACTTCTAATCGTGCTATGTCACCAAGAACATTACCAGGACAACTAATTAGACCACTACCTGAAATTGAGTTTCTAACTTCACATGGAGTTCCATTGAAATCTCTTCGAGATTTAGAGTCTCTTCGAGTCGAAAATCTTTGATTGAAATCTCTTCGAGATTCAGAATATCCCTTCCCTGCTATACCAGTTGCGCCCGTTTCAGAATCAGTTTCCGCTGCTATTTTTATTTCATCAGGAATTGGATCTTCTGTATACGGTGGTGGTGGTTGTGGTTGTGGTACACCTTTTACTAGAGCTAAAAGCTAAAAACTTATTAAATTCAGGACTTATTTCTTTTGTGATTCTTGTTTTATTTTGTCTTGCTAAAAATATTGTATTTGCCCAGGTGTCTTTGTCTTTTATAAAATCTCTAGACGATTCGTCTTTTAAATAACTATCTCGCATTATTTTTTTAAAACTATCTTTGGTAAATTTAATTAATTCAGACGTTGTTTTAATTCCTCTAATTCTTTTTAACGCATTAGCCGTAAATATATTTTCAGGCGAAGAGTCTTCTCTGACAGCGCCTTGTTGTTCTTGAACATCAGGTTCAGGTGGTTTGGAAATATCAATATCACCTGGTTGTTCTTGAAATTGTTGTTCCTGTTGTTGAACGGCTCTTACTATATCACCGGGAAGCGTTCTTAAAGATTTTTTTGTTTGTTTAGATCGCGCTGCTATTTTGTCAAGCACGGAAAGAAGATCTTGGGTTTTCCCTTGTTGTTCGATTACTGATTTTACATTTTTGGTAGCGCTGGTTATAGGCTTAAATAATTGTTCTGTATCAGTTGAAAAATCGGTCTGAAGACTCTGTTGTGCTTGCAGATTATTTCTAACGGAGTCGCGAACCGGTAGGATTTTTTTAAACTGCAGTTAGTCTCTCTCGGGCTAGTCTAGTCGTTAGTGCTTCGTTGAAAATCTTCGATTGTCCCATTATTATAAAAAAAACACTGTTGTTTCCAAATCTTAGAATTTTCCATTTTGAATCTCAAAGAGATTCAGTCCATAGGTGAAAATCCCAAATTGGTAATTATGGTAAGTAATTATGGTAAAAAAGTATACCACTGGTAATTATATCGGTAATTTTGAACCAAAAAAAAATAAAAAATTTTGTCAAAATCAACTTTGAAAATCCTTCTGATTTTCCACTCAAAATTACCGATATAATAACCAGTGGTATAATTACTTGTCGAAATTATTTACCATAATTACCACGTTGAAAAATATATGCGCGTATTATATAACCATGCCGTCAAGCGCCAAATAGTTATCATTCGAAGACGAAACAGCGATTATTTCACTACGAGGAAACCAAAGACCCATAGACAGCTACCCAATATGGGATTATATTATTACGATTATATAAAATATGGATAGATTCAACCCCAGATAAAATATTTACTGCTGAACTCGCTGGTACAGAATCCGGTAAGAGATTAACCGAACAGGCAGCAGCGCTGCAGGATCGTATTCAACAACAGCGGAGGAATGTCGAGGAATTAAAAAACATCAGTGGGAAATTATCCGCGGAAATTAAAACATACACAAATCAAATACAAACTCAACAAAATTCAACAGCGCTGTTATCGAACAAATATACAACACTGATGCAACAACAATCGCGTTTGAATAAACTCATCGAAGAAAACAAAAATCTCTCCTCGGAGATAAAAAAAACTCGTAGCATCAATACAACAGCAACACACGGATTTTGCCGAAGCTGAAAAAGTCTACCAAAAAAATCGCGATTGAAAACAATGACAAACTATTACAACAGCAGTAAGAATTTATAAAACAACAACAACAGGAAATTTACCGCAACGTTACAACGATGACGTGTGAATTACGAAGGAATATTCCAATGGAAAATCCATCGTTGAATCACGAGGTGATTCCACCGACGCCAGACATCGATGAGTTAATGAATGATGTTTATAAATGATTCTCTGAAAATGGAAAACCCTTTCAGGATTTTCACCTACGAATTTTCCAATGGAAACGCCTTTCATTTTTCCATCGGTAGCACATACTTGTTATCGTATTCATTCGCGGCATCGGTGATTTGTTGTTGTTTAAATCTGTCAACGATAGATTTTAAAACTTTTCTCAGTGTGATTGATATAGCAACAAACTCAGGGTTAGATGCTACCGCGATGATACAATCACGTGCTCGTAAAAGAATTTTACAAATACGATATTCTGAGCGGTATGTTGGAAAACCTAATTGTCTCGCGGAGACTATTTTCTGATACTCACGGTCAAACCAAACACTGATAAATGTTCTATCGTCGTGGAGATGTTGCACACGGTTGAGATCGGATTTTATTACTTCGATGATTTCGTCGTTCATGATTGTTAATTATATATATATATATATATATATATATATATATATATATATATATATATATATATATAAAAGATTTTTTAATTTAATTCGGAATAAAGTAAAATGTTCCATTCTGTTTTCTTCCAAATAAAGGATCCTCACAAAAGTTTACCCGTACTTGTATATTCATGAGTGTTCTTAAATTTCGACCGAAAATAGAAACTCCTTCAGGGACGGTTATAGATTTGCTTAATTCTCTCAATGTGTGATCATTTTCTTGAATATTAGACAATAGATACCTTTTAAATTCTTCGATGTTAATAAGTTCTTCCCACACACGAATTGTTATATTGTCACGGCAACAGTACAATTTAATCATAAATTCATCATTATCTATATAACACCTAAAAATAGATTTTCTCCAACCCCATTCTTGATTTTGGCACCATTCCTCGTAACGGATGTCAAAATCTTCTTCATCGAATTTTCCATTAGTGAAATTTTCTTCGTCGTCGGGGGTCGTCGTCGAATCAGTCATTATATAAATATAAAAAATTATATGTTGTCTAAATTATATATTTTGATAAGTAAAACATTACAACCACGCGAATGAGACTTTATAATTGAACTTTTTTTGAAATAACGCCGTCGGCGGTATGTCTCACAGATTCTATGTGGACACCGAAGTAAGTATAACGCAGCTGAATACAACGACGGAAAGTTTTTAATGATGTTGTCGTTAAACGCCGTCATAGGTCTCGATTTTTACCCCCAAGGGGATTTTTATTATAACAATTTCCACTAGGAGTAACAATCCGTAAATTATCAACGCGATTATCTAATTTATCCACGTTGATATGGTCGACAACAAAACCGTCGTTGATGACCCTAGTGTAAATTTCAGTGATAAATCTATGAGCGAGATAAGTTCTTTTTTTTTGTTGTCCGACCATAACTGTAATTCTTTATTATTAATACAACGAAGAGGAACCCTTCTTCGTCGATGTCTGACAGTTCCATTTCGAGATGCTTCGGATTTTCCACTCAAAATTACCGATATAATTACCAGTGGTATAATTACTCGTAGAAACTTTTTACCATAATTACCACGTTGAAAAATATATGCGAGCATTATATACCCATGCCGTCACGCGCAAAATATTTATCATTCGAAGACGAAACAGCGATTATTTCACCACGAGGAAAACAAAGACCCATAGACATCGGCGGCATGTCTCATAGATTCTATGTGGACACCGAAGTAAGTATAACGCAGCTGAATACAACGACGGAAAGTCTTTAATGATGTTGTCGTAAAACGCCGTCACAGGTCTCGGTGTTCGGTTTTTACTCCCAAGTTAACTTAAATCGGATGTGAAACGTATTCCTCGTTCATTTTTTATATGAGATTTTATTTGTTTAATTTGGATGTTACTTTTTTTTCTATCTACGTAGTCCTGCGGAGATTTTATAACCATCACACGGTGATTAATATGTGTATGTGTGTCATAATATCGTTTAAGCTCTTGATAGTTTTTCCCACCACAGCGAGAACATAATTGAGATTTTCCTCGAACACCTATGCCACATTGGTTACAAGGTTGTGAACCAAGACTTCCTCGTCAAATACTTTGCATGTGGGTGAAGCAGTATTTGTTTCTACATAATTTTCCACTTCGAGCTAATTTAACGATAGGTAACCAATCACAGCTGTAAAGAGACATATATAATATTTATTTAAATATTTGTCATAATTATATACATAGAAGAAAATTTCCATAATTACTATGAATTCGAAAGATTATCGAAAATTAAGCCTTGGAAAAAGACTATATTTAACATAGGCAGAATTTCAGGTGTATCAAAAACACTGATATAAAACCGAGCAGTGAAAGGTAAAATTCGTGAGTGTTTTAATGAATTTTACCGCAATGGAGCATCTCACTGTTGTTCGACATTCAGAATTATCGACAAGGATGTCAATGTGCCCACGATCGATGCTACCATGAACGATGAAAGAGCGGCAATGTTAATTTTACATATTGGACGATAAAAGTAATTTTTTAGAATAAAATTTGTTAGATACATCGAAGAAACGGATACTTGGATCATCGAAGATAAACTAGAACCAAATTTGAAAGATAACAAAACTGTTATTGTGAGTCGAGATTCCAAACCAGGGTTATTGGTCGGACTTGACAAACCATTCTATGAAAAATCTTATCTATAACAGCAGTTGTTTATGGGCTATATCCGATAAATGATAAACCCGATATTGAAAAACTAGCTCCGATGAAAAAATCATCGGAATCACTTCGTGATTCAACGTCAACGTTGAATTGTGTAGCGGAACGAATAATAGAACACTTCACGAATGCATCCCGGGGAATTAAATTGACTGATTTTCGACGTATAAAAATAACCGAATCTGGATTAACTGTAAGAGAGCGTGGAGCAGCAATTCAAGATGTTTCAAAACTAGAACGAATATTAAAATGTCCAATATCGGTAAAAGCACTCACCGGAGAGGTATTATATGAAGCGAAATAAAAATCAAGAGGAGCCTCTATTGAAATTATTGATCATAACAAACACGCGTGGACACCCGCGGTAACAATATTCCCACGGGATAGAACCGTAAGATATATCCCCGAGGAGTTCTCTCCAGAATTTTCCACAGAGGAGAAATTATTTGATTTTATTCAAAGTTGAGAAAAACGATCCTGTATCAGTGTAGTTATTACATAGTTTTGAAAAATCCGAGTGTAAATTCGATCATTTTGTAAGACCCAACGGAGAATTATACCGCAATGAAACCCTTCAACACGCAATGAAAAAAATCGCTAATGAGGTTTCGAAGAGTATTTCCTCGAAGAGTTTCGACGACGAACAATTACTAACAAACTGCTTTACAATTCCGTCGCTTGTAGCTCATTTTGCGAGAAAACAAACTCATGGAAACCAACACTAAAGGAATTTTTATCAGATGTTAAATCAAGCTGTAAAGGATATGGCCATGGAGGATTATGGAATACATAATATACTAGCGAGAATATTATTTCCGTTGATATGGCCGCGTGTTATCCCGGGAGTTTTCTCGGGTATGGTGGCGCTCTACAGTTTCGTACTTTGCATAGGGTTAGAATTTTAAAGAAAAATAATTTTCTGGGTTTTCTTGACTGGTTATACTGGCAATATAATAAAGACTTTGTATATCTTAGGTGTTGGGAGAATAACTTCTTTCAATTCCCTTTATTTTGATGTATGATTGATGGGTGTACTTTAGGTTCTAGAGTATACAGCTTGGGCTAACTTAAGATGTGATCATGTAAACAAACTGCTAGCTCCGCATGGTCATTTTCACTTCCTGGACTTCAGAGGTAAATTGTAGAAAAATGGTCCGATAACTTTTTTTACTTTTCAGATGTTTTGTAATTTGTTCATTGCACTTTCAGAAGCTGCTATTGCCTACTTCAGTAAAATTCGTTTTCCCTAGTTTAATAACTGCTAAAATTAGTGTACTTTTGATTAATTCTGGCTAATTTTTCAAGCACAAGGGAGCATCCATTTTGTTATACCATGTGCTTATATCATGTACTATTTCCACAAGTGCAGTTTCCAAAGAAATATCAGACACATTACATCAAATTAGCATTGAGATATGCCAACATTATCTCCATTGTGCATGTTAGAAATGCAAACAACTTCACCTCACATACGTCACTATCTGAAAAGTACATACTAACCGATGAGCGCCCCCTATGGATTTGCCGGTGAATACTTCAAACCATTCGGACATCCCACACATGAGATGACTCGCGTTGCGATTAATGGGCCACTACCCGATTTTGATTTAACTGGATTCGCTCGTGTGGTATCATTTGAATTAGCTACAGGGTTTCATCCGTGTAGTTATGTTTGGCTTGGTAGACATATGTCTGAAAAGCATTGGATGTCAATAGTGCTGTTACGATATATGATTGATTGCGGTATGCTGATATGGTTAATTGTCAGTGAAGCAATTATATGTTATCGAGCTCAGACTGAAGTCTGGTTACTACAACCAAATCTAGATAGTATAATCAACGAAAATAGAAAACGATTTCCTAATATCGACGAAGAAGAAATCATGAAATGGTTCAAACAGCTATTTGAAAGTGAAAATAGACAAGGAAAAGATCGTGGTAGAAGAATAATTGATAAATTCATCGAAGGTGGTAAATACAACAATACAAGATATTCCTCGCGGTTGATCATAGACAGCGTCGAATACGATTTTATAATCGCTGATGTAACGAATAAAGGTAAATTTGTAAATCGTAAAGATACTTTCTTATCCGATGGAACTAAATTGGGTACAATTATTACTTACTGCGATGGACACAGTGTTCAGTGTACACATCTGAGGGCGTCTATGTTAGCTTATACTTCTATTAATTTATTTTCGATGATAAATAGATTTCCTGACACCGCAGTTAGAGTAGCCACTGATTCATTTTATATACACGCGAAACATAGCGGCGCAGTGGCTAAATTCACAGATCGGGATGAACCTTGGGGGTGTTGGAGAATTAAAAAGAGACGCTACATGAGTATTACAAATCAGCAGATGTTACGATTAAAGAAAAATATTTGAAAAATGATCAAATATCAGAATTATCTAATGCACCACCGCGTTCTGATCCAATATGTAGATACAAAACAGTTTATTTAAGCGGCTGTGGTGGATCAGGAAAGACGACTCGTGCGATTGAATTATTTCATAGAAAATCCTGTGGATGTTCACACATTAATTTGATTGTGTTAACACCAACACATAGACTTGCCAGAGAAATGAAACAACGAGGGGTAAATAGCTGTACTCATCACAGCTTTTTTCGATGGAAAGGCGACGAATGGACTCCCGATTGAATGGGTGAGAAATTTATTCCTGAAATTATTATTTTGGATGAGATATGCACGGTGTCGTTGCATGTATTAAACAAATTTCTTGATTGGTTGTTATTGAAAAATGCTAAAATTGTCATGTGCGGCGATCCTGGCCAACCAGATCCATTTGTCGGTGTACCCCACATAATTGGTTGAAAAACACGTGGTAAAAACACTTGATACAATATTTAGTTGAAATCATTTACATGAATCTCGCAAAATATTCAGTTAACCCATGGGCAACACCAACGACACTGGGCAGCCACGAGGAAACCTTGGATTGTCAAATTAACGATTTCAATGGCAAAACCAACGACGCTGGGTATATTTTGTTTACCACGAGGAAGCCTTGGATTATCTAATTAACAATTTCCAAAATCTATTACCCCTACTAGGAAGAATTAGATTCACGAATTAACCATTCTAGCAGCATTTTTTGTGAAATAATTTCGGTTTCCGTAGAAGGCTTATTTTGCTTGAGAACTATGGTCTGTTCACCCTTCCTGCTGCTCCCGGTTAGGTTGGCCTGACGTTGGAGGCCAGTTGATTATGGGAACTACAGAGAGCACGATACACATATTTTTGTAAAATGCATATTCGATAAAAGAAGTTGATGTTCCGTCTTTTAAATTTCCCTGGTAAAACAAAGACATGCAGCAGGGCACGACGACCTAATTTTATAAATTTCCATTCGCTAAACTATGGCTTCTTACAAAAACGAGAAGAAAAAAAAACAAGGAAATGTTCGCCAGATCAAACCCTCCAACTTACCGAGATTTCTCTCAAAGATGCTCTCTTGGGGTTAGTTATTTTTGTTACTATTGTTTTGAATATTTCCATAAAGTGTCCGCATGTGATTATTCAGATGGCCTATTATCGAGGTCACGCCCTTCATGTTGGTGTACATTAAATCATTGTTATATTAGTAATAGTAGGTGAAGCAGTAACTAGTCGGTTGGCCCGTGACGGATTAGAAGCAAGAAGGAAATTTATACCAGTCCGTGACTCTGTCAGGGAAATTTTTAAGAATTCCAGAATTCTCAGGTTGATTACGCAGAAAACCTGTTACTGAAACAAAAAAAAACCTCTTATTCTTCAGCTTGAAAAAAAATAGCTGATGTATTGAAGTATCCAGACATTTACAAGATCTTAGGATCCAATGACTAAACTAACGAAATAAATTATGTAAGCAAGAAAGAAATATGATGAAGAAATGATAAAAAAACATTACGTAAAAATATACTGAAGATGTTCTTTTACGGCAATCGACAAAACTGATTCAGAAACGTTTCTAGCTCTTGGTGTTAGGACTTCTGAAAGTATTAAAAGAATGTTGAGACCAACACATGAAAAATATAGTTCCGGTCTACAACACTGGGCTGATCTATCTATCTATCTATCTATCTATCTATCTATCTATCTATCTATCTATCTATCTATCTATCTATCTATCTATCTATCTATCTATCTATCTGTCTGTCTGTCTGTCTGTCTGTCTATCTATCTATCTATCTATCTATCTACATATATATATATATATATATATATGCATATATATCTATATATATATATATATATATATATATATGCATATATATATATGCATATATATATATGCATATATATATATATATATATATATATATATATATATATATATATATATATATATATATATATATATATATATATATATATATGATTCATGGATTAAGTGAACCCGGTTTATCTTGAATATGAAGAAGGAAAACAACAAATAGTAAGAGAACAAAAAAACGAAATAAAGAACAAAACCAGCAGAAACGACAGGAGAAGAGAAATATTAAAATGATTAAAATGTTCAAAAAATAATTGATTAACTTAGACCTGGAACGCATGAAAACATTAGTGGTATAGATAACGATCAATAAGCAAAACACACTGCAGATGATTCCAGTTATCCGACTGATGTGTTATCACAACATCAAAAATCGTATGAGGATGATTATCATAAGATGATCTTTAGAATGCGTCATAATAAGGGTAGTATTAGTAGGGATCATATAAAAGTAGATCAACTTAAAGCAAAGACGAACAATATTATGAACTTCAATGTGTTATTGGAACTTATTGAAGATCAAACACTGTAGAATAAACATGACTCTTGTAAAAGAACATTAGTTGGATATGACAGACCTGGCGTATAATTTTCTGAAGTCTTGCGGGACGCTTAAGATTGAATCCAACTGATATGTATCTAAAGCTAAAACTCAAACACGAATATATTTTCAATCCTTAAATCATATGCATATATGTCTGTAATGCATTTGTCTAGCTTATAAGGTGAAATGGGTGGTATTATGTTCAGAGGTGTTTGTTGACACATTAATTACATTAGGAATTTGATAATACCAATTGAATATAAATATATATTAAACTAAATACATATGACTAAACAAATGATGTTTCTACAATATTGGTCAATCACTGTCTCATACTCTCTCTCTCTCTCTCTCTCTCTCTCTCTCTCTCTCACACACACACACGCATACACAACACACACACACACACACACACACACACACACACACACACACACACACATACAATGCTATCCAACTGTAACAGGTTGGATATCCGACTGTCATAACATAATTCAAATAAAGAAAGCAGCTGTTAATGTTTCACTTCTTGCGGTGGAAGACAGGCCAGATCAGTCGTTTTCTAAGACACATTATGAACCTGGACATATGGAGGTGGGGGACCAGCACTGGGATAAGCTGCTCCTTGCTGGACAGGGGTGATAGACTGTCCCTGGGATAATGCCGTGGTATTCACTGAAATGATTAAAATGAATATGTTTGGCTGTAATATAATATCAACATAATGTCGGGATAGAATTTCAAAATTAGAAATTTATCAACTTTCATTTCGACGGAACTTAAACTATAAGTTTCACACACCCAAGCTCATACAGACACAATGAACATTCCGTCTGTATTCAAATCGTACTAACATTTAAAAAAAGACATTCTACACGATGCATGCGTAAATTATAAGCGTTGCTGCTCAATTGACATTAACCATTGCAGCCATTTCTCTTAGAGATAAGTGGCTCTTAATAATTTAAAATTTAGAAACAAATTGAGAGGAGGCGTTCAAAAACTAATATTATAAGAACTGGATTCATAGTCTTACAATGTAAGACACCGAACTTGATATTTCCGACGTGGGATATTAGAGACATCCGCTACAATCGAATCGTAACCGATAACCGAAATGTATTAAATTGTTTGACCTCTATTAATATAATCATTTGCGAAAAGCTTTCATTTTATTAGCAAATATCTCGTGTAGGTAACCTAAACTGTTAATAAATACAAAATGGATTTCAGCAGGCTCTGAACCTGATGAGTAAGAAGGTTTCTAAAAACATATTACAAAATGAATAGTAAATACTATAATTCCAATTATATGAGTTTAACATTACTTTTTACTAATAATCCCATGATATAAACTGTTAATTTCAATTCACATGACTTCTATATTGCTAATCTTTTTAACGTTATCTGCTGTGCGATTCGACAATTTTACATCTCAAACCACGATAAACACAGAAATAACTCATCGTTAGAGTCAATTTAATTTTGAGAAAACACGGCCCTTTTTTATTGTTATTATTGTTTCTGCATGTACAGCATATTGATGTTGTGTATGCTATTTGAATTACATATAGTTTAGTCTAAGTTTGCATTATATTTGATTTCATTACAACAAAATTATACGTTTTACTTGTATTTGCCCCAATATTCAATTACTTACCGACACATGTTTGCATAGCAGTATTAGCAGGTTGTATAACGGTCCCAGTCCGTCTGCTCGAATTGTTTATGGCAACACAACAGCATTTGATGATTCCAATCAGGATTGAAAGCCCAGCCACACCCCCAATAACAGACCCAACAATGATTCCGACCGGAACTTCTGAGCGAGAACTGCTGTAACTTGTGTAACTGTAACTGTTCCTGTGGAAAAATAGACATTCTTACAAGGATTAATTTCACAGTTAGATAAAAGGTCCCAACTATCGAGATATATTAGTATGCCTTCGTCTACAATGTTTCGCTCCGCCGGTCCCTCTTTTTGAATCAGCAGGTCATGTTTTCAGGATGATACGTAGCTAACCAAACATATTTGTTCCGCTGATTACAGTGCAAAATCAACGATACAAAGCAAATGTCTGTCGATACTGTAACCATTGAGTAAATATCTTTTTCACTACAATGGGATAGGTAGCTTCTATCAACCAAAAATAACCTCAGAACTCAATGACAAAATGAAAGTATGTATGTATGAACTTATGCTATGTATGTATGTATGTATGTATGTATGTATGTATGTATGTATGTATGTATGTATGTATGTATGTATGTATGTATGTATGAATGTAGGTAGGTAGGTAGGTAGGTAGGCAGGTAGGTAGACATCCGTACATGTATATAACTTACGAACAACACACGTCACTGTAATCGCTGTATTTACTGCCGCAACATCCATAAGTACAGTATCTTGTTGGGTAGTAATATGAAGTCGAGTAATCGTACGGACAGTATTCCCCAGCTAACACATGCACGGCTGAAATATAAATATTAATATCGTGACACTTTTTCTTCTTTCTCTTTCTCTCTCTGTCTCTATCTCTGTATATATATATATATATATATATATATATATATATATATATATATATATATATATATATATATATATATCACAACAAGTTGGTGAAGATTCAATATATAATATATAACTGCATTTGTGGACGTAACATAAATTACACTGAAATAGCAAAACGACTGGCTTCCGTTCCGACTTAATGTGAGCAACATGTTTGCAATAATATCAATCAAGATCAACAAATGACATTATACATTTGCTGTTCATCTCACAACGTAGCAATGATGTTCATATAAAAATATAAGTAGCGAAACCTATATATATATATATATATATGTATGTATGTATGTATGTATGTATGTATGTATGTATGTATGTATGTATGTATGTATGTATGTATGTATGTATGTATGTATGTATGTATGTATGTATGTATGTATGTATGTATGTATGTATGTGTGTGTGTGTGCATGAATGTATAAATGTAGAAAAGGAAAAGCAATTGCGTTGAAAGGAACGAGTGAGTCAGGAAAGACGAGAGACAATTTAGAATGAGAAGATGTGACAATTCAAAATGCTAAAAAAAGAAGTTATTTGTTACAGATGGAGAGAGGTGTAGAAGAATTGCAAGGTAGGTAGTGCACGCAGGATAAAATATTCCACACAACTAAAATTCAAAGTTACTTTATCATACATATCACGTTAGTACCCTCTCCTCAGTTTGAAGTAAAAGAAGTATATCTGTACTTACGTCATTGTGGGAAACATTAATTAACATTGAGATTAATTAACATTGAGATTAATTAACATTGAGATTAATTAACATTAACATTAATTAACATTGAGATTTCCTAGAGAGCAATTCTTTATGTTATTATAAAGTAAAAATATTCTCAGAACTGGTTATTATTATAGTTTAATACCTATAATTACGGTAGAATCGGGAACAAGTCATTAGTACCTGAAGTATATCAAAACATGTTTAGGAATTACTCAAAATTAAGTAGCGAAACGTTTTCAAATTTGAAAAGAAAACGAAAATTTTGTTAATAGGTACTGTATATTCTAAACCACTTTTTTTATACAATTAATTTTAGTTGAGTAACTAAAACTTCAAGCCATATTTATATTAAGATCTTTCATCATATGAAAAAGGTGATATCTTCCAAATAAGTATCACATGAAGCTATGATTTTTGCCTCCAATCAGAGAATTTCTTATGTCAGTCATCCACTTATTAAGACTTTGGTACAAAGCATGGCATTTCAGTCTAATTGGCACCCTTCTCTTAATAGTTGCCGTTAAGGTCAGTTTTGGTAATGTGTCTTAAAAGATGCATATGATGTTTTTTTTCTGTAATGTCAATTAATATAAACATATTAGACCGTTTAGTAAATATTTTGGATACTCCAATGTGTCGCGTTTGGGAACATTATGGACTATAGAGAGGGAGAGAATATAATATTACTATTTTAAATTACCTACCTTGTAGTAAGATAAAAATCGGTAACATAGCGCAAAAAATCATCTTTCTGGTCTCAGAGGTATTCATGCGAACAACACGGCTTCTTCTCTGTTCTAAGTTGTACAGCGGATAATGTAAAGAAGACACAGAATATCTGACGTAATCCCAAAGTAAAATAATCAATACGTATTCCGCATGTGCCAATCCTAAAAGTTTTTATCTTACCAAACAAGGAGATTACTAATCATGTTAATTCCAAGAAAATGTTATTGATTGAAAAGAAAATATACGTATGCACTTCAAATATATACGTAATAATGCTGTAGTAACCTGACTACTAAGGATTTAGTTTTAATGATTACACAAAGCTATAAACGCAAATTTTGAGGCTACAGTAGAACGATTATACTAAGAATATGTTTGTAACCAAGAAAGATATATTTATTATTACCATTATATATGTATATGTATATATATATATATATATATATATATATATATATATATATATATATATAAACGAAAGACACGTCAGATGGCGAATACCAGTCCTTTCAGGTGCACTGGATTCAGTATGTTATCTATGAAGGCTAAACAATTTCCTTTCTTGACGCGTCTTTTTCATACCCAAATGAATTTCTTTAAGTGTTTATCTTGTATATGTTTTTTACTTTTTTATTTGCCTTTCAAAAAAAACTCAATGAAAGTCGAAAGCGATTCGGGTAGTTAGTCCACTTTAGCTATGTTGGTAGTCAGTTTATTATATATATATATATATATATATATATATATCACAACAAGTTTGTGAAGATTCAATATATAATATATAACTGCCTTTGTTTACGTACCATAAATTAAACTGAAAGAGCATAACGCCTGGCTTACGTTCCGATTTAATGTGAGCAACATGTTTGCAATTATATCAATCAAGATCAACAAATGACATTATACATTTGCTGTTCATCTCACAAGGTATATATTTGCCACAAATATACCATAGGGTGTCTGCAAAATATATAACCGTCTGTACGGATAGAGAGGTAGATAGATTGGTGGTAGTAAACGTTTTCTTTGTGTGTTAGTGTGCATCGTTTATAGATGTTCATACTGATAGTTAAATCTGTAGATCAATATCGTTTTGGTCTCAGAGAGTAAAATATAGGTACATGTCTTCATTTACAATTACAACATCGTTTGGAGGGAGGCTTCCTCTACTGTGGGGTAATGTATATTTGTAAAGTTTCTGCAAGCGATGTTGTTCATTTAATATATATATATATATATATATATATATATATATATATATATATATATATATATATATATATATGTATATATATATATATATGTATATGTATATGTATATGTATGTATGTATGTATGTATGTATGTGTGTGTGTGTGTGTGTGTGTGTTTGTGCATGTATAAATGTAGAAAAGGAAAAGCGATTGCGTTGAAAGGTACGAGTGAGTCAGGAAGGACGAGAGACAATTTAGAATGAGAAGATGTGACAGTTCAAAATACTAAAAAAAGAAGTTATTTGTTACAGATGGAGAGAGGTGTAGAAGAATTGCAATGTAGGTAGTGCAAGCAGGATACCATATTCCACACAACTAAAATTCAATGTTACTTTATCATACATATCAGGTTAGTACTCTCTCCTTATTTTCAAGTAAAAGAAGTATATCTGTATTTACGTCATTGTGGGAAACATTAATTAACATTAACATTAATTAACATTGAGATTAATTAACATTAACATTAATTAACATTGAGATTAATTAACATTGAGATTAATTAACATTGAGATGTCCTAGAGAGCAATTTTTTATATTATTATAAAGTAAAAATATTCTCAGAACTGGTTATTATTATATCTCAATACCTATAATTGCTGTATAATATGGAACAAATCATTTGTACCTGAAGTATATCAACACTTGTTTAGGAATTGCACAAAATTAAGTAGCGATACCTTTTCAAATTTGCAAAGAAAACGCAAATTTTTTTAACAGGTGCTGTACATTCTAAACCACTTGTTTATACAATTAATTTTAGTTGAATAACTAAAACTTCAAGCCATAGTTATATTAAGATCTTTCGTCATATGAAAAAGGTGGTATCTTCTAGAAAAGTATCAAGTGAAGCTATGATTTTATCCTCCATGTACAGAATTTCTTAAGTCAGTCATCCACTTATTAGGACTTTGGTACAAAGCATGGCATTTCAGTCTAATAGGCCCTTCTCTTAAGTTAATAGTTGCCGTTAAGGTCCGTTTGGGTAATGTGTAATTTTCTGGTACTTTCATGTCATAACTGAACTGTCATAGCATGTACCGTTATGAAAACTATATAATTTATCAAGCAGAATGTTATCAAATGAGTTATACAATGTGCTCGAAATTTTGTCTGATCAACTCTTAATTGCATTACCTACCATATCTTTCTAAAATAGTGGAAATAAGTTTGCCAGATTAGTATTAGCACATAAGTATTTTTTATAGTTATAAATAGTACTCATATTGTATACATAGACTGGTTATCATTATCAATTTGTCGGCATCAACCTTTACCGGACAAGGACATTAATAATCATGTTAATTCCAAGAACATGTTATCGAGTGCAACGAAATATATGTATGCACTTCAAATATATGCATAATCATGCTGTACCTGACTACTAAGAATTTAGTTTTAATGATTACACAAAGCTATAAACGCAAATTTTGAGGCTACAGTACAACGATTGTACAAAGAATATGTTTGTAACCAAGAACGCTATATTTATTATTACCATTATATATATATATATATATATATATATATATATATATATATATATATATATATATCAGTAATCACTTAGAACCCGTTTAGGCTGGCCTTAAGTTGCCCGGCAGGCGAGTAATTCAGGTAATAATTGATCATGATAACTACAGAGAGCACGACAATCATTGTATTTAAAATGCATATTTTATAACAGACGCTGATAAAACGTTTTTTTAAATTTGCAAGATTTAACAATGACATACATCAGAAGGGAGGGCTAGCAGACCTAATTTGTTAAGGTCACATTTGCTAAACTAAGGCTTCTTACAAAACTAAAGACAAACAAACAAATGTTCGCCAAATCAAAGTCTCTGACTTACCGAGAGTTGCTCTACAAGAGGCTCTTTTAGAGTTATTTATTTTTGTGACTAAATTGTGTTGAATATTTCTTACAGTATCCGCGTGAGATTACCAAATGATCTCTTATCTAAGTCACGCACATTCTTATGCTTTATATTTAATCATTATTATATCAGTAAAGGGTGGTGAAGCGTAAAACAGTCGGATAGCCCGTGAGAGATTAGATGTAAATAAGAAATTTAAGCCAGTCCGTATTTCTGCCAGGAGAAAATGCAAGAATGCCAGGAATCTCAGGTTGAAAATGCAAAACTTTCTCAACAACTTTTCAAATCTGTTTCTGTAAAAACTAAACATCTTCTTCCTAAACTTGAAAAAATAGCTGAAAGTATTTAATAATGATAGCAATGTCTTCCTGATCGAATGCCTCAACTAGCAAAAACCTATTATTAAAGAGAAAAATACTGATGAAGAAATAGTCAACGAATTACTTAATACATATACTGCGGATGCTTTAACCGCAATCAACAAAAATTATATATGTTTTCGGTCTAGAACACTGGGCTGATATGTTTTATAAAATTAAAACTAAAAACGTCGTTTCGACACAAAAGTATGATACATTTATTGAACATACACCCGGTTTGCCGAATCGATTAATCAAACCGGGTGTATGTTCAATATTAAGAAGAAATATAGCAAATAATAAGAGAACAAACACAACTAAATAAAGAACAAAAGCAGCAGAATCCACAAGAAAAGAGAATTCTTAAAACTTTTCAAACATTAATTGACTAACTTAAACCTGGAGCATATGAATCAATTAAAGATATGGATGATGATCAATTAGCTAAACATACTGCAGATGATTCCAGTTCCGTCTGATGTCTTGTCACAACATAAAAAATTGTATGAGGATGAGTTTCGTAAACTGAATTTTAAAATGCATCATAATAATAGTAGTATTAGTAGGTATGTTCCAGATTATTTTATGACATCAGAAAAAGTAGATCAACTATAAACAAAATACGAATAAACGTAAGATAATCAAGGTGCAATTGGTAGTTGTATACCAAGCATTAGGTAGTAATGGTCATATTGCCACTCCAAATAATATTCTTTCCGACATAGCACGATTAGAATTTCCCATAGGAGGAAAATGAGCTGGAACTATTTCAGTGAAGCAGCTGATAGTTTGTCAACGACTATGTCAAGGTAGTATCATGGACATTGGCTTATATCGGGAACTTATAGATAAACTTGTTGAATATTATAACAGCGATTTGATATAACGATAACAAATAACATGATCATACTTCAACGACACCGTGGACCTGTAAAGGTCAGAGTAACACATTCACAAATAACTGTCTATCACGCGACTTAGGCGATGGTCCTGGTAATGTTATTTAAGGGTTATTTGCATGAATGGCTCACTAAACAGCTCCAATCGAACATGTATCGGTAGAAGCTATTAATGTTATCTGTGACAAAAATCCTGGTGTTATATGTAATGTTGACAGTAAGGCCTTTTATGCAGCTAAGGATAGCCTAAAACGATTATTTCGACGAAAACCGCAACCAGTTAAACTGTCAAGTACTGAAACCATGCCTGATAATTTCAGTAACATAATAAACCACGCAAATCAGAAAGTAGCAGCCTTCAAAAGCCTTCAAAAGTCTGATAGCAGGACGTGGTCATCGTGTTACCTGTCCAAATTCATGATGATCATGATTTAGGTCAACGCAGTTAAAAACAAATGTTCAAACGTATCCGACACAGCATTTGACATGGATGCACCGGTTCCTAAGTATGAATCAGTATGTGAGTATCACTGTTATTCTTATGACGCAATACAGCCAAATCAACGAGGCAGAATTCTTCTAAAAGTTCAAGTAACATGTAGATATTTCTTACCCGCGTAAGCATGTATCAACTTTGAATATGAAATTATTAACCTGATGAAGCAGCATATAATGATTTTCTGGTTGGTGTTGTTAACAATGGAATTATGGCTTTGTTTGATATCGCTAAGTATATGTTTGATCGAAGAAATATCGAATCGATTCAAAAAGATTTTCATGTTGCTAGAATGATAATAGGCCTGGATAGATATTCCGATAACTATACAGGATCACCTGGTCCATCAGTGACGTGGGCTAAAGATACTTATAATAACCTTGATAGTAAAAACGTAATTACCGATAATGTAATACATGCTGCGGGAGCTGCAGAAACCACTGCAGTAATGTCGATGAATGATACTTTCATTTTAGGATTCTATACACGCCGATCAAATTTTAAGGGTTCCATCATAAACGTTTGATTCGCAATTCCACTATCTCACATTTTCGTTTTTTTTTAAAAAAGTGTTAGAGTCATTGATGCAACAGTAGACAATTTGTAAAAAAATAGATCACTCTTAATATTATAATTGTCACATCATCATGTCAATTCCAGTTGTTGCAGCTATAGCAGCATGAATCGCTGCTGCTGACCCTGCTGTCGTAAAGTCTGCTGCAACGGGGCTCTCGGAACAGCGGAGTTAATAAATCTAAAGATAGCAAAGTTGCAAGGATACAAAAAGGAAAGGGTCTGAGACTAATGGGTAGTCGTTTTACGTTCAAGAAAGGCTTAAGACTTCCAGGGAGTTTTACTCGTAAGGAAAACAAACTACCAAATACAATTGAATAAGAGCAATGCCAATTTTTGATTTAATAGATGATGCCCAAAAAATATAAAAACATCCTTAGAGGTGTTCTTATGAGAGATCAGTTACAGTCCAGATCAAACAGTGTTGAAACCGCTATCATTAATCTCTTTAATTCCACTAGACCCGAAACTCACCTGACTGCATACACGTTAAATCCTCTTGGAAAATTTTGTTGTTTTTTTAAATATTCGTATGGGTCAGCAAAGTACCGTATCCAACATAACCATCACAGAAATGATTACACGATTATTCATTTTTTAGAGAAATCTTCAAATATAATCGTATATATTTATGGAAGATCTCTCTCGAAACAAAAAAAAAAAAAACAGTGACTTAATATGACATTAGAGTGAAAACAAGACGAAACAAAAATATCCGAATTGATAAATCTTACAAAGGAGGATCCTAACGAAATGTTTGTATTTCAGGATAAGCAAAGAAAGTTAAAAACGAGTAATTTTTCATTAAATGATATTATCGTTACAATTGATAGAATAACCAAGAGCAACATAACCGTATGTGACAGCAAAGGAAACATTAAACTTAGTGTTCTCATTTCAACTGTATCGGATATGATTCGAAAAATGATAATAGAAAAATTCGGTGAAACCATGACAGGTGAACTCAACATGAACATGAATAAGATAACCGTACATGGAGATCCAGTATCCGATAAGGATAGTCTATTCGAACTGCCTACCTTTAGTACGAATATCAGCCGCTGTATCAATAAGCTAAGGCTCGAATCAGCAAGTGTATATATATATATATATATATATATATATATATATATATATATATATATATATATATATATATATATATATATAAAGAAATTATTTCCGTAAAATTCTGCTGAACCACTATTTTCAGCAATTAAATTAGTATTTCGTACTTACACTTAATAACATTTTAAAATTCTTTTTATGTGATGCGTATATCATGCCAAAAGAAAAATGTTATAGCTTGTCGCAAAGGAAGACTACGTCTTAGGTAGACTATAATCTGTGATCTACCATTATTAACGATTTTATTTTTAAAACAGATTGTTCATTGAATTGACTGTTAATGTATTTTTGAATATAATTGTAAATAATGATGTTGATCGAAAACTATATATACTTATGTTGATTGAACAATATATGGTAGGTTAAGAAATACATAGTGGCTTAAAATAGTGCCGATACAACGCGAACACTATTATCATACTGTTCTGCAGACGAAAACATATACCTATATCTGTTCAGGTTATTGGCAGTATAAAAGGAGGTAACTACTTTAACTTACTGAAGGAGGATTAATGACAGTGATTATCTCCCTTTTCCATTATCATTCTGACTTCATTAATATATATATTGTTTCCGCAATATTAAAAAGTTTGCTTAAATCATTTAGAGACAGCGGACGTTTGTGTATTTTCTGCTACAAGTTGAACCGAAGACATGCATATATCTACATGTTTGCTTACTGAGATTATTGAATGAAATGTTAATTATTCGCCAGTTGCTGTATTCACTGATCTGACCAACAACTTCGCAAATATTTTGTTACATTTTTGAACTTCATTCCTTTGTTTTGGCTCTGTGTAACAGCTTCTACATTTCTGAAGAATTATCATCTTTGTTGCAGTTACTGTGGTCTATCAAAATACCATCCTTAATTTTTCCAAAATAAGTCTCGAAAAAATAAACTTGGGACAAAGATATCTTTTTTCAGGCAGTGTGTGAGAGCCAGTATTATCAGCTGTATTTTTTTAGTCGACACGAGGTGCTTCGTAATTATAAATGGTGGTATGATTTAAAAATTATTGGCTCATTTAAAATAATATTATATGTCTAAATTATCACTTATATAACTAAACATGTAATCTTCAGGGGTTCATTTAATTTTTTCACTGACATTATTTATATAAAATCGTAATATCACATCATCTCTGCATATTTTCCCGCAACACTGTATACACACTTGTGTTTTTACTCTAAATCCTATACCACATTGTAACCACTGATGTAGAATAAGACTCTCTCGCCGTGCAATTTGTAAATGCTGTCCGCAGAATTCATTGACACACTTACACAGAATTTATTACATGGGAATGAAGAGATTGAAGATCCACCTTATCATCAACCACCAGCACTGATCTTTCATCTGATTCGCATAGATAAGTCATATGTATATATATATATATATATATATATATATATATATATATATATATATATATATATGTATATATATATATATATATATATATATATATATATATATATATATATATATATATGTGTGTGTGTGTGTGTGTGTGTGCGTGTGTGTGTGTGTTTGTGTAGTGTTAAGTATATGTAATTTTTTAAAAAATATAATATGGAGGAGTCATACAAAATCATGATTTGTCCTTGTCAGAATAACTCCTGACGTTCGAAGGAGCGATCGTATTGACAATAATAATCTGATTAATATTACTTGGAGTTCTAAAAAGGAAGTTCATGATGATGGGGCACCTCACGTAAAAAAAAATTCAATATTATACAGGATGACTTTTTCATTGCAAACCAGGAATGTCGACTGTGATTAATGCACCTTATTATATTCGAGCATATCATGTAACCGTGGTTCTTTATGGCATGTAACAGCTAAATGATAACCTGATATGAATGATCCTGCTCCAATGCAATTTAAAAAAAAAGAACAAACAACTCTGTAGCTGAGCGAGTAATATAATATTTAACAAACGCGATACGCGTAAATAGACTAACTGATTCAAACATAACTAGGCGAATGAGTGAGCTGAATTAGTAGAAAAAAGCGGAGCTAGTATTAATATTGTATCTAAATTAGAAATAATCTTAAAATGTCCAATAATAGTAGCAACTATAACAGGATAAATGTTCCAAGATTCGAAACATACTAAAACAAAAGGAGCTTCTAAAATATCATTGGTCATAATGAGCACGAGTGGACTAATGCAGTACCAATATTTCCACGAGATCGAACCGTTTGATTACATCCCCAGAAATCTGGTGGAACTATATTTTATTTTTTTCACGAAATATCTAAAAAAACTTAAGATCCTCTGTCGGTATGTTTATTTCAAAGTGATGCTAAATATAATCAATTTGTACAACCTAATGGTGAAATATATAAGTTTGAATCTCTCCAGGAAACAAAAAGGTATCTTGCGCAGAATGTTTCAAATGATTATAGTGACGAGTTGCTAAGCGCCGAATGTCTCAAATGTGTACAACACAGTTGTGTCGAATATGGACAAGTTGGGTTGTAGAGTACCCGGTATGTCAAAGATGACGTGGATATGGTCGGTCGCATATTATCCGGGAAAGTATTTTAGGGATTGGAGAATGTTACAGATACATTAATATATTTGGCCATCCCACTAACGAGATGACCAGAGTGTAAAAAATAAAGACCGGTTAAAAGTAGAAACGTGGTCACCAAATCAACATGTTTGGAATGGCGTGGCTGTCGCTCATATTTGCATGTACATAGTATAAAATCATATCCTGTCCATATGACCTGCCTTATCCTTAGTAGAAAAATGATTACAGTGAATTAATGCCCATAACTGCATCTAAGTGTGATAGCGTTGCCTAAATAAATTACTTAAAATCATATCGACTCTTTTATAAATCAGGGAACATTTATGAAAGAGGAGTTACTACTAAATTTCATATTAAAGCGAAGTAGTCATTCGTGGTTTGCAATGATTGTTTACACCGGTACACAAAGCATTCATATACATATTCGCTCGAAAGAATCAAATGAACCCCTTCTTCGTCATCTTTTTGTATTGCCTTCGAAACATGCACTGAACATACTTGTACAGTCAGAATTCAATCGTCCTCAAACAAAACTAAAAGGCTAGGATAAATGTTTCTAGATTATTACATATATACACATAACACCGCATTGTTACATTTATTGGGAGGATGTTGTACATCCACATACACGATGATTAGAACAAGAGAATATTTTAGTATCCTGTTTTTTCGCCAAGTCACTAATATGATCATTTTCCTGATTAGAGAACACTCGTAAGGTTGACCGATATATCAATGTAGTCAACGGCAACACAATTACTGCTCGATGTTCTGTCAGAATGAAACTTACATGCTATATGGGAGAATGTAGAATCTCGTCTTAGAGGTAAACATCTTGAAAATGTAGTATAACAACTTAAATGACTGTTTTTTTTAAACCTTTCTAGTGACACATTTAGAGAGGTTAGAGCATACGTTTGTCTTATTGCTGCAGAGTAAAGAACATTGAAGCTCAACATCTTTCTTGTGAGACCTCATTGAATAGCGTCAGGTGCAATTTAATTAATTATCGTTATCTGTAAAGTAATAAACGTGTGTTTCAGTAATCAATAACCGACAGGTCCAACCAATCTACGTAGAATCTAATAGTAAATGTTAAAGATGATCCTCTTCATCGTAGACATAAATATGATCGAGCTAATGTAATTACCACAAACGACAGTTTTTAGCTTTTTCTTATTCTCAGACCCTTTTCATTTATAATATTGGCGTCGAACAGTAACTATCAAACCCAAAAATATATGTTCTTTAATCTAATTGAAATATTAAAATGCTATGTTTGTAACATTTTCTGTAATCATAAACAACATCTATTGTATCTGGCATAAGGGTTAACCCATACCTATTCTAAGTTTCGTCGAGCTGCTCAATCGACCACTGGAAACTTCATTTATGTATTAAAAGATCAGGGGCGAGATCTGACAGCTCTATTGAGCTTTTGTAACTGCGTTGTACATAATCAGAGATCAAAGACAGAGTATCTTTATATGCGTCTACTGCTCTACGTAAACACCCGTTATTATGTGTGCACAGTACGATGCCGTACAGACCCACTGGAGATCTCAACGATAAGGAACCTTGTATAGTCAACTGGGTCGAAATACAAATTTCCTCTATTGCTTATCGTTCACCAAAGACGAATTTAACATATTTAACGTGTTCAACGAGAGTAATCATTCGTTTTACTGCCTGAACATTGTCGGCGTGTTATTATGCATTGGATGCTCTTAAATTGCGATCGGAATAATTATCAAATGTCATGGCTCACGGTTAATTGAGGTGAAGTTTAGATTCTCATTTGGATTCTCGTTTTAAATAGTCGATTGTAATTAAACATACTCACCAACATTAAAGAAACTTTAAATAGTTTTGCATGACATGTTACCACAAGATATTGGAAATTCTGATTTTACTGGAAATTTTAATTCTGCTTCTTGCAAAAAGAATTGTTTCGTAGCATTCGCCTATAAATAAGGGACCAACCATTTCACTTATAGTAAAGGATAGCCTGGACTGTTTGTTTAAAAACATACTGGGCCAAAAGGAAATGTAAAAAATCAATAGAATTACATATTTCATATTATTGAAAATGTATGTAGGTTGAGATAATAAAAAAAAAAAACAATATAATTGGACAAAAGAAAAAAATGAGATGAGAGACAAACAAGTGTTGAAAATTGAACAAATAATTTATATTCATAGAACACAAAGGAAACTTAGAGAGAACGTAAATATTGTTGTATTGGGATATGTTTTAATGTGATTGCATTAACGGGGTTCAAAGCAGATGCACGAGTATTTTTATAACTTTATGCAACCATAATTTGCGATATGTCCTCGTCGTACTTTGGCAATGTCGTTATTCATCAACAACGATACTGTACTGAGATATTCTTTGCCATAATTAGCCTGTAGTTCATTAGGCCATCGTATACCACCTTAAGGTCCAGAATTCTCGCTCATATGTTCGTTCAAATTCAGAAGCAACTTCAACAGTTGTTTCAATTATTAACGGCTCTGCTTCTTTAGATCTCTTTGCAACGTAAACGACAGTTAGCACGTGTTTTTGCGAATTGACCGCTTTTATTGCTAATGGAATCGTATGATATCGAAATACAAGTACTCGATTCATTTAAAGTTACTCGTTGCATAATATAACGGGATTTTAGTATGGCACTAATATAAGTGATGACACCCGTGAATATAGACGTGATCTAAGATATAACGGGAATGTGAAGAATATGATTAAATGATTTGTGTTTAAATAAACCAGACAAGTCCATTAATTGCTAAATCAAGAATGTTTTCTTACAATGAACATAAGTTACGCATCAATTAATGAGGTGTATGAATTGAGAAACGATGCCTGTAGAAAATTCCTACAGTTGAGACTAGAAAGTGTGTTAACTGAGACTGACGGGTAAAAATCATTCACGCTAAACAACTTTCTTGTTAGACCCCATGGAAGAGTGACAGGCGCAAAGTAATTAATTATCGTAATCTGTAAATAATAAATGTGTGTGTTAGTAATCAATGACCAACAGGTCCACCCAATCCACCTGGAATCCAATAGTGAATGTTACAGATGACCTTCTGCATTGTAGACCTAAATATAATCTAGCTATTGTAATAACCACAAACAACAGTTTATTGCTTTTTCTTATTCTCAGCTCCTTTTCATTTCTAACATTTGCGTCGAACTCACTATCAAACCAAATAATCCATGTTCTTTCATCTAATGTAAACATTATATTGCTTGGTTTGTAACATCTTATGTAATCATAAACAAAACGATTGCCGCAAGAACATGGTTATAGCTAAGTATAACTTCTAGGTGACGCATTGCATATGGCATCAGGCTTGACCCATTCCTATTCTACCTTTGATCGAACTGCTCAATCGACCACTGTATTAAAATATATGGGGCGATATATTACAGCTCTGTTGAGGTTCTTTCTCTGCGTCGTACATAACCGGTGATAAAATTATAGTATATTGACATGCGTCTCCTGCTTTACGTAACCACCCGCTGTTATTTATGCACAGTACAATGGAATGAAGACCTGGATATATTGTTGTTGTGGGGTTTAATAACATTTTTTCAGCACAATATAGGCTAATATATGGCGGCCAGCATTATTGGTGCATAAAGAACCCGGGAAAACCTTCGGAAGAAACCACCGATCCACGAGACGCTACTAGTAAGCTTTCTCACATAACTACATTAGCCGAATCTTAGATTCAAACCCACGCATGACACGTTACCACAAGATAAATTTTGATTTTACTGTAAGGTTTAATTCTGATTCTTGAAATGATGGTTTCGTCTATAAATATGTGACCGAACATTTCACTTATAAAAAGGATAGCCTGGAATGTTTGTTTAGAAACATAATGTTTGGGACAATGGAAATGTGAACAATAAATAGAATTACATATTTTATATTATTGAAAATATATGTTGCTTGAGATAATAAACAACACAATATGACTGGAGAAAAGTAAGAAAGAGATGAGAGACAAAAAAGTTTTAAAAATTCAACAAATAATTTATATCATTAAAATGCAAATGAAAACTTAGAAAGAACATAAATGTTGTTGTATTGGTATATTTTTTATTGTGATTGCAATAACGGGTGTCAAAGCAGATGCACGAGTAATTTCATTATATAATGCAACGATGATTTGTTTTATGTCCTCGTCGTACCTTTGCATTATCGATTTTCATCAACGACGATACTGCACTGAGATATTCTTTGCCATAATCAGCCTGTAGTTTATTTGGCCATCGTATATCACCTTGAGGTCCAGAAACCTCGCGGATGTGTTCGTTCAAACTCAAAAGCAACTTCAATAGCTGTTTTGGTTAATAGCGGCTCTGCTTCTTTGTATCTATGTATATCAATGTGAAGCGTAAACGATATATATATATATACATATATATATATATATATATAAAGCTAAATACATCTGGCCAAACTAACCAAATGATGTTTTCTCAATCTTGCTCTCTCTCTCTCTCTCTCTCTCTCTCTCTCTCTCTCTCTCTCTCTCTCTCTCTCTCTATCTATCTATCTATCTATCTATCTATCTCTCTCCTCTCTCTCTCTCTCTCTCTCTCTCTCTGACAATGCTTTCCAACAGTTTCGATAGCCGACTGTCTTAACATAATTTAAATAAAGAAAGTAGCTGTTAATATTTCGCATCCTGCGGTGGAGGACAGGCCAGATCGGCCGTTTTATGAGAAACATTATCATGCTGGCCATATGGAGGTGGGGGACCAGCACTGGAATGAGTGTATCGGACTGCTCCTAGCTGGACAGGGGTGACTGACTGTCCCGGGGATAATGCCGGGGTATTCACTGAAATGATTAAAATGGATATGTTTGGCTGTAGTAATATATCATCATAAGGTTGGGATATAATTTTCAAGTGGCTCTTATTAATTTAAAATAAAAATAAAAATTCCCTTTCGAAACTTTCTTTTTTATGAAAGGTTTAAAAAATAGATTGTACCTCGCTTTTTCCGCATTAAATCAAGACACTAACAATTTGCTATTCAAGAGTGATATAAATATTTCAACAGCAAGTGATTCATCAAAACACCAGTGGATATACCCCTTTAAATATTTTACTTATTGCGTTACATTTTTAATGCCTGAGTACCGCAATGATAATTTTTGTCCATGCGAGTGTGGTTTTTCCTAAAAGCCATAATATCATTCAAAGACGAATCAATACAAATGTATAGAAACTTTATTTTATAATTCAAAAGGCTTTAAATAACACATTTTTTCCCTGCAAAAGCTTTATTCCTGTATAACGTCATTGTTTCAAACAGACAAATAGTTTTGTTGCCCATGAGTACGCTGTTGCTGAGCACTGATTATGGCTACTATGCGAGATCTCCTTGTAAGGAATGTACAGAGGTTTTAATGCAGAAAAGTGTGTACTTAGGAGATATTACAAAAACACTTACCATGCAGCTATATATTACTAACAAATAGCCCAAACACACAACAATCATTTAATTAACTCATCAAATCGTTGCTTAACATGACCTATGAAAGCATAAATTGTCCTGGTCTGAATAAAATTGTTTCAAAAGATAAATAACGTCAGAAATATCTCTTCCTCGAAAATAGATACCTATGCATATGACGAAACTACTGGATTATTGCTAGGACGCAATAGGTGATGCTGGGCAAATATATACCTTTGATATTGAAGATCCGACAACATTATCAGTTTATAAACTTTTTTTTTCTTTAGTTTATTAGCAAATTATGTTGTTTGTATTATATGTTATCTACCTCATCTAACAATAACTATTCATTTTAGCAAGCATCTATACTAAACTAATGAGTGTTTATTAAACAAATCTTTAATGAGTTTCTTTTCTGCAATATCCATTCAACTGCCAATCTAGATTTTGACTGGTAGCAATTATTTGCTGGCAGCTTGCAGTCTTGTAGTGTAAATATTATAAACATAAAACGGAAGCGATGTATGTAACTTAACTTGAGCTGGTCAAAAGCAAATTATAAGATTTTACGTTTTAAACATTTTAATATGATATGTCCAGAAGTTATTCTACAACATTATTCAGCTACATTTCGCTCCGCAACGTGTAATAAATATTATATAGCACGCCTTTAGTGTATTACAACTTTCCTTGTTATTATGTTGCGCGATATGGCCTACATAAATCATGACTTAGGTCCTACTACAATATATTTGAGTTCTTTACAGTACTTGAAATAGACTACATTTCTGCAGAAAGCATCTTGTCTTGCTGCGTTCTTTACTTGCTGAAACTGCATGCAAACCTTTTTTATCTCAGCAATCAATTCAATTAATTCAGTACATTCTTACATACATCTTTTATGAAATTTAATTAATTGAGGTACTGAATTAGTAAATATTAACAAAAGATATTAATTAATATAACCAATTTGAACATTTGATTCCATTGTTGAATGATTGGTGCCAAAAAGACGAGTCTTATACATTATATTTTGCTTTGCAAAAGGTAGTAAGAAATATGCTATTCGAAAAATAAATGGATTAACAAAGGTCATTATTCAGCGGCAAGTTATTATTGCACTTAGGACGTCACGTAATTACGTATAACAGAGAAAAACAGAAAAGTAAACTATACGCATGATGTGAGAACAAATGCAGAATAATGAATTAATTTCACCTATTAAGAACGTATGGTTTACGAATCCGCATTTTAAAAGAAAATAATAATAAGGTCTTTAATACAATGTGTAATCAAGTATGTCATTTCAAATATTGAAGCGTTGAAGAGTTAAGATGTCCACGTGCTCAGAACTACTTTAAAACAAAAATTAAACACTTGTTGTTTTATGATGTGCCTGACGTAGTTCTAGCAACAACTACATATAAAAAACATAGCTAATTAGAGTCAATCCATATTTGAGACCACACATATAAAATCATATCGAGAGAGAGAGAGAGAGAGAGAGAGAGAGAGTGAGAGAGAGAGAGAGAGATAGAGAGAGAGAGAGAGAGAGAGAGAAATAGAGACAATGGCACGCACGCATACATGTAGAACTGTAGATCGTTCCAGAAAGTATTGTTGATTTTATCCTATATGCATCCCTAGCTCAATTCATCTGCAGGTCAGCGCCATTAACGGTAGCTAAAGCAAACCAACTAGTTTTAATACTTCATGTGAGATAAATGTTATACTGTTAGCATCTTTTAATGACGCTCATCTTAAAATTGACTGTGATACAGATATTATACAAACCTCAATCCTGAGTGAAATTAACTATGACTATGACATAAAAGACTGATCCAAACGCTTAGACAATATACCTATACATTTTACTGCCTCCCACTCTTAACAAACACTTAGATATAACCATAAATGTTTTATGTCAAACATACTTTATTCTAATTTTGTTAAGCATCTCCACTGTGGCACAGGTAAATCAAAAATACACCTGCAATATGTATTGACAAATAATGCTCTTACCAGCCTGAGTTAAACATTTATCCGTCAACACAACAATCCCTAAGTGAATTCAACTGCAGCACTTACCATATTTCTCAGACAGAGAAAATAAGAATCCGTAACCTTGAAAGTTTGGCAGGTGGTTATCCGCTAGGGTCCATAATTGTATAATCTTTTATTAGGGAGGGGGTAATTTTTTTTAAATTGGGACTGATGAAATTAAACAGCCTCTTATACTAAATATTAATCATTTATTTTCAATCTCATATAAATTCAATTTATTAAATGTGATAATACCTCATTACATGGAGACTTTTAATGTTGTGAATTTTCTTTGTTCACGCGAATAAACTGAATACTTTAGATTTAACTATCTCATCAAAGCACTCATTAACAAATTGATAATTAAGTAACCATTGAGTGTTGAACAATAGTGAAGAGTTCTTTATACTTCAAAGGAAACTATTGGCTGAGACAAATAATATACGCTCGGGTTTTAGCCGGGACAAGGAAATCACAGTCACGTGGGTTACATTGTCTTCGCACTCGGGCTAGCCTCGCGGGGAGAAAAATAGTGTAGCCCCTTTGAGATTTCCTGTTATTCATGAATCGTTTTGATATATTAGTATGAAACAAATGTTTAAAGGTAATGTATTAATGACTTAGATGGATCATGGATAAAGTAGCTGTGTTCCTCATTCTACCTTCATTATCATTGTTTTCTCTATGTCAAAAAGATGTTGGCAAAGAATTTTACTTTTGTTGGAACACGAGATAAGAACCACTGACCCATAAATAAATAATTGTCTAACGTATACGAATATCTTTAATTCAAGAACAATGGTTAACAAAATGTATAAACACCCGTATTCATCCTATCATAATTAACTGCAAGTTGTTTTAATACATGTCTGTACGTGATAGTTCTCATAACAGATAATTCTAATGTCATTGAATGCCGGAACACTTGTATTTTCTTACTGATTTAAAATATATCATTTAAATATAAATGTGTGTGCGCTTATATAAGCTTTAATTGAGAAGAATGATATGGTATTAAACTACTTGTATTTGTGTAGATTCTTAATATGGAAAATGAGAACTAAATGCGTTATTCTGTATTTGTGAATTCAGTCGCAAGTACATTATAAAATGACCACAGAGCTTTCAAGCCGTTGTTTAAACTATTTTTTTTCTTCTATAATTATTCAGCTCTCGAACGTTTTGTGACGTACAAATAAATTGAAACTATCATACCTTTTGCGATTTGTGTGCGCAACTGTGGTAAAAACTATTCTTTATTGTATATTATATTGTTTTTTAGTTTACATTTTAGATTCAATTTACTACTTGCTGCATATGGGAGAAATAGGATGCTGCTTAGATATTAAAACTAATTTTTTCATGAAGAATTACAACAGTTGAAAATTGAATATATCCATTGGTTTGAACACAATCATGTGATTAGACGCAATTGATTTAATTTCTGTACGATCTGTAAATACGGTCACGTGCAAAGTAACACACTTTAACACTTGACTAGAAGGCATACACACTGCATGACTTTCAAAAGAAATAAAAACAGTGAGTTTATATTTTTTTGCAGGAAACGGAATAAATTGAGTTGACAGAAGAAAATAATATATCCTGGCTGTTTCATATATATATATATATATATATATATATATATATATATATATATATATATATATATATATATATATTATTTATTTTGCCACATTTCAACGAAGGAAAACTGGCAAACTCTTAATCTGCCAAGAACCTTGTGGCTACATCATTATCACCTTAGCTTGTTACAAATGAATTTACAACAATAGGTACATTTCTGAAGGGATTTAGAAGAAGGGTTTAAAGAATTAGATTCACAGTCTTACAATGTAAGAATCCGAGCTTGATATTTACGACGTGGGAGGGGAATGATTTTGACCGTGCTGTTTAATTATCAATATCTTAGATTTCCAACCATTGTAACATTTATATTGGCGTAACTATAAAGTAGCCGTTGGAAATTCCTTCATATAGAAAAAGCTAGGCAGAAGACGCCTTTAACGTAATTCATACGCAAAACCGGGTGATATAAAATATTATGTTTTAAAAAAAGAAATAGCTACAAAAATCAATAAATTTATCAAGAAATGCAACATTAAGAGTTTAAAATTTTGTTTGAAATTGACGTAGTTATTACGTTGGAATTGGCTAATCCCTAGTTATACAAATAGATACGTATAACACGTCTTAAGAATTCATGTACTGAAGCAGGCTCCTAACCTGATAAGAAATAGCTTTTTAAAAATAACAATATAAAATCAATAATCACTTAAATAATTCCAATTATATGAGTTTAACGATATTTGTTTGTGATACTTCAGTGGTATAAGCTGTCAATGCCAACTCACACGACTTTTATATCGCTCTTCTTTTTAGCGTTATTTGCTGTGCGATTCGGCAATTTTACAGCTCATACCACGATAAACGCAGAGAAAAAAAAACATCGTTTACAGTAAATTTAATTTCACACACCACGCCGGTTTTTATACTGTTATTTTATGTCAGTACAGCATGTTCTTGTTTTGCATGATATTTGAATTACATAGAGTGCTGTCAAGGTTTTCATTATATCTGATTTCATTATAAAAAATTAGTCGTTGTATTAATATACGTTTTACACGTATTACATGTATTAGCCCAATATTCAATTACTTACCGACACACGTTTGCATAGCAGTGTTTGCCGGTTGTTCAACGGTCCCAGACTGTCTGCTGGAACTCTTTCTGGCAGCACAGCAGCATCTGAAGATTCCAAACAGGATAGATAGCCCACCTAGACCCCCAAGCACAGACCCAATACTGACTGAGACTGGAGCTTTTGCACTTGAACTGCTACTGCTGTCAATGTTGTAATTGTAACTGTGGAAAGAAAAATAGTATTTATAACGGGATTAAGTTAGCAATTAGTTAAAGGATCCAACAACCAAAATATATTAGTATGCCTTAGTCTACAAGGTTTATCTCCGCCGGTTCCTCTTGCCGAATAAGCACCTACACAAAGAAAGCTAGTGACTCATCTTCAGGTCATGTTTTTCGGATGATGAGTCGCCGATCAAACATATTTCTTACGCTGATTACAGTTATTAGAGTTGTCTACTTGGAGGAGAAAAGGTGTTGATATGTGTAATGGGTTAAGTCTACACCTGACAATGTCTTATAAACTGATATAAACACTGAATCAGCTAGTTTTAGATTCTGTATAATATACAAAAGAAAATTTTTAATTTTGCTATCATTCAAAATGTAAGAAACGAACAAAATTTATTTTGATACTTTAACCAATGAGTACATATTTCTTCACACCAATGGGACACGTAGCATCTATCAACCCAAAACAACCACCGACACCAATGACAAATTGAAAGTATGTATGTATGTATGTATGTATGTATGTATGTATGTATGTATGTATGTATGTATGTATGTATGTATGTATGTATGTATGTATGTATGTATGTATGTATGTGACGTACGAGCAACACACTTCACTGTAACTGCTGGTTTTATTGCGACAACATCCATAATTACAGTATCTCGAGTTGTAGTAATATGGATTCCCGTCATCGTACAGACAGTATTCTCCAGCCACCATTCGCACGGCTGAAATAGAAAGTAATACCGTGTCTCTTTTTCTTCAAAACAAAAGAAATCAGCTGTTTGGACCTATTTTAACAAGCCCGGAAAGGATTATTTCGCAGCTTGCAATGAATGTAAGCAGACACAATGAAACACTTCAACAATGCCTCGGCATCTGCCTAGCATTCATCATATTCACGTCAAGAAGGATGAGTCTGAAAAAGAAAATGAGAACAATGGATAACGATGGATAACGATGTTGTCAAAACTTCGCTGGAAGAAATAGTCTCAAAACTCACTGCAGTCGATGGATTCTCGATTCGAAAAATCACTCATTCAGAATGTATTCGACAATCGCTGTCATTAAGAGGAATGAAGGTACTTGCTCATGAAAGATCGATGATGGCCCTTATTCGCGATTTTGAAGACACAGTGAAGGAACAAGTCATACAAGAAATTAAGAAAGAACTCTCAGAATGAAATACATTTTCAATATTATTGGACGAATGGACAAGTATCGCAAATCATTGATTTCTTAACATCAACCTTCATACGGTCTCGTCAAAATGTATAAATCATGGTCTTGTAAGAATTAACGGAAGTTGTAATGCTGAAAGCATGAACGAGCTCGTCGAGGAACATCTTTATTCTTTTGGTGTCTCTTTCAAACGGGATATTGTTGCTTATACCGGTGATGGAGCAAGTGTCAAGTATTAAACAGGCATTGATAACGTATTGCATTTGGGTGTTACACAAACGTTTTACAGAGAAAATTGACCAGGTCAAGGAACTGCAGGTTTTTTTTCAGGCGAAGAAACTGGACGGACTGATGATTTCGATGAAAGCGACGATGATTTGAGTGCTGAAGAAGTTGAGATACGGAAAGATACGGAAGGAAAATATAAACATGTTGGCAATGGAAACATGTACATAGAAGAGAATGTATGCAACTTTTCAGCATCTGTTCATTATTTAAACTCTAAACTATCTAAATTTGACAGAAGCAATGTGTTATGAGTACAATAAATCTCGCATTACAACCTTCAAATCGTCTGAACTAGTCTAAACAACACTCACACTGGGACAAAAGGCAATCTATGCTTTCAGACATCACCGCCCTCATCCTAGTAAAAAACAAACAAGCAGACAGAATACCCCTCCTTTTAGAAGTTTCTGAATCTGCTGGAGTATGGACATTCGATAGGTGATAACCTGATTATTTTTGGAGATTTCAACTTTCACTTTGACCATCCAGGAAACCCATACGTATCAAACCTCGAGATTCCATTCACGTTTCAAACCGTAAACATTCGGTTAACCAACTCACCCATATTCATGCTTACACTTTAGACTGGATTCGTCATAGACCTGATTATATTATTGAACTGTCCACGTTTGTATACTACGAACTTGCATCAGATAATCGCTTTATTATATGCCATTTGGATGTATCAGCCCCTCACCATCATAATTTATTTGCTGCAAACAGAAATCACGTTATCATATTTAGAACCTCTCTAGAGCATAACATCCAAGCACGTCTAACACCTTGCTTGCCTACTACAGCAGAGATACTCGATCACTTCCTGTGTTCGTTTCATGAAAATAATTCACCAGCCACCAATTGCAGAGTGCCAACTCAAAATTGTTTTCCGTGGTTTAGAAATGTTAGCGACGAGCTTAAAACAGCTTAGAGAGAACGCTGTAAATCGAAGAGGCTTTGGCTTTTCACCAGACTCACTATTCTTAAAAAATTATTTGAAGCAGCTAAGAAAAACGTAAGAAACATGCAAATTATCCCACTACAGTACAACTTTTTAGGCTAGTTCCGGCTTCAAAGAGTTCACCGAAATTACTACCAAACTAATGACAAGGGACACATGCACACCATTTCCAACTACCTTCTCACCAGTTGACCTTCGGGACCTTATTTCCAATTATCTTCCGTGACAATGTACAAGCCATTAGCGATAAGCTTGATAGCGCAATATCCATTTACTCGTCGTCAACCTGTTGCAATTCAAAATTGCAATGACAACCGTTAGCAGGATTCGAAACTGTCTCGATTGATTTAGTAAGGACACTTGTGATGAAGAGTGCACCAAAATCATATGAACTTGAACAAATTCCAACATCTCTGCTGATTGAGTTCTTAGATCCTTCACTAACCGATGGTATTAATACCTCTGTCATCTGTGGAATTCCCATCATTTTTCAAAACTGCCATTGTAAAGCATTCGCTGAAAACAAAACCAACACTAGACCATAACAATTTTACAAAAACTACCTCCCATGTTCTAATCTTCCGTATCTCCCCCTGCGGGTTCGGGGTTGTAGATTTAGCTTTTACTTTCCCAAGTTTTAGAAGTCTTCCTAGAAGGCGGTGGCTCAACCCTAGAAGGAAGCTTCATGGGTCAATCCCAGGTAATTGTATCTAACGAGTATGGCATCTGTGTATCCCTGGCACTTGAAAACTGTCCCCTTGTTGGGCTCCGTGGTGGGTGGGGAGCATGGGTGCTGAAATTTTAACTCTTAATCATGGCAATTACTAAAAAAATATCAATAATAAACGTACAAAACCACTATCTGCTTCGGATGAAGAAATATGTGGCGTGGAATCGTTTCCAAGCATCATGCTTATTCAGTCTAAGGATGATGCTACACCGCTTTCAAGTTTATCTCCGGTTGTTATCGAGAAAACCATTTCGGCATCGATTAGCACACCAAAAAGTGTGAAAAAACTAACATCGGGCTGCCTTCTTGTAGAGTGTGAGCGAAGGAGTCAAACAGATAATATCATGAAAATTAAAACATTCTTTGATATTCCAGTGACCTGATTCGCCCACACTACACTGAATTCGTCCAAAGGCGTAATGCGATGTCGTGACTTGGCTGGAGTCACCGACATAGATATCATAGAAGGGATGAAACATGAAGGTGTCACTGCAGTGCAAAGAATGCGTATTAAACGTAATAACATTCTGCTGGACACTAAAACATTTGTTCTAACCTTTAATAAATCAACAGTGCTCAAAGCGGTTAAGGTTGGTTTTTACAAGTAAAGGTCGAGATCTAAATTCCGAAAACCCTTCGATGCCATAAATGTAAAAAATATGGCCATCACGAGGATCGATGTTCCAGAGCCAAGGTATGTGGCCGATGCCGAGACCACTCTCATCAGGAAGCTGATTGTAGAGCAACTCCGCATTGTGTCAACTTTGACAAGGAACATCACGGCAGTTCCAAGGATTGTGATACATGGAAACAGGAGAAGGAAATTCAGAAGGTAAAGTTTAGCTCGAACATTCCCTACCCAGAGGCCAGAAAACTTGTCCAGGCGAAAACAGCCCTTTCTGGCCCATTCTCCACAGTCGTAAAACACAATCCAAAAAGCACGAAGGACGCCCAAACACAGACTGCTCAGCCCGATTCAACCACAACGGCCAATATCCCTAATTATACTCCACAAAAAAGCACAACATGAACTCAGATAACATTTAATAAACACAATTCTATTTGACACCTAGAAACAAACAATAGCAATTTCAGTTCGAAACGTGACAGCAAATATTCTTGCCGATAGTTTTTCGAAAAACTCATCATCATCTAATTATTCAGATGCCTTTAGAAGATTAAAATCTCAAAACGAAAAGTCACGTTTAAAATTTACATCAAACAACACTAAAAATTATAACCAGCTGTTTTCTATATTGGAGCTTAAGGAGGCATTAGACAAGGCCCATTATACATCCGGTGGGCCTGAAGAAGTACATTACCAGTTCTTGAAACACTCCCAGAATCTTCTCTGACCTTCTTAAAATATTTAATGATTTATGGATTGCTGGTAATATACCTAAAAGCTGGAAAGAAGCAACAGTGATACCGATTCCCAAACCAGGCAAAGATAACGAAGATCCTAACAAGCTGCATATGCAAAACAATGGAACGAATGATTAATGCTCGGCTTGTATGGTACTTCGAAAGTAACAATTTAATTTCTCCTTTCCAATGTGGCTTCCGTTCTGGGCGTAGTTCTAACGATCATCTGGTTAGACTGTAAACATTTATTCGCGATGCATTTATCAAGAAGGAACATTTAGTAGCAGTCTTCTTTGATTTAGAAAAGGCCTATGACAACATGGAGGTACGGGATGCTAAATGACCTGCACGATCTAAGTCTAAAAGGCCGTCTGCCCTCTTTCATCTCCAATTTTCTGTTTGACAGAGAATTCAAAGTACGAGTGGGCTAAACCCTCTCCGATATGCACCAGCGAGAAATGGGTGTGCCCCAGGGCAGTATTTTATATGTGACGCTATTTAATATCAAAATCAATTTCCTCACCAAGTGCTTAACTCCCGGTGTTGATTGCTCTTTATATGTAGACGATTTTTGAATTTGATATCGATCAAAGCACATGCATACAATTGAAAGACAACTTCAACAAAATATCAATAAGATCCAAAATTGGGCCAGTAATAACGGTTTCAAATTTTCTAAATCGAAAACCGTATGCATTCATTTTTGTCAGTTGCGAAGACATCATGATGACCCTAGACTCACGCTGGATGGAACACTTATTCCAGTTGTTGAAGAAACAAAGTTTTTGTGTATTATCTTTGACGGAAAACTGACATTTGTACTACACATCAAGAATTTAAAAGCTAAATGCTTAAAAGCATTAAACTTACTTAAAGTAATTGCGCACACTGACTGGGGTGCTGATAAAAAGGTCCTCCTCAATTTGAATAGAACATTTACCCGCTCCATTCTAGACTATGGATGCATTGTTTATGGTTCAGCTAGGAAGTCTTATTTGAAAATGCTTGACCCAATTCATCAAAAGGGAATAAGACTCGCTCTAGGAGCATTTCGAACATCTCCATGCGAACGCCTTCTCGTGGAAACTAATGAAATTCCTTCATCACATCGCAGACAAATGCTTTCTGCACACTACGCTCTGAAGTTAAGATCAAACCCTCTCAACCCTTCTCTTCCGGCTGTTTTTCAACCAAAACGCAAAACTTTATATGGAAATAACCAAATTCCATACCTTCATTTGACATCAGAGCATCATCCAGCCTTGACAATATCAAAATTAATCTCTCTCTACAGGTCAGAAAACGTTTGTCTCTAAAACACCACCTTGGCTACTTAAGCAACCCAAAGTGATTTTTACGTTACACGATGGTAATGGATCTGAGACAAACCCTTCCATATTCCTGAACTCTTATCATGAACGTCTGAACGATTTTACAAATTACACTAAATTTTATACTGACGGATCAAAGGTTGATGACAAGGCTGCTGCATCCTTCGTTAGTGGACAGCATATAACCAAAGTGCGCTTGCCAAACGATGCGTCCATATTTTCAGCGGAAATCAGAGCAATAGACCTTGCTATGAAATTTATTGAACAAAATCGCATTTTAAATAGCATTATTTTCTGTGACTCATTATCAGTACTTCAGTCGCTACGCCATAGAAAACTGGATAATCCATTATTAGCAGATATTCTCGTCAAAAACTCGGAGCTTAGTACCTCCTACAATATAGTATACTGTTGGCTACCTTGCCATAATAGTATTAGAGGTAATGAAGAAGAAGGCCGGGCTGCTAAGATGGCTCTATCCCAAGAACCATCGGATTTTAAATTACCGTTTACTGATTTTAAACTTTTATCAAAAAGTACCAACGTCAGAAGTGGCAGGTGTCATGGGATGATGCAGTCAATAACAAACTTCATGCCATCAAACCAACCCTGGGAGAATGGACTCCTTCCTACAGAACTATCCGTAGGGAGGAGGTTGTCATTGCAAGAATCAGAATCGGTCATACATACATTACCCACTCCCACATACTAAAAGGTGAAGATCCACCAGAGTGCGTTTCTTACAATGAACCATTCACTGTTAAGCACTTTATGACAAAGTGTTCCGATCTGCAACCTACGCGTGCTAAATAATATAATGTACATGACATGAAGGAACATTTTGACACTACACAAATCACTTGTATTTTAGATTTCCTATAGAAAGTAAATCTCTATTTTAAACAAAAACTTGTATGTCATCATCTAGAATAGTTTTATCTAATGCAAATACCACCTCTTATTTACAACATCTTATCATCAACATACACCATTTACATCTCCCGTTAATTGGAAAGCTTCATATTTTCCTGTTACCAACATCTTACCATTTTATATTTAACTATTATGTTTTTTATATCGCTGGTCGATGTTAAACCTTTCTAATTTTTAAATATCTTACCTATTGTATGGCGCTAAATAGCCTAAAAGTGCTGGTGCGCCGTTAAAGTTCAATCAAACAAACATCTAATCCCCAATTAATATAAAACAATCTTATAACAGTTATTCTAACCCAACTGACTTCAACCAGTCTTTTCATTTATGTACAGTTTGAATCTCTCTATAGCCACAATACTGAAACTACTCTTCTGAAGTAGTTAATGACATTAACTCTGCTTTAGATAGCGGAAAGATTACAGTCCTCATCCTCCTTGATTGAATGATGATATAACTGAGGCCGTTCTGATAACATCACTAAGGCATTCTAATTCACATCCTTTACCTTAAGCAATCTATATCAGCAAAAGCAATATCTTTACAGTACTCTCCTATTGAACCAACATGTCGTGAACATATGCAAGGCTGCATATCTTGAGATGAGACGTATCAACTCCATTCGCAAATATATATTGGACCTCACCTATATGTATAAACCAACAAGATACTTACGCTTCTCTTTCGACAATCGGATACTCATTAATCTTCATATCAGGACCCAACAATGAGGAACGAATTGCCCATTGAAATTGAAAACAAACACAAAGCGAACCATTTCATTATTGCCCTTAAAACATACCATTCTCGACTGCAAGAACTGACTGAAAGACATAATAATGTTCACTACCATAATTACTTGCAGCATTATTTTATGTTTTCTAATGTCATGGTGTCTGTTTATTTTTTTTTTTTTTTTTTTTTTGTAGTCACATCAATTTATTTGTTGTAACGCGCTTAGAGGTTTTACAGATTAGGCGATAACTTTTCTAATGCTATCTTCCATTATTAAGTTCTTTCCACTTTAAAAATAGTTGTATTTAGCTGACAGTTTTTTCATCTTGCGTGTTGAACAGACTTATCTGAAAATAACTGATGTTCTGTCATTCCTAAAAGACCATACCACTACTAAAATATATTGATGCCGCAAACGAGTCGCATTTTTAATAGTATAAGATAAAGAACGCAATTAGTTAGTCGTAAGGAGATATCATTATCGGGGTTCCATATGAAAGCGTAAATAGGGCACTAACGGAAATGTAGGTTAAACAAAACAAACGTTTACTTTAACACAATCTACATTTCGTGAACAATAAACGTATTCAAACTGATAAGCATGAGACGTTGTAGGTGGAATAAGTTGATTATTAAAAAATAGTCGATAAGATCCCTTGTTCTTAAATATAGAATTTTAAATTTTCTTCACACTGTTGGCCACACCATACATTCATTATCCAAGCACTCGCCAGAAAACGATAAGACCAAAAGTTATCCCTGACACAAAGTGTAAAAGAATCGTCATTCATTTCGGCATTTGGTAAATTAATGATGCAAAAAGATTCTGTCAAAAATTAAATTAGATTTACATTTTCCCGAAAATCAATATGATGCACCAAAAATCCCATTGGAAAGAATTCACTCCCCAAAAAGTTTTAGCACTGTAACCTCCTTCATTCACAATATTACTGATTTTGATTAAGACCTCATTGCAAGAATGAGATATTTTAACAAGATATAATACTTTAAACAAAAGAGTACGTGAGTGTTTCAAAGTGATTGACTTCCTTGCATACCTAAATTATATATAATATAATATAATTATATTATATATAAAGTATTGGATACATACATTTCATATTTTTTAATTCGTATATATTTACATGTGATATAATAAGATTTGTCAACATATAATGCTACTTGTGTGTTCTTGACAGGCGCGTACATGCATCATCAAAAAGAGTTGTGTGTGTGTGTGTGTGTGTGTGTGTGTGTGTGTTGTTTATGTGTGTGTACAGTCATGAACAACTTTGCATTTCAGATCAGGCATCTAATACTTGATAGAGAAATATAACTTCCGCCTTTCGCGTATCCCAGACGTTATTTCCCCTTAATTATATGATAACAAAGATAAACTCAATGTGATGTATTCCGAAGTCTAGCTAGCTGTGATTTGTGCAGTATCGATCAGCTAAAAGACTATAGCTTATGCCCTCACAAACTAAACTTACAGTCTAAAGGGGCCTCTCAATTTTATTTTATACCAAATTAGGTATCAACATCTACCAAATCTTACGTCATCGCAATTTTTAAATCCGGAACTAGTTTTCTGATATCGTAAAACAGTAAACAACAATTAAAAAGTATATTTTACACTATTATTAAATTATCATGATCCATCTTCTCTTTAATATCACTTATATTTATACGATCAGCTTACAAGGGTGGGGTAATTTGTTTCTCTTAGTGCTTGGCGATGAGCGTGCTGTACTGAAGAATGAATTTAGTCATGTAAAATTTGATCTGGTATATACACAAATTAAATTTTTTTTTATAAATAAATACCGAATACATTTCATCTTGTGGAATCAATATTTTATTCAATGCATGACAAATATATACAATGTTATCATAAGAGAAGAAAATATAATTTAGCTCTGCGTGTGATCCTGGTGAATGTCGCAACTTTATAAATAAAACAGGAAGATCGTATCTAGCTTATAATTGTAACTTAAAATACACTATGGTAGCGGAATGGTTATAGTAAAGGACATGATCATATAAATAGTTGTAAAAAAGCTGCTATTATCAAATAAACGAGCTAAACAAAATTTTCATTTGCGATGACCACATTTTGAAAAGGGATGTGATATTATAGCTCTTGAATGTCCTAGATTTTAATACCAATATTATTTTTTCTTCGCCCCACCATGCGATGTACTTCACTCGTGCATTGCCTAATTAATACGTTTTGGGCACACAGGCTGGTTAAAAGGGAGGTTGAGACTATAATATTACTACTTTTAATTACCTACCTTGTAGTAAGATTAATATCGGCAACATAGCGCATACAATCATCTTTCTGATCTTGACTGTATTGATACCCACAGCACGGCTTCGTTTCTTTCCTAAGTTATACAAAGGGTAACGTAAAGAAAAGACAGGAGATTTGAAGTAAGCCCAAAGGTAAAATAATCAATACGTAACCAGCGTGTTCCAATCCTCAAAGTTTGTATCTTAGGTGACGCTATACAGTTATACCGTCCACATGAGACAGGTGTAGGAATAAGGCAACGTTTGCATTGACAGCATTCACTTGGATAAGATAGTGGGTATACTTTTCTCGTACGTTCATGTAATGTAACTGAGGTGTCATTTCATATACCGTTATGAAAACTATACAATATATCCAGCCGAATGTTTATGAAATGACTTATACAATGTGCTCGAAATATAGTCTGATCAACTAATTGCATTACCTACCATATCTTTCTAAAAAAATGGAAATAAGTTATTAGATTAGAAACATCATGTATGGTATCATTGTCCACATTCAAAACATTCTGTAGAATTATCCAATAAATATAAAAGTTTTTGCTTGATTTTTATGCGTGGACCAAGTCTTGCTCCCTTATTAAAACGAATCATCTTTATTCTCGCACATAAGTTATTTGTATTGTTCCAAAATGGTACTCATATTATATTCATGGACTGGTTAACGACTGGTTATCATGATAAATATGTCGGCATCAACTTTTAATGGACTAGGACATTATTAAAAATGTTCCTTCCAAGTAGATATTATTGATGTTAAGGGAAAATACATGTAAGCACTTCAAATATATTTGTAATCACACTGTAGTACCTTGACTACTAAGGATTTAGTTTTATTGATTACACAAGTTATAACCTCAGACTTTGAGGGTACCGTATAACTCTAATAGTTAGAATATTTATGTAACCAAGAGCATACACAACCATCAACTGACCTCGGCGCAATCGGAAAAGATTATTCTGAATCAAATACGTCAGGACGACGTGGTCTTATTTCCTTCACTAATAACGTTGATTTCCCACAAAACAATTTTAGATATTCCCATAGGAGGAAAACGAGCATGAATAAACTCAGCATAAATAATTAAAGAAGCCGCTCCAATTTGTCGACGATTATTTCAAGGTTGTGGCATGGATATATTAGCGTTTACCGGACACTTATCGATGAACTCGTTAACGGTTATCACAGTAAATAATTGTCTGGTTGGACATATAGATAACAAATAAGATGATCATCCATCAATAACACCGTGGACCGGCAATGGTCAGAATAACAAACTCACGATTACCAGTCAATAAATCAACTTACGGTGATGGTCAAAAATAGCTATATCGTTTCACGAACCAATATTATCAGCCACGATATAAATATATTATCAAGATTATGCCCTTGATATATATCAGTCATCAATTATAACCCGGTTAGGATGGCCTGAAGATGCCCGGGAGGCCAATAATTCAGGTAATATTTGATTATGGTAACTAGAGAGAGAGCACGATACACATATTTCTTTAATATGCATATTCGATAACAGAAGATGATGTACAGAATTTTAAATTTCCCGGGTATAACAAGACGTGCAGCAGCAGGGCAAGTCGACCTAATTTTATAACTATCCATTTGCTAAAATATGGCTTCTTACAAAAACGAGAAGAAAAATCAAGAAGATGTTCGCCAGATCAAAGCCTCCAACTTACCGAGATTTTCTCTCAATGATGCTCCCTTTGAGTTAATTATTTTTGTTACTATTGTTCTGAATATTCTCTTAAAGTATCAGCAAGTGATTACTCAGATGATCTCCTATCTTGTTCACGCCCTCCCTGATGCTGTAAATTAAATCATTGTTATATCAGTAATGGTTGGTGAAGCAATATCCAATCGGTTGGCCCATGACGGATTAGAAGCAATTAGGAAATTTATACCAGTCCGTCATTTAGTCAGGAAAAAATACAAGAATGCCAGGAATCTCAGGTTGATTATGCAGAAAGTTCTCAACTAATATTCAAACCCGTTAATGAAACAAATAAACCTTTTTTCTTCAACTTGAAATAATAGCTGAATGTATTGAAGTATCCAAACTTTTACAAGATCGAATGCCTCAGCTAGCAGAACCTATTATTAAGGAGAAGAAAAAACTGATAAAGAAGTGATCAGCGAGTTACGTGATAAATATACTTAGGACGTTTTAACGACAATCGACAAAATTGATTCAGACAAGTTTCCAACTCTTGTTGTTACGACTTCTGAAAGTAGAAATAGAATGCTGAGACCAACACATGAAAAATATATTTCTGGTCTACAACACTGGGCTGCTAGATAGATAGATAGATAGATAGATAGATAGATAGATAGATAGATAGATAGATAGATAGATAGATAGATGGATGGATGGATGGATGGATGGATGGATGGATGGATGGATGGATGGATGGATGGATGGATGGATGGATGGATGGATGGATAAATAGATAGATAGATAGATAGATAGATAGATAGATAGATAGATAGATAGATAGATAGATAGATAGAGAGAGAGAGAGAGAGAGAGAGACAGACAGACAGACAGACAGACAGACAGGCAGACCGACCGACCGACCGACCGACCGACCGATCGATCGATCGATCGATCGATCGATAGATAGATAGATAGATAGATAGATAGATAGATACATAGATAGATAGATAGATAGATAGATAGATAGATAGATAGATAGATAGATAGATAGATAGATAGATAGATAGATAGATAATTGTTTATTTAAATATTTTGTTTAAAATATAACATATTACAATCAAGCCTTTGATAGCTCATTATGTTTAATCAAGATTTATCCTTGACAGAATACGGAGGAGAGTTCTCGTTGAGAATAATACTTTGATTAATATTATTTGGAATTTCATGATGATGTAGCATGTCACGTATGGTCCACATTCAAAAATATACGCGATGACTTTGTCGTTGCAAACGTTGTCGATGAAATCAGTGATGCTACAGATAACGTTGAGCGAGCTTTACAAATCATTGATTATCTTAACGATGAAATATGTATTGTCAGAATAACAATTATTGTGCAATCAGAAACTGATTTTACTGTGCAGATTATCCGCGACAAACGTGACGCTGTTTTTCATTTATTTTGTTTGTCTGCTTTGTGAAATACAAATTCCGAAGAAGGAATGTCGAAAAGGAGTGATGAACGATATTATATTCGAGCATACCCTGTGACCATGGTTATTTATGGAATGTAAGAGCTAAATAATAAATCTGATATTAACGATTTTGTTCCAATGCAATTTTCAAACATAAAATGTGTAGCTGAGCGAGTAAAATAATATTTTACAAAGAAGCTACGTGGAAATTGATTAACTGATCTAAGACGTAAATACATACACGAATGGGCTAAATTAGTCAAAACTATTGGAGCTACAATTAATGATCTATCTATGTTAGTATAAATACTAACATTTCCAACAATAGTAGCAAATATAACATGATAAATGTTAAATAATAAAAAGAACGAATCTCAAATAAATATCATTGATCATAATACGTACGAGTGGACTAACGCAGTAAAAATATTTCCACGAGATCGAACCGTAAGATATTATCCCTAGATCTCTGGGATAACTATATTTTATTTTATCCACGAAATAAGTAAAGACGATTCTCTATCAGTATGGCTACTTCAATGTGATGACAAATATGATTCTGTTCGACCTAATGGTGAAAAGTAATATTAGAATATCTCCACGAAACAATTACAAATGTTGCGCATAATATTTCAAATGATAATATTGACCATTTGATAAGCGCTGAATTTCTCAAAGATGTATCGGATACGGACACGGTGGATTGTGGAGTACTAGATATGACCACAATGATGTTATTTCCGTGAGCATGGTCGCATGCAATCCTGGAAAAACGATGTCAGTTAAATACTGCTCATAACTACATATAAATATCATAGTGGTGACTAAATAATTTACTTGAAATCATGTTGACTCCTTTGACACATATTTGCTCTTCAGAATCAGGTAAATGCCATCTTCATCTCTTTTCTCTTGTCTTCGAACAATGCACTGAACATACAAGTACATTCAGATTCTAATTATACTCAGAACACTAATATTCTAGGATATATGTTTCTAGATTATTACATAACACAACATAATTACGTTGATTGGGAGGATAAGTTACATCCAGAACCATGCCACAATTATCAGAGTAAAATAAACATTTAGTATCATGTTGTTTCACCAAGTCACTAATATGATCATTTTCCTGATTAGAGAACACTCTTAAGGTTGACCGATATATCAATGTAGTCAACGGCAACACAATTACTGCTCGATGCTTAGTCAAGATGAACACTTACAAGGTATATTGGATAATTTTGTCCCAGAGGTAAAGATCTTAACAATGTGGTATATAGAGTGGATTAGATCACACGTTTGACTTATCACTGCAGGGTAAAGAACATTGAAGCTCAACATATTGTTTGTTAGACCCCATGGAGGAGTGTCAGGCGAAAAGAATTAATTATTGTTTTCTGTAAATAAGTAATGTGTGTGTTAGTAATCAATAACCAATTAGTCCACCCAATCTACCTGGAATCCAATAGTGAATGTTACAGATGACCTTCTTCATCGTGGACCTAAATATGATCGAGCTAATGTAATAACCACAAACGAAAGTTTATCGCTTTTTCTTTTTCTCAGCTGATATTCATTAAAATACATTTGCGTCGAACTCACTATCAAACCAAAATAATCCATGTTCTTTCATCTTGTTTAAACATTAAAATGCTTGATTTGTAACATCTTATGCAATCATAAACAACAACAATTGCCGCAAGAAAAATGTGATAGCTAAGAATAACATCTAGGTTATGCATTGCATATGGCATAAGGCTTGACCAATCCCTCTTCTACTTTCCATCGAACTGCTCAATCGACCACTGTATTAAAGTATAAGGGGCGAGATATGACATTTCTATTGGGGTTCTTTCTCTTCGTTGTACATAACTTGTGATAAAAATTTAGTATCTTGATATGCGTCTACTGCTTTACGTAACCACTTGCTGTTATGTATGCACACTACATATGTATGCACAGTACAATGGCATGCAGACCTAGATATCTTATTGTTGTTGAGTTTAACAATATGTTTCCATCACATGATGGGCTAATATATGGCGACCAGTATTATTGGTGCAGAAAGAACCCGGCAAAACCCTCGGAAATAAAGTCCGACCAACAAGAAATTTTCTCACATAACTACATTAGCCGAATCTTAGACTCGAACCCACGCAGACAGAAGTGAGATGGCAGTGATACGTAACGGAAAACGCTTTAGACCACTCTATCACTCTGGGCTCATTCTGGTGATCTAAACGATAATAAACCTTTTAACGTTTAAAGTTAACTTGGTCGAAATACAAATTTCCTCTATTCTTTATTGTTTACAAAAGTCTGCTTTAACCTATTTCATGTGTTCAACGAAGGGAGTGTATTCCTTAGTTTTACTCCTGAACATTTCAGGCGTGTTACTATACAAAGGATGCTCTTAAATTCTGACCGGAATAATTATCAAATGTCACGGCACATGGTTAATCGAGGTGAGGTCTGGATTCTCATTTTTCGTAATCGATACATAAGAGACTTTAAATAATTTTGATGCTCTCGTCTATAATTGAGTGACCAAGCATTTCACTTATAGTTAAGGATAGCCTGTAATGTTTGTTTAAAATCATAATTCTGGTACAAAAGGAAATGTGAACAATTAATATAATTACAAGCTACATTATTGAAATATATGCTGTTTGAGATAATAACAACACAATACGATTGGACAAAAGCAAGAAATATATGAGAGGCAAACAAATGGTTAACTAGTCAGCATATAATTTATACTACTAGAATGCAAATACAAAAACTTAGAAAGAACTTAAATGTTGTTGTATTGGTATAGGTTTTATTGTGATTGCACTACCGGGTGTCATAGCCGATGCATGAATAATTTCATTTTTTAATGCAATGATGATTTGCGGTATGTCCTCGTCGTACCTTTCCATTATCGTTTTTCATCAATGACGATACTGCACTGAGATATTATTTGCCCTAATCATCCTGTAGTTCACTTGGCCATCGTATATCACCTTGAGGTCCAACATACTTTCTGATATGTTCGTTCAAATTCAGAAGCAACTCCAACAGCTCTTTTAGGTAATAACGGGTATGTTTTTTTATATCTATGTGCAACGTAATCGACAGTTAAAACACATGTTTGTTTGGGAACACATGTTTTTGGCTCTTCTAATTTTAAAATAGTCGTGTGGTAAAATTAACATATTCATTTGATGAACTTCATTTGGAATACTGACATCAAAATATAAGTACTCGATTCGTTTGCAATTACACTTCGCATAGTATAATGGGACTTATTATTCTTGTGCACTTCTAGAGTCTTGACAAGCGTGAATAAAGACTTGATCTCAGATATAACGGCTTTTAGAGTCATGACAAGCGTGAATAAAGACTTGATCTCAGATATAACGGCTTTTAGGCTGGACAAAGACAGCATTCTTAGTTGGCGGAGTCACGGTTGTCTAAAATCAGACAAAATAAATTGCGTTGAAGAAGTCCTGTGTTGTGTAATTTTATAACAACATTCGCGGTTTCTAAAAAAGAGGCAGCGCAATCTAGACATTAAATATGGCATATAGTATTTGGAGGTCTGCAGGAAATAAACATCGAAGTGGCGCTTGATAGCTGAAACAGAAATTAGCATTAAGGTATAGCCTATATAAGTGTGAATACCCTTCTAGGATTTTTTTTGGGGGGGAAGAGTAGTGTTAACATTTTAGATATTACAGAGCGCATTGCTAATAAAGTACTCCCTGCAGCAGCCATTGTCTCATTTTCATTTCATTTTCATTTCAACGCTTTATGTTTTTGAGTACTATCCAGCACTTACTTGTGCACTAACACATTTCACTTCTTTAATTAATTATCCATCACCCACGTTTGATATATTACCAACAACATTTTTTGAATAATATTCAACACACCCTTATTGATTAATATCCCACACCACGTTTTGCTATATACGATCCAAATATACCACGTCTGATAGAGTATTTAACGACTTTGTTTTGGATACTATATAACAAAGTCGTTTTGATTTCTACCAAGATACACTCTTTGGTAATGCTATCAACAACCAAAACTATTAGCATACACCCACTGTTTGATTACTTTTGGAAATACGAATGTCTAGTTCTTTGCAATAAAAACACTTTGAATAATATCCAATGCCGCACAATAATATTAACGAACGTCATGTGTAGTAGTCAAATCTTATATTTTTATAATTACAAAATAACAAAACTACTTAAGTGATAAAAGTGTACATGGTCTAAATTGAAGCTAATATAAATAAACAATCGGAAAAGGCAAGCCTATGTAGTGTTTATGACTACAATACAACCACACTCATAAGATAATGCATTTTAAAGTTACGTTTGATAGTAAACTTGGACAATAACATGCGCAAGCATATATACAACCAACAAATAGTGCTATACATGTAAGTCCGATAGCTTTTCTGAAGTGGTCCAATTTTTAAATAGTGTCAGTTATTTTGCTTTACTTTTTAACCATCCCTCTACATTAGTTACTCTACCCCTACTATACTCATCATATATCATAATCCAACGATCCCCACCCAAAGGGTTAATGGATACACGGAGGAGAATGTGGATGTGGATAGTTTACATCTCTTTCCATGTCTTCCATTTATGGATCAAGTATCTCGGGATCCTAGTGTTGCTACTGTTGATGTTGTTACTGAATCAAAATTAGGTTTAATCACCAATTCTTGTTTCGTTTCCAGTACGTCTTCGAGCACAATGACTATTAACTTCCACAATGTTTTAAAGCGTCTCATTCCATCTTTCGAATCTCTCCTATAGGGGACGTTTTAGTATCTACCACTAGCTGGCGAAGCTTGTGCACCATGTACGCTGCGGACACACTAATTCTGTATCTTATCTTATGGATCTTTGTTAACTCATACGTTGTGAAATGAATTATTGTTTCATTCATTGAATGTAATCTTTACCTAAACATTTTATAGAGGTGTGCGACCTTTCGGCCTTGTGAAAATTGTTACCGTGGCACAGCACATCCTTAGTGAACGATACGGCTGGATTTATACCGTTGTATAATTTTATTTGATCTAACGGGAAATCTTACGTGTCACATACCAAATTGATTTTAGTGAACCAAGCGTTACCACTTATTATGTTATGTGACGTGAAAGAACCGTTCCTTATGTGTCTATATTCGTATATGAAATAAACATGTAAAATGAAAAGAATATCAATATAAAATATGTGAAGAATATGATTAACTGATTTGATATAAAATAAACCAGACAAGTCCATTACTTTTTAAATCAGGAATGTTTTCTTACAAAGAGCATACATTACGTATCAATTATTGAAGTGCACGATATGTGCAATGATGGCTGCAGAATTACTACAGTTGCGACTAGAAAGATAGAAATGCCAAGTCTATTGTAATGTTATCATTAGAATAATTCTGGTATTTAATCTTGTGCTGATTACAATACTTTAAATATGTTTATATCCTTCAGGTTAGGTTGAATTTATCATGCCTGTTCTGATGAATTAATAGAAAAGAAACAGGTGCCATAAATCATTCTCGAAAAAAAACTCTGATATGGATTATCTGTTTTCGTAATATTAAATTACAACTCTGGTGTTATGTATATTTAAAAAAGTTTATTGATATAAACAACTAACGATGTATATCGTTTCTGACCTCGTCGCCAAATCAATGCCAATTTCGGTAAACAACTGTTTAAAATGTATATTGTTCCCAGAGTAAGAATCATTAACTTAAGTCAAAGGCATAGATGGATTACGTGACGGGTGGCTTTTATATATCGTTACAAACACTTTTGCAAGAACAGAAACATTAAACTCTCATCCGGGATTCTGTTTTACGTTTCAGCGTATAGCTATTAGTTTATAGAAGTGTGTAATTCGGGCTGAAAATAATTGACATATTATGTTGTTATTATGGTGGGGCCAGTTCCAGTTAAATTTTTATTATAGTCAAATTATTGAAATTCAAGTGGTTCTTTTCTATGAAAAAAAAAATACAAGTGTTCAAACAAAATTCGAACATAATATATTTAGTTTAGTTCGAAACTGGAATAATATGAGAATTGAGACAGTGGATCTTTGCTGACCACAACAGGCACCGTCACATCCCATTTTTTAACTGGATTCTAACTCCGTTCACTCATCATTTTTTTTCACCTCGTATCTTAGGAAAAAATATTATATTTGATACATTTTACAAGGCTTGTTGTCTTTTCTCTTTGTTGTTATTTTTTAAAACATTAAATCGTAACACTGGTGATCAACATTCTTTCCAACTTACTAGACCTGACGCTTTGCCCACTGGTCTTAGTCCTCGTTCGAAAATCTTTTCAATATAGTACACACTTTATGTTTTTTTCACACAATGTAAGATACTGATAGAAAAATATTTGCTTTAAACATTTCTCCTTTCATATATTCTAAGTCATAGTTTTGCTTTGTTCCTATTTTTCCTGTCGTTTCAGAGGATGCATATGATGTTCAAAGCAATTTTACTGGATACATACACTATGCCCACTACACTGGCGTCGTAAGTTCTCTGAATGGATTTACCAAGTATTTTGGAAGCATATGAAAATCCGTTGCATGTGCCTTTCAAGCATGATACAAAATAGGAGTCAGTTTATGTGAGAGAAGTAAAAACAACAAACACTCACTTCAACAATTGGCAAATGGTCGATATACACATTGATGGCTATCGTATATATTTAGCAGTTAATAATCATGTATGTCGTACAAAAGATACAGGGATTCACCTTTTATTGAACCATTATGAAGTTGTCTTATACCGTATTATGGAATTACATTATTTTTGAATGAGGTAACCTATTGAATGGAATTAAATAAACCCACAATTCTGTGAAATTAATAGTATTAGGTCTTACTTAATTGGTATTTTAATGAAATTGTTTTACCTAGTTTTAAATATTGCAATTAATATTTTTATTTTATCCTGACACCAGATCAATGTTACAAATAGACAGCTTTCATGTGGTTAAACTTGAACATTATAATTTTCATTTTCTAGAAAATTTCAAGGGTCTACGTACCAATCCAAGCCAAATTTTATGAGCAGAAAGAAAACAGAATAATGATTGGTCATCTATATAAATTACTTGAAAGAAGGCAATGCGTGTTATGCTGTGGACATGCACTATGTGACCTTCTATTTGAAGCATGAAATATATAAATAAATACAAATATAAATATATATATATATATATATATATATATATATATATATATATATATATATATACATAAGTGTGTTCGTGTGTTCGTTTATATTTTTTCTATATTAAATTTGCTGCAAAGAAACAAACAAAAGTAGGTGATTGTTGTTGCACTACGGAAGTAGAACAAAGTTAAGAATATTGGGAAAAGTGTAATGTCGAATACGGATTAGAGGATACCGATCTTGTTTGGGTCATCAATTATGATAACATTAGTCCGTGCTTGACTCACCCAATTACTGTATTTTAATTTAATATCAAGAACGGCGCATTTTCTAAAGATGGTGACCGCTTTTTTTGTATTGAAGAAAGTAGAGAAACTGGGTAAAATGTAAATATTACAGTCCGCTTCACTGTACTAATTCAATGAGCTACATTTTACATTTCAACCAAATTAAACCATTCGACTTTCTATTTCTAGAAACAAGTTCATAAGATCTATTATATATTTAAGCCAGATTTTAACTAACCTCTGAGTAAAACCGAAACGAAATAACAGACGAAGACTTCATCCATGATAATTCTAGCATACTTGTTTAAGTTTATTAAAATTACAACAACGGATATACAGAAGATAAAAACAAGGTGGTTTATTTGAAACAATAGCTGATAAAACTGTGCCTGCAGCCGGCAAGATACACATGTACCTCTAAACACTTTGTTCAATTGCTGCCTTCACTGGCACTTTCAATTATGTTTCTTGAAATAATAATTTTGTTCAAAATACATTCACGTCTTTCTTTTCGGGAAAAGTCTCTTCATAATAGTGTGTTTGAAATGAAGATAAAGTGTTTAATTGTTGAGTATATGTCCAGAGTCTCCTGCATCAAAACAGATACAAACTATATTAAGTACATTTTAACATCAAGCTTTTATTTGCATTATTGTTCAGGTTCTTTCGCTGATTTACGAGGGAACATCATCCATCGATACATCAAGGACCAGAGATTCAAAGTTTAGGGAAAGAACTTTGGAATAGCTTTTCGAAAAAAACGTATGTGTCAAAATGGTTCTCTAAAATGATACTTTAATTTGTCAATATAACTACATTTCTTAAGTACTGCTATTAGATACAGATTCATATTGATATTATAATTTTCCATAACGCTTCTTACTGTATATGTTTGGTATTTAAAGTAAATAAGTGCTGATATGTTATCCAACTCTGTAGTCGTCTTGAAAATGTGTTATCATAAATCAGTCAAATACAAAATCACAATGACAAGGCATTTCTTCTAGAATATTTGTTTAATGGCTTGCTAGTACAAAAAAAAACATATAGTTATGTCCTGGGAAAGAGGACATTACCTTAGTACTCATTATAAGGCTGTATATTGCTTCAAAATAGCTTACAAAAGCCCTGACATTAACAATAGTATGCTTCATCTTTTTATACAGGCAGCATCAGTTTATATTATAGTGGCCATCCATCAGTCTGGTAGTATTCGCAATGTTCTACAAAAATTTTAGTTGACCAGTATATACAGATACCAAACTGCGTATTGCGTGCAGCCTGCATAATATCATTGATTTCAATGTCACAACTTCAAAATCCATGGTCACCGTTTCTAAGATGGAGAAATTATATGTAAACAATAATTCATGTCGACAACGTGTATGTATCAAACGTTTGGCATAGTCCGGTTAAGGAAGAAAACCTAATCGAATTCAGAGTTCAATGGAAAAGTTACTGTGACTAAAACACAGAAGTATGATTTAAAGTAGAGTCTATAGTTATGAGCCATTTGCATGATGCCAAACTTTACAGACGATGTGCGTTTAAGGTCAGTTTCAAATAATTAATATATATTTTGGACATTGATTTAGCTGTATCCTCATATGTTGGCTAAGGGAAATGGCTAGTGTTGTTAATGGTACAATATTAAAATTGAAGATTAAACACTGTAGAATAAACATGACTTCTGTAAAAGAACATTAGTTGGATATGACCGACTTGGGGTACAATTTTATGAAGGCTTACAGGACATTTAAGATAGAATCCAAGTGATATGTATATAAAGTTAAAACTCAAACACGAATATATTTTCAATTCTTCAATCATATGCATATAAGGTGAAGTTGTTAGTAAGTTCAGTAGTGTTTGTTGACACGTTAATTAAATTAGGTGTTCGATAATACCAATTGATTATAAATATATTTATTTAACTACATACATATGGCTAAACAAGTGTTGTTTTCACAATATTGCTCTCTCTCTCTCTCTCTCTCTCTCTCTCTCTCTCTCTCTCTCTCTCTCTCTCTCTCTCTCTCTCTCTCTCTCATATTTCGCTTCTTGCGGTGGAGGACAGGCCAGATCAATCGTTTTCTAAGACACATTATGATGCTGGACATATGGAGGTGGGGGACCAGCACTGGGATAAGCTGCTCCTTGCTGGACAGGGGTGATTGACTGTCCCTGGGATACTGCAGTGGTACTCACTGAAATGATTAAAATGAATATGTTTGGCTGTAATCAAATATCATCATAAAGTTTGGATAGAATTTCAAAATTAGAAATTTAGCAACTTTCATTTCGACGGAACTTACTCTATATGTTTCAGCGGTCCACACCCAAGCGCACACAACCACATGCAGTGCAAATTCCGTCTGTATTCAAATCGTGCTAACATTTAAAAAAAAACTAATGACATTCTACACGATGCATGCGTAGAATATAAGAGTTGATGCTCAATTGACATTAACCATTGCAGCCATTTCTTTTAGAGATAAGTGGCTCTTAATAATGTAAACTTTAAAAAAAAATATCCTTTCGAAACTTTCTTTTTTTGACAATGTATTTCTTTTTCCTTCAAACAAGGAGAATATTACTAATTTTGAATACATCTCCACACCGATGCCGTAATGAATTATTGAAATGCAGAAATTACCACTTTATGAAAGGTTTAAAAAATAGATTGCACCTCGCTTTTTCAGCATTCATGAAGACAATAACACTTTGCTATTCAACCGTGATATAAATATTTCAAGAGGAAATGATTCAACAAAATACCAGTAGGTATACCCGTTTAAATATTTTACTTATTGCGTTACATTTTGAATGCCTGAGTAACGCAATGATAATTATTGTCCATGCTAGTGAGGTTTTTCCTCCAAGCCATACTATCATTCAAAGACGAATCAATACAAATGTCTAGAAACTTTATTCCTGAATTTAAAAGGCCTTTTTTAAAACAAAAACACATGTTTTCCCCTGCAAAAGCTTTTTTGCTACATAACAAATAACAACAACAACAAAAATATAAGAAATAGAAAACAACAACAACATATATATAATAAAAACATAGTAAATTATGGTCAGCCCATATTTGAGAACAAACCAGATAAAAATATTTAGAGAGAGAGAGAGAGAGAGAGAGAGAGAGAGAGAGAGAGAGAGAGAGAGAGAAATATAAAGAGAGACAAAGGCACGCATACATGTATTGCTTTCTGGTACTATTCTAGATGGTTCCCAACAGTATGGTCAATTTTATCCTATATGCAGCCCTAGCTCAATTTGCAGATCAGCGTCATTACCTGTAGCTACAGCAAATTAAATAGTTTTGAATACTTCGTGTAAGATACATTGTATACTGGTAACATCATTCAATGACGCTCATCTGAAAATTGAACGTGATAGAGATAGGATAAAGACCTCAATGCTGAGTGATATGAACTATGACAGAAAACACTGATCCAAACGCATAGACAATAAACCTTTACGTTTCCTAACCGCAAAACACTCTTATCAAATACGGAACACCTAGACACACGATAATTTTGTTGTGTCAAACATGCTTTATTCTAATTATTTTAAGCAATTCCACTGTGTCCAGGTCAATCAAAAAAACACCTGCAATATGTATCGACAAATAATGTACGTATCAATCATTTATCCGTCAACACAATAATCCCTATGTAAATTCCACTGCGGCACATACCATATTTCAAAGCAGAGATAGAGAAGAAAAAAAAAAACGTTTCAGAGAATCCATTAACTTGAAAGCTTGGCAGGTGATTATCCGCTAGGGTCCATGTTTGTATAATCTTTTATTAGGGTGGGGGTAATAATATTATCTGATAATTATAACTCATTACAATGAGACGTTTTATGATGTTAATGTTCTTGGCTCACGCGAATAAACTGTGTACTTTAGATGTAACCATCACACCACAGCACTCATTAACATATTTATATTCAAGTGACTAAGGTAAACATTGGGAGTTGAACACTAGTGAAGATTTCTTTATACTGTAAAGGAAAGAATTGGGTGAGATAAATAATCTACGCTCGGGTTTGGGCCGAGACAAGGAAATCACAGTTACAAGTGTTACATTATCTTGTATATTATATTGTTTTTAGTTTACCTTTTAGATTCAATTTACTAATCGCTGTAGAAAATATGACACTGCTTAGATATTAAAGTTCATTTGTTTCATGAGAAATTGCAACAGTTTAAAAATGAATATTTCCATTGGTTTGAACACATTCATATGATTAGGCGCAATTGCCTAAATTCTGTATGAATTGTAAATACGGTAACGTGCGAAGTAACAAACGGTGACGCATGATTAGAAGGTATACAAACTGCATGACTTTAAAAATGAAACAAAACATATTTTTTGGAAACAAACTGAATAAATTGAGTTGACATAATCAAATAATATATCCTGGCAGTTTTGTCTATCTGTATATGTTATTCATCTTGCCAGATTTCAACGAAGGAAAGATGGTAAATGTATCATCTAACTAGAAGCATTTTCACCTTATCGCCATACAAATGAATTTAAAATTATAGGTACATTTCTAAAGGGATTGAGAGGAGGGGTTCAAAGGCCAACATAAGAATTGGATTCATAGTCTTACAATATAAGACGCCAAACTTGATATTAACGATGTGGGAGGGGCGAGAGATCCGCTACAATCCCATCGTAACCGTTAGTCGAAATGTATTGCATTGTTTGACCTCTGTTACTATATTCATTTGCGAATAGTTTTCGTTGTATTAGCAAATAGCCCATGTAGGTAACCTAAACTGTTGATCAATACAAGATGGATTTCAGCAGGCTCTTAACATGACCAGAAAAAACGATTTTAAAAAAAATAATACAAAATCAATAATAATTTATATAATTCCAATTATATCAGTGTAACGTGAATTCTTTCTTGATAATCCCGTGGTATAAACTGTCAATGCCAGCTCACACGACTTGTATATGGCTCTTTTTTTTAGCGTTATTTGCTGTGCAATTCGGCAATTTTACAGCTGGAACCACGATAAACGCAGAAACAATATCCCATCGCTACAAACAATTTAATTTCACACACCACGGCGCTTTTTTAATGTTACTTTTTTCAGTACAGCATATTACTCTTTTGTATGTTATTTGAATTACATATAATTCAGTCTAAGTTTGCATTATATTTGATTTCAGTAAAACAAATTATACGGTTTACTTGTATTTGCCTCAATATTCAATTACTTACCGACACAAGTTTGCATAGCAGTGTTTGCCGGTTGTATAACGGTCCCAGTCTGTCTGCTAGAACTATTTATGGCAGCACAGCATCATTTGATGATTCCAATCAGGATAGAAAGCCCAGCCAGACTCCCAATCACAGGCCCAACACTGACTGAGACTGGAACTGGTTAACTGGAACTGCTGCCACTGTTGTAATTGTAACTATGGAAAGAAAAGACATACTTATAGGGATTAAGTTCGCATTTAGTTCAAAGGTTCCAACAAAATAGATATATTAGTATGCCTTCATCTACAAGGTTTTCTCAACCGTTCCCTTTCTTTCAATAAGCAGGTCATGTTTTCATGATGACGAGTGGCCGAACAAACATATCTCTTCGGCTGTTTACAGTTATTAGCGTGGTCTTTTTGTTGGTCATGGAAAGATATGGAAAAGGTGTTGATATTTGTAATAGGTGCAGTCTATACCCGTCAATGTCTTATAAACTGATACAAACACTGTATCAGCTAGTTTTAGATTCTGTATAATATACAACAGATAGTTGTTAATTTTGCTATCATTCAAAATCTACGATACAAAAAAAATGGATTTTGATACTTTAACCAATGAGTACATATTTCTTCACGCCAATGGGACACGTAGCTTCTATCAACCCAAAACAACATATATAACCAATGACAAATTGAAAGTATGTATGCATGTATGTATGTATGTATGTATGTATGTATGTATGTATGTATGTATGTATGTATGTATGTATGTATGTATGTATGTATGTATGTATGTATGTATGTATGTATGTATGTATGTATGTATGTATGTATGTATCTATGTATGTATGTATGTGTGTGTGTGTGTGTGTGTGTGTGTGCGTGTGTGTGTGTGTGTGTGTGTGTGTGTATGCATGCATGTATGGATTGCAAATATTTATATTATTATAAGGTAAAAATATTCACAGAACAGGTTATTCTTATATTTCAATGCCCATTAATACGGTAGAATATGGAGCAAACCTTGAATTGTTTGCATTGGTGCGTGAGGTATATCAACACTTGTTTAGGAATTGCAGAAAGATAATTAGCCAAAGAACCTCTAATTTTCACAGAACAAGTAAAATCATTTAATAGGTACTGAATTTATTAAAATAATCGGTTCATACAATTAATTTTAGTTCAATAAATAAAACTTCCATCCATAGTTATAATAAGACCACACTAGGTCAGAACGACGACGACGACGACGACGACGATGATGATGATGATGATGATATTCAAACATCTAGCGAAACGATAAAACGTTTCTAAAACTACGTTAAAAATCAAAAGTTCACACATACTTTATATCCGATTTGGATATATCGTTCTTCCTGTCCTTAAATGTCAGGAATATTATGTTGTAATATGCTGATGGAAACATGAATCAATATGAATAATGAGAGTCGGACTGTCCATTGAAAATGGTCAAAGGGAAATAACTGTCATATCATGAACGATCGGGTAGTAGCAAAAGAATGACGGATTAAAAATCAGATATTTTTTAACGCAAAAAGCATGATCTTATGTCCATAATCGAATTATATATATATATATATATATATATATATATATATATATATATATATATAATAAAATAAACAACACCAACACATAGAATGTGTGCCTGTTTCGCTTTATTGCTTCATACGACAGCAGAGCAACGATAGATAGATAGAGAGATAGATAGATAGATAGATAGATAGATAGATAGATAGATAGATAGATAGATAGATAGATAGACAGACAGACAGATAGATAGATAGATAGATAGATAGATAGATAGATAGATAGATAGATAGATAGATAGATAGATAGATAGATAGATAGAAGATAGATAGATAGATAGATATATAGATAGATAGATAGATAAATAGATAGATAGATAGATATATAGATAGAGAGACAGATAGAGAGATAGATAGATAGATAGATAGATAGATAGATAGATAGATATATAGATAGATAGATAGATAGATAGATAGATAGATAGATAGATAGATAGATAGATAGATAGATGGATAGATAGATAGATAGATAGATAAATAGATAGATAGATAGATAGATACATAGTTAGATAGATAGATAGACAGATAGAGAGATAGGTAGATAGATAGATAGATAGATAGATAGATAGATAGATAGATAGATAGATAGATAGATAGATAGATAGATAGATGTGTGTATGTGTGTGCTTGTGTACTCGCTAACTGGCCGGAGAGGTGCCTCCTCAATCCTCGATCCACACCTTCCAAGCTAGGTCCAGTGATGTCAGTCTCACTTTTCTGGCATTGCAGATAGATGCCTACTGGTAACACATAGAGTTTAGGACAAGCCTTGGCTCGAGCTCGAGGTTCGATAATTTTCGGGGGCTTACGCCTACAAACATTCTCCGCTTTTAATATCAGACCGGATAAACCCGTGCGATAATTAATTGACTGTGGGAATGAGCGGCTTTACAGATTCACATGGCCTTTGCTTTCCCATGTGTTGGTCGACTAGTGGGAGGTCGTTGACTTGCAACGGTCATCGTTGGAGGCTTCTAAGATAATAATTCCGACTTTTATGATTGCGCTGACGGGGAGAAGGGGATTTTCAACTTCTGCAAGCGAGAGAACCGGTGAACTTTTCAAGCGTTTGGCCTGACGATAAGTGGTGCCGGAAGGACATTAGGCCCACAACAGACGCCCGAGTTTAAAAAAAAATGAATTTTGAACAGTTCAAACAATATTGTAACGCCCCGTGTGTTAATTTGAAAAGACCAAGAGTTCAGGAATAAAAATGCTTTTTATAAATAATAAAGGTGAGATATAACATGCTTTTCAATATCGCAAATCGACTTTACATAAACACAGTGTCCGTCACAACACTATCAACTTGTGAGAATATATAGCAGACATGGTTATCTAAATGTCAAAAGAACGTTATAATATATACTAGTTAGGTTAAATTAATGGTATTCTTTAATTCATGTGTATATTGAAACCTAATTTATTAGACTCGCTGTAATACGTCCTGACATAGTAGCGTGATCTCAATAAAAATATTGATTTTAGTACTAGCGTACTTGAGCAGTGTAGTGGGAGATAGCAGCGGCTTTATAGAATATTACACTATATAATTATAAAGCATTTACGTTCTATCGAGCAATAGCAGTCATGTAATAAATCTACTTAATATTTCGTATAACAATTTGATTCAGGTTTTGTATTTTAAAGTACCATAGTTAATATTGGTTATGAAAATTACGCAAGTGATAATTTTAGAATACAAGGGCGAAATTCTTTTCTACTTAGATTTTCATACTTTGCCGCTCTGACAGCTATCTACCAGTGCACTGTCTACATTCGTATTGTCAGACTCCTATTCACGTCATATGACCTTAGTTAGCCAATCAATGTTTGTCCTTCTCAGGGCAAGCCATGGCGGTAACCAAGTCAACTGTTCAAACTGTAAGAAAAATCCCTGTGAACATGAAATTTAGACGGACTTAAGTTGTCCTCACAATGTTCGTTGTGTGCGTTTTTACTGTTAATCTTATAAATATATTCATACCTATGATTCCGTATAACTGAAAGAAACGGAGAAGTAAATTTCAAAGAGAATCGAGTAAAAGTACAGCGTACTGATGATCCAATGAGTCGTAATACGGTTAGAAATAGTCCCTATCAACTGCATACTACAAGTATTTTGCACACTAAGTAACACAACAATTTCTACATAACCAAGAACTTTCAATAATAAACAGTAACATTAGTTCTAACTTATTGTCCAACAAAAGTCTGACAAGAAAAAATGTGATTCTCCGGCTCAATATCCTGCATCTCTGCTGTTCTAGCAATAAAACTAAAAACAAATCAGGAACGGAAGAAGTAATTCACACACGATAATCGTTTTCAGTGACAGATAAAATGACATGATCAAATAAGCCAAAGTCTCATAGTTCATCAGCATCTCACATCTCAACGTTGAACATCAAATAATCTTGACACATTAATATTAACTGGACAATGTGCATGCAAAACTCCATTCACAGTACCAATATAGTATTACAATATAAACGTGTTATCAGCGATTAATCATATTGTATCTGCACTTTGTTCGTTACTTTTTACTTATATTTTATTTTTAAAGCAGTAGTTATGTCAAAACCAAAGAAATCAGCTTTTTGGACATATTTTAACAAGCCCGGAAAGGATAATTTCGCAGCTTGCAATGAATTTAAGCAGACAATTTCATGCCCACAAGGAAACACTTCAACAATGCGTCAACATCTGCTTAACATTCATCATATTGACATCAAGAAGGATGAGTCTGAAATAGAGCGGAAGAAAATAAGAACAATGGATAACATTGTTGTCAAAACTTCACTGGAAGAAATAGTCTCAAAACTCGCTGCAGTCGATGGATTCCCGATTTGTAAAATCACTCATTCAGAATGTATTCAACAATTGCTGGCATTAAGAGGAATCAAGCTACTTGCTCATGAAAGATAGTTGATGGCTCTTATTCGCGATTTTGAAGAAAAAGTGAAGGAACAAGTCATACAGGGCATTAAGAAAGAACTCTCAGAATGAAAGAAATTTAAATATCATCGGACGAATGAACAAGTATCGGAAATCGTTATTTTATTAACATCAACCTTCATACGGTATCGTCAAATTGAATCAATCTTGGTCTTGTCAGAATTTACGGACGTTGTAATAATGAAAGAATGAACGAGCTCGTCGAGGAACATCTTAATTCTTTTGGTGTCTCATTCAAACAGGATATTGTTGCCTCTACCGGTGATGAAGTAAGTGTCGTGATCAATTTCGGATAAAATTCGCCCGCTTCGTATGAAACCAGCATTGATCACGGATTGCATTTGGGTGTTACACAAACGTTTTACAGAGAAAATTTACCAGGTCAAGGAATTTCAGTTTGTTTCAGGCGAAGAAACTGGAGAGACCGATGATTGCAATGATAGCGACGATGACTTGAGTGCTGAAGCAATTGAGATACAGAGCGAATGATGGAAGGAAAATATAAACACTCTGAGAAAAATCGTTAAATTTTTCAAAGGCCCAGCCTTACAATCGGATGCGTTTAAAGCTAAAAGCTCAGAAACAATTAACAAAGAACAACAAATTGGGTAACAGGAAGTAAACACGGGATATTTGAAGTAATCAAAAGGTTTTAAGAAACATCAATACATTATCAGCTTGTTGCAATGTTCTAGGCGTTATCTTAGGTGATACTACAGAGGTATAAACGATTATAGAAACAATGTGAATTTGTTGGCAATGGAAACATGCACATAGGAGAGAATTTATGCAACTTTTCAACAATGTAAATTAAATTGCCTTGAATGTGGTCATTATTGAAACTCTAAACTATCTAAATTTGACAGAAACAAAGTGTCATGAGTACACTAAATTTTGTATTACATCTTTCAAATCGTCTGAACTAGTCTTAATAATACTCACACTCGGACAAAGGTCAATTAATGCTTTCAGACATTACCGCCCTCCTCCTAGTAAAATAAAACAAGCTGACTGAATCCCCCTCTTTGTAGCAGTTTCAGAATCTGCTGGAGTATGGAAATGTGATATATAATAACCTGATTATTCTTGGAGATTTCAACTTTCACTTTGACTATCCAGGAAACTCATATGTATCAAACCTCGAGATTCCATTCACGTTTCAAACCGTAAATATTCGGTTAACCAACTCACCCATATACATGCTTATACTTTAGACTGGATTCGTCATAGACCTGATTATATTATTGAACGGTCAACGGTTGTATACCACGAACTTGCATCAGATAATCCCTTAATTATATGCCATTTGGATGGATCATCCCCTCACCATCACAATTTATTTGCTACAAAAAGAACTATCGGTATCATACATAGAACCAATCTAGAGCATAACATCCAAGCAAGCCTAACAACTTGCTTGCCTACTACAGCAGAGCAACTTGATCACTTCCTGCGCTCGTTTCTTGAAAATAATTCCTCAGCCACCAATTGCAGCGTACCAACTCAAAAGTGTTATCCGTGGTTTAGAAGTGTTAGAGACTGCAAAAAGAGAACGCCTTAAATCGGAGAGGCTTTGGCTTTTAATCAGACTCATTATTCTTAAACAATTATATGAAGCCATTAAGAAGAACGTAAGAAACATAGACAAATTATCCCACTACAGTACGACTTTTTTGGCGAGTTCCGGCTTCAAAGAGTTCTCAGAGATTACTAACACAACTAATTTCAAGGGACACATGTACACCATTTCCAACTACCTTCTCTCCAGTTGACTTTCGGAACCTTTTTTGCAATTATCTTCCGTGACAATGTACAAACCATTAGCAATAAGCTTGATAACACAATATCAATTTACTCGTCGTCAACATAAAGTTCCGATACAGAATTGCAATGACAACGGTTAGCAGGATTGGAAACTGTCTCTATTGATTTGGTAAGGACACTTGTGATAAAGAGCGACTTAGAGGACAGATGAAATTCGTCTAATCCACGAAGTACTTTGTACTTTGCTCTGAGTATGCGCCTTACAAGATATTATTTATTGGATAGGCAGTAAAACCGTCATTTGCATTTTAAGAAAATGGTTCTAGATTTGTATGTAAAACTTATGTTGTAGTTGCATCCATTTATTCTGGATATAGTTTATTTTCATGTACTGAAACTTGACAACTTTAGACTGAATTGTGATGGACATACTAATCCCTTTCTAGCTGCAGAGTTTACGAAAGAGGGGCTTAAAGTTATAATTGGAAAAGGGTAATGCATATAAGCAAACTGAAATAGCTTTATAGTTTTACGAGTGGTTTATTCCTGTAGTGAAACTTTACAAATTTAGACCGAAATATGATGGGCATAGCACTTCCCACCTTTTTCGCTGCAGTGTTTACGGAGGATGGGCTTAAAGTTGGAATTAGAAAAATGTAATGCATAATATCAAACTGGAATACATTTATAATTTTACGAGTGGAGTTTCCCATGTATAATCATTATCCAGTCAGTGCGATACAACTATTGGATAATAGAAAGAAACGTTCTCACCACTTTCGCTGCGACCCTAACAAAGGAGGAGTTTAAATTTAGAATTTTAAAACTTGTATAATTTGATAAATTAAATACTATACGCAAAGCAATTAGCTTTAATTTAAAACGTGATGTATATTATGATAAATTCAACACTATATGCGAAATAATCAAATTGAATTTAAATATAGTAAATGTTATTCATTTCAGATTAGCTGTGACATCAATTAATGGATTTCTTTATCGTGAAATTGATCATGTAAAAAAAATTCTTCAAGGATTAGTTTTCTTGAATTTATATCCTACACAGTTACTTACAAATCCTTACTGTACATATCTGTACCCTAATGCACTGTTAGGAAATTCAGTTTCAAGTTTGCACACATACCCATGCAGACTGGTTAAAGAATGTGAACTACTAATGCACACGTATCATGTCACGCTTTTTGTAACGAATGTGAACTATGAATTTTGGTACAATATATCGATCGTCTATATCTATATATCGATATCTAGCAAACAAGACATTCAATAAATATTTACTTGAGACAGCTGTTACTGACTGTTACTGATGTGTATATTATATTGTATTGTGTAAAATTAATATCGTAACTATCATTTTTACCATCCATTCCTAAATAATAATAATAATAATAATAATAATAATAATAATAATAATAATAATAATACAAATAATAACAATAATAATGTGTTGCTTTAGAGGTGAACACCAACACCATCATCAACATTATTACATACATCTTGTCTATCTTACATCATGATTGTTGGTTTTACTATGCTGCTTATTTTGTATTGCCTTAAGTTTGCATTTCAGAAACAATTCTAGTTTGTGATCTTGCTTCCTTTTTTTTCTTGTTAGTGATTGCTTAATTTCGACATAACCACTATCTCCTTCATAAACTGGGTCGCTTCTGAATAAGTTCACAAAACCTAGGAGAAGTCAGTTAACGTAAAGTTTTTCTGATGCAAGAGTTAAACAGGCATTTAATATATATATATATATATGTGTGTGTGTGTTTGTTTGTGTGTGTGTGTGTGTGTGTGTGTGTGTGTGTGTGTGTGTGTTAAAAGGCTGCATCCACGTGTTCTAATACAAACAATTCGCAGGTTTGGAGGGGTGGAAAAAATGAGTCATTCTTGAGCATCAAAGAATTAATAACCGTTATTTTCAAATTAATATAATGAAAGTTGTTGGTGCACACATGTATCAATGTCTTACAATAAATATTCAAAGAAGATATTTTATACAACAATGTTGCCTGCACTCGTCGTCGTTTGAACATTAGACAACACAGTCTTTTAAATAGGGCGCAAAACAATTTTCTCATATTTTGAAAACCCAGAAAACACAATCTTTTGAGCAGAGCACACACTAAGTTTTACTTCTTTTGGAATCGATCAGATAACACAGTACTTTAAACAGCGCGCACTGTAATTCTGACTTCTGATTAAAATAACACATTTATAAATATGAGACAACACGGTCTGTTTGAGCAAGACTCTTTAATCATAATGTTTATTAATTTTTGAAACCACCGAATAAAGTATTAACGACGGGATTGGTGAAGGGCGTTTGCCTCTGGCGCAGTGTTAAAGTACATATCCAGGACACCATATGCATAACAATGCAATATTAGGAAGTGTAAATGCATAACCAAAATAGGTTAGTTAGACTCTAAATCGGTTGAACGAGAGCTTTTGAAATTCACCTTATACATTAGTTTCGTATTTTACCATCAGCTCATGTTAACGCCTTATCATATTGTTAGAGTATTCCAAAATTACAAAGCGCACTGTAAGTCTCACTTCTGTTTAGAATAACGCATTTATAAATATAACACTAAGCGGTCCTTTAGCGAACGACACTTTAATGTTCTTAATTTTTGGAAACATTAAATAATAATAGTATATAATTATAATAATAATAATAATAATAATAATAATAATAATAATAATAATAATAATAATAATGATAATAATAATAAACTACTAACGGCGATGGAGAGGAGGATGGTGGTCCTTGGCATCATACCTCTTGGCACAATAAAAGTTGTTTGGGTACACCTCTGGATAACACATTATTTTAAACAGGACACGCTATAATTATCACTGGCTTTTAAAATATCAGACAAAGCCATGATGACACGGCACATATGAGTTTTCACTCATTAATATAAACATCAGATATCAGTCTTTTCAACACGAATTCCATGTGGGTACGGAAAACATGAACACAGATATGGCCTTTTATTTTGGAAAGATATGTGGTTGGGGGTATGCATACAGGGCTTCGTTGAGAGGGATTTTGAACCTAATACTAGTGCTTTCAATATTTGGGAAGCCGTAATCAGGATAGAGGGGGAAATTCTCCTAAAGAAACTTTGCGAATCAAATAGTTACCAGCCGCCAGTGCAGTTAAACAGGAACCAAATAATACGTTTCTATTTATTACTTCATATTGTGAAACGTAGAACATATCATTGAATAATTCTTTTCAAAACTTTGTGAACATGAAGCTAAGAGACGATTGGTTCATGTACTTCTGTACTTCATGAACAAAAAGTATACACTTGTTATTTTCTATAATTATTTGATTACAGTATGCACACTATTTTTATATTTTTGAACATGTCATGTCTTTGAAAATGTAGGTATCAAGATGTTCCTGACTTTCTATTCTTTCCGATCTAATTTGATAATTGTACCTAATTTTAAAATGTATTTTTGTCCCTCATGTAACATATCTTGTAGGATTGGGAAGAAAGTTGTGAGTATATTTGTTTCTATTAGTATGCACACACCTTCGCGTGTTACGTTCTTTTGTACAAGCAATTTAATTTCAATTTGTTATGTTTCACAGGATCTAGTGTTGAAATAAAAAGGTTGCATCTAAAAGATACTTCAAAGTGGCTAACTATTAGAGTGGATAATTGGACTCTTGTTTTTTGTTGTTTCCATGCTGTGACTATCGCAGTAAATTTTTCATTGATAAATCATTAACGGAATTTTTTAGTTCGTTTGCGTTATATCCACGAAACTTGAAATTCGGTAGATCGGCTTCTGTTATATTGTATACAGTTAGAAAATCTCGTTTAGAGAATATTATTTTGTCATCGTTAGGATCAATTATTACTTTGAATTACTCGCTGGTTGATATATTCCATGTCGGATACAAGTTGATTTAATATTTCAATTCGTTTAATGATTTCACTCCAATTAGACTCATGGAAAGCCTGTTGTAGTCGTTGTAATGTTGACTGTGTTCCTGATTGATCTCTCTAAAATATTAAATATTATTGTCATGATCTATATTTATATATGTAATTGATTCTCAAGTCTGTTCAATCTTAAATCTCCAAAAGTTGGTCTCCACGTCAACAAAATTAAAATAACTATCCAGCGATGACAACGAATTTTTTTATATCAAGGAGGTGTTCTTTATATGATGGAGTAATTTCATGGTATGATTGCTTATCCGTAACATAATCAGATTTTTCTGGTTCAAGTGGAGGTGTTTTTTCAGGCCATCCTAGTATTGTTCTTATATAACTTTGATAGATATCTACGACATAACTGGGTGAGTTTATCTCAATCGCGGATGATAACGTCGATTCATGAACTGTTATAGCGATTTTCGATTCTGTTCCAGTAATTGATTTTATTCTGCGTTGTAATTCATTATTGATTTGTTCAATTTGGTATGACCCAGATAGTAGCGAAACAATATTCCAGTCTGGAGTCCCGTCTTCTTTATTCTTATTCGCAAATACAAAGGAATTATTCGGTTTTAGACCGCCAAATGCTACCGACCTAATGTTAGGCAAATTGAGATATACTCGTAACTTCGCTAACACTATCTCCCTCACGGGAATCGGAGTAGGTAAATTCACACTGAATTCAGGATTGGTTGAGGTTATTGAGATCATGCTGGTTTTCACCGGTGTGGTATTTTCCGCTATTTGTTGAAGTAGTTCTTGCGGTGTTGCCATTATTATTATTATCCTGCTCTAATTTCGACATCGCGGAATCATAAACACGCACCATCGCGTAAACCTCACTATCGGATATTACTGTGTCATCGAGTGACAACGATATCATCGATGATAATTGTGAGTATGCAGTGAACACAATATGGAATTTAACTACGTAATTTTGTAGTTTGCGTTGGCTGCATGATGATATTTTTTTGTTATTATTGAACTAATTTCCGCGATTGTTGTCACCGCTGATATACAAATTGGAACAGCTATCGGAGCAATCATTGTCACCGAGGAGAGTATTATACCAGCTCCGGTGATTACACCACTCACCGAGTACACGGTAACATCAACTGCGGTGATTCTTCGTCGGTATTTTTTTATTTTTACTTGATACTCCTCAGTGAGTGTTTTGAGTTTAGTTTGAAATTCTCTGACCTGATCATAGCGGTATTGAGATACCGAAGGTTTCGTCGGTAATGAAATCGTTAGTGATGACATTTTATTTTGAAATCGTGTATGATTTCAATTTAATTATTTACTTAAATCAGCTACGAATTCCACATACCATGTTACTGAAACCCTAGCCAAATTATTACCCGTGGTTGTTATCGTAAATCTTTCAGTTGTATCCTTATCGATGATTGTTGATATTATATTGTTGACCCCAGATGAACTCGTTGATGAAATATTAAATTGAATCGGTGTCACTAGTGTTAATAAATAAATACCCTTGACGGTTGCAGTGATACTTAATATATTGTTTGTTGGAGTCCATGGAAATGATCTGTGTTGGATCGCGTACACGTTTTTTTTTTTGTTCGTGAGGAATTTTTGTTTTTTCAATGATTGCTATCATCCTCTGTAAATCATCTTTGATTGCCTCGATGAAGATTTTCATATCTTCGATGGATTTTTTAATATCAGGGAGTTTTATGTCAATTTTATCCAGTGTGGTTGCAAAAATTTATCAATGATATTTTTACGAAATGATGTAAACTTTTTAACGCTGGTGCTGCTGCTGCAATTAATGCTGGAATCGCAGCTAACAGTGGAAATATACCACCTAATTTTATTATGTTTTGATCGCAGCTGAAGAGAGAGTCATCTGAACGCCATTTTTATCTTTGAAAACATTATTAAAGTGTTTTATCTGACGAGTTGTCAGCGACAATTTATTCTGACCACCAGACATCTGATTATGTTTTAGCGTTATCGTGGTTCCACATTTTTAGCCGATTCTGATTGCAATTTCTTGAGTTGACCAGGAGTAAACGGAACACTAATATGACTATATAACATTTTATTAATAATATATCTAATTGTTACATATTTTCTACTGGTGCATCGATTACTCTCATTCGTCCACCAGCATCTTCAAGTAACATTGATTTGTCGCTGAGAATGACAGCAACCGCTCTTTAATTAGCAATATCACCAGTAAGGGCTACACGAGCTCTAAAGTGTATATCAACGACAGATTGTCTTGTTAAATCAACATGTTCCAGTGTAAAGTAATAAATCGGGTAGTGACTTTTAAAATCCAACTGTGATATTTGCAGACCAGTTTATCGACATTTTGATCGAGTCCCATATATGACAACAGACGATGATAAACGCGTGCAATATGGTTATTGGTGTAATCAAGTTGTATATCCTCAGATGGTTCCTGTTGTCCGTTTATTCTCAGCGAGACTTCATTAACGCCTATCTGATCAAATATCATATGACTTCGTTCATGATCACCAACTCGCGCGTTATTCTGTAACGCAACAAATATATGCCACGCCAGATTGTATCATTATCATTACCCTCCATAGATAACTTTTCTAACATTTCTACAGAATCCGAAAATATGATGCAGTGGAATTGCGCATGAAATTCATCGACGCTGTCCCTAAGTAGTTGCTACGCGTGTTGCAAATCCCATGTTGTTATTAATAATATTATTTATGACATCAAAATTAGCAGCTGGTCTTACATATCCTGGTCGTGCTGGATTAACTGCAGCAGCATTTGCTGCCTTTACTCTTGAATACTGGACGTGTTCAGCGTTATCAGTAGTATCTTTAGAAAACATCATAGATGGACCCGCCGATCTTGTATAATCATCAGAATATCTTGCTAATCCTATTATTGTTATGGCAACATCAGCATCACGCTCTATAGATTCAATTTCTCTTCCATCAATCATATATCTAGCACTCTCGAATAACGCCATGATACCATTATTAACAAAATCAACTCTGATAGTTGGGTTATTGTCATATGGTAGATTATCATGGTCAGGATCATTTGTTACAATTTATTCTTCTACTTCGATAAATTATTCACACGGTAGAAAGTATTTACTGGTATCCTGAACTTGAAGTTCGATTCTTGATCGAATATCTGGTTGTACTGCGTGATAGGAATAATATTGATAATCGCGTACAGAATCATTCTTGCCCACTGGAGCTTCCATATCAAACGCATAGATTCCATATCGAAGCATAGATTCGTGTACAATAGTTTATTTCAATTGAACAAATGTCATTTATGTTTATACTTAAGTACCAAAATATATAATATGATAACTTTTATCTTTGTTGTTATTCTTTAAGACTTAGACTTCAAACACTGAGTGAGATCATTAATCTGCGGATTAGAAAGGTTTATCACTTTTTTATTGCAACGAAGGCAATATAGAGCGAAAGCGAAACTGTAGATAGAACACAGAATAATAACACCGAGTCTGAGGTAACATTTCTTCCGAAAAGACATATTACGTAAATTTTGGCAGCGAAACGTGTTAAACGAGGCAGATCTAAAATAATTAATGTTTAATCATTCAGTTCATAATCATCAATGGTTTGATTTAATTGACACTAAATGAAAGACTGTTCACATTTATTTGTAACAAGACCCGAAGCCAGCATAGATTAGACTTTAAAGTAAATAATTTTAATTGAATTTACATAATCAGGTTTCATCTATGCAAGTCTCATAATACAGCAATATATTCAAAACTCTAGCTAACACGTGTACAAAGTCCCGATAATTAGATTTCGTGCAACTGCACTTGCGAAGACATGTAAGCAATATAAATTAAATAGATTGGGGAAACCTATTAGCTATCTTGTACACACCCAGCGTCATAATCTTTTATAGAGAACCATTTTCCGATATGGGAATGCTAAATGCCTCAGGGAGAAGAGCGACTACTCTGTACGTTGATCAGGTTTTGAGAGAAACAATACGCCAGTCTGAATTCAAATACATTGATTTCTGTTATTACTAAAATAATATATTCACTTATACTAGGATGTCAGCTATGCAATAATGTATATAAAATGCCATGACAATGGAGAACAAGGGATATATTACTCCATATGAGGAAATAAAGATGTTATTTGTTGCGATCCTTACATGGGCTTTAAGTGGATCTCATTGGATCTCGACAGGTGAATATTTGTCAGTTATTGTCCCTGGGCAGGTTGATAAAATTGCAAATACATGTAGCTTCATAGAAACGCTAATCACACACTATCTAAATTAGTAATGCAATCAGACACGTAATTAATATTTATCAAGTATACCTGTCACCAATATTACTTGCAAATATTAAACCATTTTCTTTATATACTCATTATAATTTCAAAATTGTGAAGACCTATTAGCATCAGAAACCTTAATATAATTCATTTCTTCTAATAACATTTTGTAGTTTGTATTGTGTCTCACGTTTTGCAAGGTGTTTGGACTTTTTGATGTTGGTTGTTACATCAGATAACCAAAACCAACTGCAGTCGTTGTTCAATGTTCAATTAACCTTTGTAAAAGAAGAATGTACGCATGGATTGTCTCTCACAAAATCGTTGTTACACTGGCAATTAAAAAACTGAGAAAGGGCTTTACTGTTTGAAAATGTTGATTAATTCAACACCTTGGTATCAGGTATGAAGAATTTGCCTATTGAAAGGAAAGAGACTCTAGCAATGATGGACATATTGGCAAATCTAATATTTTCTCAATCATGAAATGCTTATTAATTTGTTTGTAGAATATATTGCCAATCTTTGTCTTAAATATGATTAAATTAGCAATTTCATTAAGTATATTTAATTTTTGGAGACATATGCATGTTTATGTAAGGCTTGTGTAATCTACAAAATAAATCACCAACTCAATCGCAATCTTTTTTCCTACGTTGAAGGCAGGGACCGATTTAAAACACATATGTTTGCGGCAGGTTCTTACAATTGTACCATTCCGAATTCCAGATACTCTTAAATTGTCAAATCAACAAGAATATATGCCATTCGAAATAAATGAGACCCTGTATTGGGCGAACATTTTAATGGGATTTCCATCGTCTTGCTTTAGAGGTACGACTGTTCATCAAATACAACATAAATTTTATCTGGCCTTTGATCTAGTTGGAAGAAGGAAAATGTGCACAAGGAAACCATCAGAAACCTAAAAACTGCATATAAAATTAATGGCATTAATATTAATGCCATTATTGTACTCTAACCAACGAACAAGTATGTTGCGAGAAGACGTCTAAAGACATGCAATTGAAAACAAGATATATATTAAATCTTTATTGCATACAGATTTGAAGCAATTGTCGTGTACTTATGTTGTCAGATCTTATTTCAAGTGTATATAGAATTTGACTTTAATAAACATATTAAACATGCATGTATTCCTCTAACACACAATGACATTTCCTGATTTAGAGTACTATATATGGATTGGGTTGTTATCTATCATCAGTCTAAACTTTGGCTTAAGGGAGATAACAGATGCCGACAATGAATTATATCAGATACCACAGTAACCGTCTTCAAAAGCCATTATTCAAACCTGTGGGATGCCTATTCCAGAACTGTAAGAATGTATCAAAGTTTTCGATATCACACTTATATTATCACCAACTTGAAAAACTGTAATTACCTTTATATCCAACATCTTAATAGGTTTTATTACATCGTATTGCTGGTTGGCAGAACATGACTATCTTGAATATTTGGTCTAAGACCCATTGTGAATATCAAATTTAATATGCTGCTTTAAATGTATGAACGCCGTGTTATAACATTGTTACCATTATCCAGAAGCTTCATTTATAGACGGTGCAATCCGTGCTGGCTTGTCCTCATAGAGGCTAGTTTCTATAGCATACATTTTGGCAAATTTATTTAATTTCATTGGAAGCTGGCATTGGCACCCATCAACATAAAGATCACGTGTAACAAGTTGAACTTTATAGTTATTTAGTTTGCAGCGCGGATTACCTCTACATACAATTGATGCATGCACTGGCACTTTCAATTATGCTTATGTAAATAATACTTTTGTTCAAAATACATTCATGTCATCAGTACGGGAGTGGTCTCATCATAATAGTGCATTTGAAATGAAGATGGATGTTTAATTGTTGGGTATGCATCCCGAGTTACCAGTTTAAAAACAAACTCAAAATATATTAATTACATTGTAATATCAAGTTTATGTTTGAATTATTTTTCAAATTCTTTCACCGTTTAAACGAATGTCAATCATTCACCTATAAAAAAAGACCAACAATTCAAAAGGAAAGGAATAGCTTTCGACATGTGTCAAAATGATCAGCTGAAATGATGCTTTAATTTGTCAACAAAACTACGTTTCTTAATTCTGGGAATCATATTCCTATTGATATTAAACTTTTCCATAACCCGTCTTATTGTGTATATTTCCTATTGAAAGGAAATAGTGCTTGTATGTTATCCAATATGCCACAGTGGTAGCCATCTTGAAAATGTGTTATCATAAATCAACCAAACGAGAAGCCACAATGATATGGCATTTCAGAAAGAATATTTGTTTAATGTCTTGTTAGTTCAAACATATCTTCATGTTTTGGGACAGGGGATGTTACCCTAGTATTCTTATTAAGGATGTACACTCTTAAAAAAAACTTAGAAAAGTCCTGCCATTAACAATAGTACGATTCAATTTTATACATGCAGCATAATTTTCTATCATGGAAATCCATCAGTCTGATTGCATGTGCAATGTTGTACAACAATTTTAGTTGCCTAGTATAAACATATACCAAAGTGCAGATGGCGTGCACTCTCTTTAATAACATTAACCATTAATCTCATTATCATATTGTCGAAGACTAAGGTCACTAATACTAAGAAGGGGAAATTATATTTAAACAATAATTCCTGTGTTCGATAACGTGTATATATCAAACGATTTTCATAGTTTTGGTTAAGGAAGACAAACTCAGAGAAATATGACAATGAGACTCATCGAAATATAATCTAAGGTAGTAACTATGGTTATGTGCCATTTGCAAAAGCCAATCTTTACAGATGGAGTGAATTTAAGGTGAATGTGAAATAATTAAAATCTAGTTAGGACATGATGTCAGTTGTACATAAGATTCCTCATACGTTGGCTAAGGGAAATGTCTAGTGTTTTTAATGGTATACTATTGCCATTGAAGGTCACATACTATATAAGAAAAATGACTGATGTTAAATAACATTCATTCCATAAAATAGACCTGGAATAAAGCTAAAGGCTTGCAGAAAGGGAAAGAAAGAAACTAACTGACTTTTAATATAGAGATAAAAACTCAGACCACATTCAAACACGACAATATTTAATATGCAAATCCTTCAAGTGTATATCAATAGGTCTGTAATATATGTTGTCCAGAATATAGAGCGAAAATAGCAATATTATGTTCAATAATGTGTGCTTGCAAGTTAATTGCGATTGGAGTTAGATCATACCAATTGAATATCTGTATATTTCTTTAATTACAAAATGATGATTTGTTATCCATTTTGCTGTGTCACTCTCTTTCTCTCTCTCCCTCCCTCCCTCCCTCCCCCCCTCTCTCTCTCCCTCCCTCCATCCCTCCCTCCCTCTCTCTCTCTCTCTCTCTCTCTCTCTCTCTCTCTCTCTCTCCCTCCCTCCCTCCGTCCCTCCCTCCTCTCTCTCTCTCTCTCTCTCTCTCTCTCTCTCTCTCTCTCTCTCTCTCTCTCTCTCTCTCTCTCTCTCTCTCTCTCTCTCTCTCTCTCTCTGACAATGTGATCCAACTATATGATACGTTCTATAGCCAACTGTCAAAAGATAATTCACAGCAGGTGTTAATATTTTGCTTCCTGTGGCGGAGGACTGGCCTGATCGACAGTTTCCTTAGACACTTTATCATGCTGGCCATATAGAGGTGGAGACATAAATTCGTATTGCCTAATAGGAGGTGGGGAACCAGCACATGGATAACCGTATCCGACTGCTCCTTGCTGGACAGCAGGAGGGATTGACTGTCCCGGTAATGTCGTGGAATTTACTGAAATGATTAAAATGGATATGTCATCATAATGTTACAATTTCAGAATTAAATATTTAGCAACTTGCATTATGTCGAAACATATGCTGTAAGTTCCAGCGTTCTATTCCCGAGCTCACGCATGCAATTCCATGGTCTGTATTCAAATCTTGTTGACATTCTAAGAAACCACAATACACTCAACACTATGAATGCGTTGCATAGAGGAGTTGCTTAAAGCTCTACATTAGCCGTTGCAGCCATGTTTTAGAAATAAGTTGCCCTAAATAATTAAAATCAATAAAGTCTCCTTCGATACTTTCTATTTTAATACAAATTACTTGCTGTTCCTACAAACAAAAATAAAGTTTACTGATAATAGTATTGTATACATTTTCACTCGCAACCGAAAACACGATGAATTATTAAAATTCAGAAATGACCACTTTAAGAACGTTTTAAAGAAGTAGATTACATCTCCCTTTCTCCGCATTCATGCAGATGATAACACATTGCTATTCAACGGTGATAACAAATATTTCAGGAGGAAATGGCCCAGCAAAACACAAGTAGATACCTGTTAAATAATTTCACTTATGTCGTAAAAAATTAATTGTATTAGTACTGCAGTGAACTATCATGTCCACGCGAGTGTGGTTCTACCTCCAAGTCATTCTGTCATTCAAAAGAGAATAAATACAAATGCCTAGAAACGTTATAATATAATTTAAAAGGCTTTAGTTAATGCAAATTTAGATTTTCCTGCACAAGCTTTTTTTTTTTACCAAAAATCGTCATTTTTTCAAACAGACAAATCGTTTTGTTGCCCATGTCCACGCCGTTTCCAAGCACTAATTATGGCTTCTAATCCAGATCTACTTCAGAGGAGTATACGGAGGTTTTAATGTGTGTACTTTGGAGACATTACGAAAATTTCTACATGCAACAATACATTACTAACAAGTAGCCCAAACACACAACAATTATTTAAATAACTCATCAAATCGTTGCGTACAATGAACCTTTAATGTCTAAAATTGTCTTGGTCTCAATGAAATTATTTCGAATGATAATTGGCATCTGATATGTCTCTACCTCCTATATCGATACATAATTATATGATAGAAATATTGAATTATTGCTAGGACGCAGTAAGCGATGATAGGCAAACATATACCTTTCATACTGAAGATTGAACAGAATGATCAATATATAAACTTTGTTCTTTTTTATTTCATTAGCAAATTATATGTTTTGCATTATATATGATCGACCCCAGCTACCACTATCGATTCATATTAAGAAACATCTATATAAAACTAATGATTCTTGTTCGTCCTTATTTTTTGTTCTAATCAAAACTTTAATGAGTTTCCTTTCTGCAATATCATTACTTTTCCATTCATCTCTATATCCGGAATATGGTTGTTAGCAGTTACTTGTTGGCAGTTTTCTTAAACGTCTTCTAGTGTAAATATTATAAGCGTACAACGCAATTGATACATGTAACAAAACTTGGGTTGGTTCAAAAGCAAATTATAAGTTTTGAACATTTTGCGTTGGACAGAAATTCCTCTACAACATTATTCCGATATGTTTTGCTCTGCAACGTATACAGTATTAATTTTGATTCTATTACATTTATTTGTATGACAGAGACGTCTAAATATGACACTTAAACGAGCAGTACTTTGTATTTTAAATATGTTTCTTAGATGTACAAATTTTTAGTCATCGTAATTTCTGTATGTAACCCTAATGATGTTTTCGATGGAATGATACTTTTAAAGACAAAATCAGATGAAGACCTTCACTCTAAAAATAAAACAATCACAAATATTAACATTGCTTTATCATGTCATGAAGATTTAATTCGTTTGTCCAATCATTAAACGCATTCAACAATGGTTATGATATAGTGATACTTATATATATATATATATATATATATATATATATATATATATAAATATATACAGAGAGAGAGAGAGAGAGAGAGAGAGAGAGAGAGAGAGAGAGAGAGAGAGAGAGAGAGGGATATGGTCAACGCCTATATAGCCAATAACGCAACTTTACTGCTGTAGACGCAGTTCAACATTTCACTTGATTTAATAATCATTAATACTGAACATGACCCGTTAAATATATTGTATATCCTTATTTTTTAGAACTTTTGATGCATGCCTGTATATCGTTTCCTCATCCATGCGACCAAGAAATTGTAAAGAACATTTGTCCGCTCCAAACTAGATTATGGATGCGTTGTTTATAGTTCTGCTAGGAAGTCATATTTCAACATGCTTGACCAAATTTATCATTATTGAATAAGACTCGCTCGGAGAGGATTAAAAGAAATCCATGTAACAGCCTTCTCGCGGAAGCGAATGAAACACCTGAATTATATCGCAGAGAAACGCTTTATGCACAGTACGCTCTCAAATTAAGATCAAACCCTCTGAACCCTGCATTTTCGGGTGTTTTTTTAAACCAAAATGCAAACCTTATCAGAGAACAAACCAAATGTCATACCTTCATTTTTGGCATCAGAATATTATCTAGCCTTGGCAGTAACAAAATGTATCTGTCTAAAATTCAGAAAATGTTTGTCTCTGAAACACCACCCTGACTCCTTTAACAACTCACAGTGCTTTTTATGCTGCTTAATGGAGATATATTGAAAACTTGATATAAGTCTGAAACATACTGAATCGTCATTTCCAGTCAGTCTTTACACAAGAGAATAAGAGTGAGCTGCGAAGCGTACATGGAAATCGTTAGACACAAATGCCTGACATTGAAGTTAATGTAGACGGTGTTTACAGCTTGTTGCGGAAAATTAACCCATAAAAAGATACAGGCGCAGACATGATTCCAGCACGGATAATGAAATATCTAGCAGAAGAGTGTGCACCATACTTGAGTTATATTTGCCAGAAATGCCTCTCAGCAGGTTATGTACCTGGTGTCTGGAAAACAGCAAATATTACAGCTATCTTTACAAATGGAGAAAGATTCATGGCCATCAAATATAGACCATTCTCCTTTACATGTATATGCTGAAAAATGCTTAAACACATCATAGCAACATGATGAAACATCTAGATCGCTACAACATTCTAGCAGACTGCCAGCTTTCATTCCGTGCCAGAAGATGCTGTGAAACACAGTTCATAACCCTAGTGGATGCGTTCGCCAAATTGTTAAACAGAGGGACCACAATCTGACCTTGCACGTTACCATCAAATATTGCAGAAGTTCCTGACTTGGTATCTCGCAAGCAGAAGCTTTGCAAAATCACATTCAAATGAACGAGTCAGCTACAGGTAAGACCTAGTGATTCTCAGGGCTATGCCGGATGAGGTTTCCATATCTCATTGCCGATACAGTAGACGGATTGGTTTGAGTATGAAGGGACAAAAACGTACACTGACAATCCTTTACTTATTTCTGCCTTTCCTATTAATACTCTTCTGACTGTCCTATCACTTCCTTTTTTACCTTATATGTGACCACGCACCACGCGTTGCTTAATATTCAAGTGTGACTGCGTCAACGTACTTATAAATAGATAGATAGGTTCTTTACACGATGAGGAAACCCATCTGAGTCAAAACCATCTATCTTCCAAAACTCGTATCATGAACTCCTCACCGAATTTAGAAAATACACTAGAATTTCTACGTAAAGATCAAAAGACGAGGACAAAACCGCCTTCGATAGTAGCAAACACATAACAAAACTCCATTTATGCCGCCGAAATCAGGACAATAGACCTTGCGCTCACATTTATTGACAGGAAAATTATTTTAAACAACATTATTTTATGTGACTTAATATAAGTGCTTCAGTCACTACACACTAAAAAAACTGGAGAACCCATTATTAGGCGAACTCCCCGTCAAACATACGGAGCTTTGTACATCCTACAATAGAGTATACTGTTGTTTACCTAACCATATTGATATTAAAGGTAATGAAAAAGCAGATGGCGTTGCTAAAATGGATTCTATTCCAAGAACCATCTAATTTTAAAACACCGTTTAATGAGTTTAAACTCCGAATCGTATCAAAAAGTACCTACGCCAGATGTGTCAGGCACTGTGGAATGATGCAATAAATAACACACTTCACGCCATCAAACCAACACCATGAGAATGGATTCTTTCCTACATAACCATATATAAGGAGGAGGTTATCATTACAAGAATCAGAATTGTTGATACAACACAACCCACTCGCACATACTAAAAGTTGAAGATCTACGAGAGTGTGTTACTTGCAATCAACCATTCATTATTACGCACTTCATGATATAGTGTTTCGAACTGCAGCCTTCGCGTGCTAAGTATTATAATGTTCATGAAATGAAGGAACCTTTTGATAATATACATATCACTTTTACTTTAGATTTCCTGAACGAAGTAAACCTTTATTTGAAACGACAACTTGTATGCCATCACCGACAGCATTTGTACCTAATGTAAATACCGCCATTTACGTTCAACATCTTTACATCTGTCCTCATTAGCATACACCATTGACATGTCCAATTGATTGGGAAGCTTCATATATTACCGTTACCAACATAGTACCATGTTACTTTGAACTATGTGTGTGTTTATATCCCTGGTCGATTTTAAACATTGTATTATTTTTAAACATGTAAGCATACAACATATTGTATGGCGCTCAATAGTCTAGAAGTGCTGGTGCGCCGTTAAAAAACAAAAAGAAACAATAAGGTAGGAGGTAATGTTTTCATTATTGTAACTGAATAAATGAAAAGGTTACTGTTAATAAATAGTAATATCTTATATTCAATATCATATCCGTTCCATATATTAAATATGATTTTAACTCATAACTATGCGACGTTTTATGTCATTAATTTTCTTTGATCAGGCCCTCATTAACACATTTGTGATCATGTGCCGCATGTAAACATTGCCATGTGAACATAAGTTAAGATTTATTTTTACTTTAAATGAAACTATTGGGTGAGAATACTAATCTACGTAGCGGTCTTAACCGCAACAAGGACATCACATTTCCGGGGGTTACATTATATGTCTTCGCACTCGTGCTAGCCTCGTATGGAGATAATTAATGTTAACCCTTGGACTAGAATTTAGTTATCTCGGTCCAAACCCAGATATATACTCTGTGTATGTGTAAATCTTGGCACGTCGATTGCATTGGAACAATAAAATTGGTTCTTCAAAGTTTATAATAATGATCATTTTTGAAATTTTGGACTTTTGTACTAATGACTAGATAAAGTAAGACGATGTATGTACGTTTGTCTACACGTACTGTCAAATATTAGATTGAGTAGTAAAATCACTTTTTTATATTTCATGGGTATGTATATAATTCAGCAGATAATTTAGTATTTTATACTTACATTTAAGAATTTGTTGTGTTAAAAATAAAACTAGCATACGGTATTGGGTTTTTCTCCGCAACTGCGGTAAAACTATTTTATCTTGTGTATTCTATTGCTTTTAGTTTACTTTTTCTTCAATTTACTACTTGATGCATATGGGGAAAATATGCGGCTGCTCAGATATCAGAACGTATTTGTTTCATGACAAAACAATTGGTAGCAATAATTGCAGTTGCAAATCAAGCAACACTTCCTTTGCGTTGGAATATTGCTTGTTTGCTCAAATCACAAAAAAAAATTTAGATAAAAGTTATTGACCATGCCGCTTAATTATAAAAATCTTAGATTTCCAACTATTGTAGAATCTGATTTTTGTTTATATTGAAGTAACTTTTAAGTAGCCGTTGGAGAATTACATCACATATAAATTGCTAGATAGCTGACTGCTCAAAAATAATTTATACGTTAAGGCAGGCTATAAAACTGAAAGAAAATAGTATTTCTGTATCAGATAAATAGCTGAAAAACTCAATACATTTATAAAATAATTGCTAACTTAAGAGGTTAACGTTTTGTTTGAAATTAGCGTAGCTATTACGTTGTGGTTGTAAAACCTTAGTTCTACAAATAGGACCGTGTCAGACGCCTTAAGCATTATTATGCTTAAGTTGGCTCTAAAACTGATAAGAAATGATTGTATTACAAATAACAATACCAAATCAAGAATTATATAGACAATTGGAAATATATGTATTTAAAATTATTTCTGTCTGATTGTATCGTGGTATAATCTGTCAATGCTAACTCACGCGGCTTTCATAACGCTCTATTTAGCGTTATTCACAGTGCGATTCTGCAATTGTACACCTCATACCCTGATAAACGCCGAAAAGGCCGTTAAACTGAATTTAATTCCACACACCACGGCGCCGTTTTACTGTTATTTTATTTCAGTAAAGCATGCTAATGTTTGTACTGGTATTTTAATAGCATAGAATGCAGTCTTAGACTTTCATTCTATCTGAATTCAGTACAACGGTTGTATTAATATACTCTGTACGTGGATAACTTGTATTTGCCTCATTATTCAATTACTTACCGACAAAGGTTGGTGTATTAGTGTTTGCCGGTTGTATAACGGTCCCTATCTGTCTGCTAGAATTCTTCGTGGCAGCACATAAGCATCTGATGATTACAATCATGACAGATAGACCAACTAGACTTCCAAACACAGATCCAACAATGGTTTCGACTGGAACCTTTGAACTGGAACTGCTTGAACTGCCGGAACTGCTTGAACTGCCGGATCTGCTTGAACTGCCGGAACTGCTTGAACTGCCGGAACCGCTTGAACTGCCTGAACTGCCGGAACTGCTGGAACTGCCGGAACCGCTTGAACTGCCGGAACTGCTGGAACTGCCTGAACTGCTTGAACCGCTGGAACTGCTGGAACTGTAAATGTCGAACGAAAAGACTTACTGATTAGAATTAATATCACAATTAGTTAAACGGTCCCAACGAGTTAGATATATTAGTATGCCAACGTCTACAAGGTTTATTTCTACCGGTCCCTCTTGTTGCATAAGCAATTACTCTCAAATATGCTGGCTCAACTTTAGGTGATGGTTTCAGAATGATAAATGGACGACGAAACACTTGTTATGCTGATCACAGTTATTAGCGTTGTCTTCTTGGTGGTCATGATTACCTAGAAAAGTGGTTTTGATATTTGTAATGATTAGAGTCTTATTAACCAGATATAAACACATAATCAGTTTTAGTTGTTAAATTTGCTATCATTAAAGATCTACGACACGAAATAATGAATTGTGATACATTGCGCAACTATTTTCTCACGTCCGTGTAACACGAAGCTTAAAAAAATGAGAATCAACCACGTAAACCGATGACAAAGCTCAAAGTTAATATGTATGTGTCTGTGTGAGTGTGCGTAAGGGTGTGTGTTTGGGTGCAGTAGTAGTAGTAGTAGTAGTAGTAGTAGCAGAGATTTACGGCATTATTAAGCACACGATATGCTATACATGGAAGCCAGTATTATTGGTTGAGGAAGAACTGGGAAAGAACCACCGACCCACTAGGAACTCCTAGCAAGCCTCCTCACACACCCACATTCGCCGAATATGAGAATCGAACCCACGCAGACAGACGTGAGATGGCAGTAATCCGTAACAAAGAACACTATAGAATCGAGGTCCCGTATGTATGTATGTATGTATGTATGTATGTATGTATGTATGTATGTATGTATGTATGTATGTATGTATGTATGTATGTATGTATGTATGTATGTATGTATCTATGTATGCATGTGTGTATGAATGTATGCGTGTATGAATGTATGTATGCGTGTTTGTGTGCTTGTATATATTTATTTACGTTCTTTTGTTTAATTATAATTTTAGCGTAGCTTTAATACGTTTTCAGTCATATCGCTACAATGTCTGTAGTGGGGCAGTTTATAGTGATATCTAACACTCGGGCGTCATGTCGCATACATGTAGCATGATGTCCCAGCCAGTCACATTATCATGATACCAGGCCGACCGGTCCTATCCCTAACGTCAACTGTTAGTAACATGTTTGTAAGTCTTTTTCATGACTTGGCCGGTGATTGAACCAAGACCTACTACTTCCACGGCGGACGCTCTAACCATTAGGCAACCTGAGCGATGTATGTATGTATGTATGTATGTATGTATGTATGTATGTATGTATGTATGTATGTATGTATGTATGTATGTATGTATGTATGTATGTATGTATGTATGCATGTATGTATGTATAACAGTTTCCGATTTCACTAAAGCGTTTCTATTTACTCAATTCAGGCCTCTGAGTTAGGCTAAAATCTCATAACCCAAAGTAGAAAAGGAATATAATGAGACTCTTGGAAGAGATTTTGATCAATATATGGTCTATCACTCTTCAATAGCTTAGCTGTATGTTTTTTGAGTATTATCTGGGTTTAAATAAGCCAACATTTGGCTAATTCCTACAAAGGTATTCTTCACACCATTTCGTAGGAACCAAATTTTGGATAAATGTATGATTAGCTCAATTTTGGCTAGTGTCTTTTAGTAAAACCCCCATGTATGGCTGCAAAAGACCAAATTCTAGGCAACTTTGATTAGCCAAAATTTGGCTAACTGCAATAATGTCCCTTTACATAATGTACTGTATGACCTTTAGGCAGAAACCAAATTTTGGATAAATGCATTCTTAGCCAACATTTGGCTAAGGATTCCTGTTGCCATGTTCAGTGAGGCTGGTGCACAACTAATGTCCTTGAAGCATAATTTGGCTAGTGTCAGTAACAGCTTTTCAAAACAGCTGTATGGATGGCTGTTTGAATTTAAAAGCTCACAATTAGCCATATTTGGCAATCCTCCTCAGTGTTTCATTCTATTCTGTTGTGTAAATGTAAGCTTATAACATTGTTAGCCATTGCCTGCAATGTTTCTTTTGTATAACATACAGTAATAACTCTTATAAATCCAAATTTGGCTAAATGTATGGCTAAATCACTCATAGGGAGTAAATGTGGTTTCGGCTAAATATGTGCTTGAACAACGTTCGGTAAATGCATGTAGGTTCAACGGTCATGATCACCATGGATGGCTTCCAAAAAGAAATCTAGTATACTGTATTTTGATGATCACAAGAGTTTTTAAATGTGAGGAAATGCAAAAAATACTTTTGCCATAGGCGTCACAACTAAAACAAGACAAAGTAAATGAAAGTGACACATTTCAAACCAATGTTTTGTATTACTACTGAATTGTTCTCTTTTAATGAAGACTGGTGTTTGCACTCTGTTGCTAAATATTTGATAAATTCTTTGGAGGCAATATTTCCCTTCATATAGCTCTTCCTATAGTCTGACGATACATCCACATTTGTTTGAACCATCATTCCGATTTTGTTTTAAAACAACCTTAAATTAAATTTTAAGAAATTAGAACGTGGTCACTTAATTTATTGATTTATAATTTCAAACCGTATTATGATCGGGGGATTGCATGTTTCATCTCAAGAAGAAATGTTCAGGGTTAAAGACTACCATGCTTGCTTGGTTACTTCCAGTTCCTAACCGCTTCGGTGGTTAAAGCGTCCGCAGCGGAAGCGGGAGGTCTTGGGTTCGATCCCCGGCCGAGTTATACCAAAAGGCTTACCAAAATGAAACTAACAGCTGCCTAACTGGGAGCTCAGCATTAAGAGGTTAGTGGTAGGACTGGTCGGACTGGTGTCAGGATAATGTTATTGGGTGGGACATCATGCCCCAGTGCTAGTAATCACTGTTAACTGCCCCACTGCAGACATCGTTGCGATATGACTGCAAAAACTGTTAACGCTACGTTAAAAATCCTAATCTAACGAGCAAACAAACAAACTTCCAGTTCCGGGACAAGTCTATTTTCAGCAAAGGGATGAATGCACAACTACGTTTATATGTACCTAGAATGTACAAAGGATGTACATACTATGTCAATCTACTTCTGATATTTACAATGTCAAGACATGGAAAAGAACCACAACTACAAATTTGCATTTCACATGAATTTAACTAGTGGGTTAATTTCTATGTGCATGTGTGCAAAGTTCTACAACTCTCAATCTTAAATTAATATGTGGAATAATCTGGCAGTTACCAAACACAATGAACTATGTCCCTTAGCTGTCAGAGAAAAATAGACTCACCCATAGCATACATAACATGCCACAGTGTTAGCAATGAAAGCATATTAAGCAGAAAAAGACAAAGATCATGACAGTTCTAGTGCATTCTTGGTCAGAGTTTGGCTAGAAATTATAAATCAGTGAATGAAATGACTATTTATGTGCATTTGTATCACACCGGTGGACGGTGGAGGGAACTGGTCAGATATTCAGCAGCACAGTGCCTCAACGACCATATTAGGTCAACAGACTCATGATGATGATGATGATGATTATCACACCAACTGTTTTCATTATTGAAATCGGTAGGGGCTATAATTATACTAGACGTTTTGCACAAACTGTAAGATCTAAATTTTAAACCAAGTATACCAAGACCAATATTAAGATGGATGCATATAAAATCAATAGAACAGCAAAAATAACCAAATATTTATTATATTTATCATATGACTGTAATGGTGTAAATTGTACATAAAAATTTTAATAATATTATATGCATATGAAAAACACCAGAACAATTTGTAGCGCCCGATGGGTGTTTAATTTCAATGTAAAATTAAAATATCTTTTCTGATTTATTTGTAAGAACAATGCCTGTGGAATGTTTGTTTGTTTATAAAACAATTTTTACTTTAGCATAAAAGACTTTTTATAATAGATCTTGTTATGGCTAATGGCAATATTATTGAAGAGGGAGCTTCAAAGTCATAAGGTATAATAGTATTGATTGATGGTCTTGGGTGTTTAAACGATGTAACTGACACCTTAAATTACTTTGCATGGTATATTCCAAGTGTAATATCAGTGGTCGCAACTTCCTAGACCTGATTGATTTGAATCATTGTTTCATCTATCAGATATACAGCATATTTCACACGTTTATATCTTCCTATGTCTGCATGGTCAGTTTGATGTATGCCAGATGATTGTTGGGTTGTGTATAAAGGAACAATTTTGGCCAGTAGTTTTGAATGACATTTATTTATTATAAACTAAATTAAGCAAGTTTTCTGAATGATTGTTTTACTGTCACAATATAAGAAATTAATATTATAAATAATAATGTTCAAATTACATTTCAATGTAGTTGGAAACTTAACAATCAAGATTCTTTTCTTAACTTGAACTACCATGTTGTATCACTTTTACAAGCGTTTGCTAGACCACTCTGGTGGCCTAGTGGTTAAAACATTCGCCTCGGATGTGGAAGGTCGTGGGTTGGATCCCCCGCCGATTCATTAATAGGTTAGTGTTAGGATATGTCGGCCTGTTGTCAGAATAATTTTACTGGATGGAGCATCATGCTACATGATTGCAACATGAAGTCCTAGTGTTAGGGATCACTATAAACTGCCAAACTGCATACATAAGAGTTGCAATTTCAATATGATTCGATATTTCCCATAAAACTTATGTCCTATATCTTGACTTGATAACCTTATTTATCACGTTTGATAAAGTCATCAAACAATCACAGTCTGGGAGATGCAATATCACCTAATTTATAACAAAAGGTCATAGAATATCTTGATGATTTAAACCTATTTACTAAATTAGATCCTAATTTGATTAGAAATACTATATTGAACGTCATAAGAAGCTTAGCCAATCTGATGCCAGATCACTTCATTACTATATCATTTGACCTTGCTCTTAATAAAATTCGCTTGACATTGTCATGTTGTTAGCCCATTTGTCAATATTGATCAAAATCAGATCATAAATAAAGTGATTAGAAACTCAGACTAGTGCCTACCATTGCAGAAGATCATGTTCCAGAGAGTCAGTGTGGCTTCAGAGCCAATAGGGGCACAACTGACATGGTGTTCGTCCTGAGACAGATCCAGGAAAAATGCAGAGAACAAAACAAAGGAATGTACATCACTTTTGTGGACCTAACAAAGGCTTTTGACACGGTGAGCAGAACTGGACTGTGGAAAATCCTTGAAAAACTTGGCTGTCCTCCCAAATTCCTTACCATGATCATCCAACTACATGAAGACCAGCTTGGTCAGGTTAAAAACAATAACGAACTGTCACAGACATTCCCCATTGCAAATGGCGTGAAACAGGGCTGCGTTTTAGCTCCTACACTGTTTTCAATCTTCTTCAGCACGATGCTCCGTAAAGCTACAGAAGACCTTGGTGACGAAGATGGCATCTATATTTGATTCCGTACCGATGGCAACCTCTTCAACTTAAGGCGACTTCAGGCCCACACCAAAACTTTAGAAAAACTGATTAGTGAACTTCTATTTGCAGACGATGCTGCCCTTGTTGCCAACACGGAAGCTGCCTTACAACGAGCAACATCTTGCTTTGCAGAAGCTTGCCAGCTCTTTGGCCTCGAGGTAAGCCTAAAGAAAACCGTGGTACTTCACGAGCCTGCCCCCAAGGAAGAGTTCCGTCCACCAAGCATCCTCATTGACCGGACAGAGCTGAACGTAGTCCACCAGTTCACCTACCTGGGCTGTGTGATATCCTCTGATGCAATGATCGACAAAGAAATAGACAACAGATTAGCCAAAGCAAACAGCGCCTTCGGCAGACTCTATAAACGTGTCTGGCACAATTCCAATCTCAAGAGAGTTACAAAACTCAAAGTCTACATGGCTGTCGTACTGACCACCCTCCTATATGGCGCCGAATCCTGGGTCACCTACAGCCGTCACCTCCGTCTCCTTGAACACTTCCATCAGCGCTGCCTCCGCACCATCTTCAACATCCACTGGAGTGACTTCGTTACCAACACTGAAGTCCTCAAGCAACCGGGGATCACCAGCGTTGAGGCCACACTCGTGAAGATACAGCTTCGCTGGGCAGGGCATGTGTCCAGGATGGAGGATCATCGCCTGCCAAAAATTGCACTGTATGGTGAGCTATCAACTGGCCACCGTGATAGAGGGGCACCTCGAAAGAGATATAAAGACTCCTTGAAAAAGACCCTTACCTCCTGTGGCATTGATCACCGCCAATGGGCATCACTAGCTGTTGACCGTACAAGCTGGCGACGTACAATTCACCAGGCCGCTGACACTTTTGAACAAAACAGACGGGCCATCTTGGAGGAAAAACGTTGGCAAAGACAAAACCGGGAGCCATTGTCAGCACCCACCAAAACCCAGACATTCCCCTGCAGCCTCTGTGGACGGACGTGCCTATCACGTATTGGGTTCGTCAGCCACCAGCGCAAGTGCAATAGACAATAGAAATCTTCCTTCTTAATCTTCGTGTGCGAAGTCAAGCCAACAACAACAACAGCAAAGAAACTCATGCAACTGATCGCCACTTCAGTTGCGATCTTGTAATATAAGCTTATATTCCAAGTTTAACAACATTTAAAAACATGTACAGTTATGACGTTTGTAGTGATAAATGGTGAAGTCAGATGCAATATCAATTAATTACTATGAATGGATATCAATCTTACTAAACTCTTGATGTCTCAATTATATAAACCTGTATATCAAGTTATATAAAACTAATAAATATTGCTTTAATATTGGTAAAAAGCTCAGCTAATCGGAAGCAAGATCAGATTATCAATATGCTTTGATTTTAGTCATTGTTGAATTAGTCTGAAATCTTGAAATAAGCTCATATTCCATGCTTTAATTAAACTTAAATCAAATATATGGACGATAGCGTGATAAACATTGTATTATTTAAGCATGGAAATATCAAGGCTTATACAGGACAAAAACGTAAAGTCGCTTAACCTTATTGCCTGAGGAATTACAATTAAGTTAAATAGGTAAAATGGACATTTTTACAGTAGCTTTAACCCCTTGAACACAGAAGTTAGGGACTTTTTCCTTAACAATTAAAGAAGGCCCAATTTAATAATGATGCATTAACAATGCATGCTTTACATGATCACCCTGATAATAAGCATAAAATCACACATGTATTCATGAAAGAAATTACTTTTTTAATTGATCTGCAATCAAAAGGTATCAACACATTACATTGAAGACAGTAGTGCAGTTCAACCAATTATATAAACACTTAGTAGTATATATTTCTCTAACATATGATAACATACAAATTGAGTGCACTCTTCATGTAATTTTCAAACCAATTGATTTCTTGCTACACACGCTTCTACTGGTAATTTCATAATTCCTAATTACCATGCAGGATGCTTTCAGTTTTTATAATGAAAATATTAGATCTTTATATGATGCATTTGATAAGTAGATTATTAACATATAGATGATATCATTATCAGAACCATTTTTAATGTACATTTGTTCAAGATTTACATGTCAAAAGTATTCAAGTATACTTTAACAATTGTTTCAAATATTGTTCAATCACGATTCAGTTAGTTTCCTTAATTACTCATTCGGCTGACATAACGTTAACAAGTAATATTTATAGTGAAAGTGAATTTCATGTGCATACATAACTGTGTCACAAAAATATGTACAATTAATTTTCCCTTGTGCTCACATTTGATGACTATATACAGCTTATATCGGTGTACCGCTTTGTCTTCTCATAAGGATATATGACAATCATATTACAATAATCCGAGTTTGTTGTGAGATGCATATAAAGTTACATTAAATAAATCTAGAAATGTTAAGTTCAGCCAGATCCAAGTAATAAAATCATCCATCAATCAAAAGATCGGTAAGTGACTGATAGCATCAAGCAATATCAAGATTAGCCTTCACATTGTGAGTAGATTATTGAAATGTGATATCAAACTGTTAGTAGCATTGGGCAACATGAAAGGAGAAACATGATAATCAAAATGAAACTTAAACTAACTTAAACTAACAGTAAAATATTACACTCCACCATAATCCAGTTTCAAAGTATGTTACATCTATTGCTTCTGTCAATTTCTTGTGTTCTAAGTACCCTTAGAGTCTCTTTCAAAACAGTTTTTTTAAGAACAACTGTGAGTTTAATACTCAGGTAATAAATGGTGGTGTTTTGTGCTGTCATAATATACATCATAACATTTATTTATTATTTAAACAATAGGTAAATTGATAGATAGATAGGTAGGTAGGTGGGTAGAATAAAAATCAAGATAATACATTTAACGTCTTAGACACAAATACATGCTGAATTAAACTAATCTAACAAGTAAACGTTTGGACATTTAAGAACAATTAATGATGTTGTGAGAGTTTGAATTATGTCAATAATTTGTGGGAAATAACATATTAAAATGACTCAACATGTGAATCTTTGTTATTGGTTCATTATGCCCTAATTATATTTGACCAGTAACGTCTCGTCTTGTGAAAATCGGTGTAATCTTTCATCTCAGTTAGAATCCAAGCAAGTCAGCAATTTAAACAGTAGCATTAGATCAGCGTGACTTCATTAGTACACCTTTACTATGTTGAACTATATTTCACGCACACTAGCGAAATTTGGCATGTGAGTTGTTTATTAATTAGTATTACAATGAAAATAGATATGTCTTGTCCAACGTAAATCAGTGTGACCCAAGTTTAATACTTCAGAGATACGGATGTTCAGCTATATGTACATTGCACCTGCACACGCACATTGGTATGAGCATCAGTAATACAGAGCATATGATAACTCCACCATGCCAAACATATGTCGTTGTTGACTTGTTTGCATGCTTTGGAAATGTTTGTCTTTTAGCTGTCTGGTAATTACTTTGAACCTATTGTATCTATTCTCGTTAACATTGGCATATAATATAAAACAAATGGCTAGGTCTCTGTAACGTTCAAACATTAGGGTATTTTGAACTATATTTGTTACACGCTTGATACACTTATTGACTGTAACTAGCATTTATGAAATTTTAAGTATGTAAAGTTCAAGTCTGAATGATGTTTCTATGTTCAGAAATTTGCTGCCATGTTTGTCTTTTCAACCCGTTGTTGCTAAATGCCTTGTGGCTACATCATTACAAATGAATTTATCCTACACAGTGTATACCATGATGAGACCATGCTATATGAATGCATCTAAATCTATAGTATAGAGCATTATAAACCTTCCCTTTATGGCTTTAATGGGTACAGCAAAGAGTGTATAACAAACATTTTGCCATTATGATACTGATGTCACTCGGCACTCTCTCCTATGTAATCTAAATTGATACATTTACCGTAAATATTCCCACAAACATTTAGGTTCAGAATGCATCCATGTGAAGACAATATTTAGCAAACTGAATGCCATACGGTTTCATCGTTGTTTTACTTTTTATTTTTTCTTGTGTAATTTTGTAAAATTATTGTATTTTTACCCCAAGATTATACATTGTATCTAACTGTGTTAAAATGTTTGTTTTATTCAAGAGTTTGATCCTTATCAATACACACCAACTAAACTAAGGAATATTTTTATAAGTTCACTTTTGTTCATATGATTTTTCATTCACATATTCTCATACCTTTGTTTGAAAATATCACATCTGTAGCTACATAATTAAATTATATAAACTGATAAGCACACATTACTGAATAATCGTTAACTATATAAATATATTTAATTAATTGTTCACTAAATTAAGTTTAATTCACTCTGTCAATATGAATAAAAAAAATTCAATGTCATGAAGACATCAATGCAACGAAGGAATTTGACTATCAAAGATTTCATATAAATCCTTTCTCTTATTTTCAAACAAATTATTATTTAATTATTAATTATAACTGATTGTTTACTTTAGCATAAACAATATATAATACAATTGTTACATCTTTCCACAATGTTTAGCTTGCAAAATCTTTCAGATAATCTGACATTTTGCCGTCAAATATATTATTATAGCAAATGTTCATATTTAACGTTTCTAAATTGTTTATAGAACATATATGGTATTAATCTTGCATTCTAGCTTGAACAAGGACGATTACGCTTGTGAACTCTATCAAGATGTCCCCAACAATAATAGTTTTAGCAATAATTTTTTTAAATATTGAGCTGTAAATAATACTATCAATAATAATAATAAAATTAATAATAATAATAATAATAATAATAATAATGATAATAATAACAATCATGACTTTGTATGGCGCCTAATCTCTAGACGCTTGAAGTATTTTACAACATTAAAAAACACCTATAACATAAAATACTTATGTAATGATATTATTACAAAAACCAAAAGGTGCATGTACTTACAAAAACATTAGAAAACCAGTGTGCATTTATAAATTAAAAACATTTAAAGTCTTGCTGCATGATTAGAGAACAGATGAAACCAAGTTGTATGATGTACAAGGGGCCTCTCACCGGTTATTAGATACTTTTGATGGAGTGGTGTATGTAAAGTGAAGTTGTTTGCATATACAACATGCACAGTGGAGAGAATGTTTGCATACCTATATGCTACTTTGATGTAATTTGGCTGGGTTTTTGGCGGATTGTACTTTTATAAATTGTAAATAATCTTAGCACACTACTAACTAAAAAGACTGCTCCCTTGTCCAAAACGCACACAGAGTTTGTCAAAAGTAAATATTTTTAGCAGATAATAAAATTGGGGAAATGAATTTGCCAGACTAGACAATATCCCCTTCTGAACGTGCCACGAATGAATTGCCAATATATGAAATATAAGTCATTTTATTTTTTAAATTTACCTCGAATGTTCAGCAATTGAACATGACCAAGTGCAATTAGCTTTTCAAGAGGTGCACATCTAAAGTAAGACAGATGCTGTATACTCTATAATCCATATTACACCCATCAATCATACAACCAACTAAAGGGAATTAAAGGTTCTTGAAACAATGCCTACGATATACAAGGTCTTTTTTAAATAGCCACTATAACCAGTGTGATAACTTCGGGGAAATTCTTCTTCTTTAAATTTTGTAACTCTATGCAAAATATCAAACTGTAAGGGAGGTTGGAGAGAGGTATACGTTCCTAAGCCAAAAGCAACATAATGTTCTCTAATATCAAGTAAACGACATGAAGTATACAATCAGACCATATCAATTTGAGTACATACGATATTTTAAGTAAGAAGGAATTCTACAGAGCAAAGTCCTCAAATCGAAACGGCTATGTTACCCATTTTTGTGGTAAAACAAATATCACGATAATTGCAAAAACACTCTTATTTAATTACAAGACATTAAAATACAAACAGCAGATGACTCATTGAGAATTGCCTCTATGAATTGCGAGGGGTTGTGGGACCCAGATAAAAGTAGCGATCTTTGGAATTACCTAAAGAAATGAAGGAACACTCAATATATCTATTGGAAGATAATTTAGAGACAGGATACTTATATTAGATCATCTTGTGGTTACAAATGTTGCATTTATTTTGCATTCAGATTCAGGGAGTGATTCCATTGTATTGAATAAAAACTTTAAGTTTCTATTTTCTATTCTTTTCTTAGAAACATGTATAACACTTAATTTGTATTTAATAATAAGTAACCCATTAATCTTAACCAGAATTGGGAAAACATAATATTCCTTTGAATGATTATGTTGATGACTGGGTTAACAAATTTTACATATGTGACTGAGAACCAAATACAGATGATTCTAATTGGTAACATGTTGCACAGTTGATGTGTGGAAGGCAGAAATAATTTTCGATACCATATAGTTCTACATAAAGGGGCCATACTCAGTGTCACATAAGTTTCCATGGTAAGTGACAATGTCAGACACACCCACTAAATTGGATTTTTCATTACTGCGGTGTTTGCAGTGCGGCAGTTTATAGTGATGTCCAGCACTGATGTATCACCATGCAGACATGTATCATTATGTCCCACCCAGTCACATTATCATGATACCAGGCCGACCAGTCTTAGCACTATCCTCTTATAGTGAGTACAATGTAAGGCAGATGTTACTATCAATTGTATAAGTCACTGATATAACGCATCCGGGGTTTAACACACATCTTGCCATATCACAGGTGAATTATCTAACCACTTAGGTCATCAGCATGGTTCCAATTTTAATGTAGTGTTAGTTTGCTAAAAAGGACTAGGATGATACTTTATAAGTTGTGTCTTATACCATGCAAGTGGCTTGAAATGCTTTTAGTTTAATATTGTAACCTCTATTAATGTAAAGGTTCAATTTTTTTAAAACAAACACTTGTGAGATTTTGTAAAGTAAACCGTAACCTGCCTTATATTTCAAATGTGGGCCTTAAGCAGATTAGGTAAGAGTCCAGTAAGGAAAAGAATCAAATTGATGTTGGGAGAAATAATCTGCTAGTTGATCACGTCATCCCACCCCAGCCCCAATTTATTGTATGACCTGTTGCATGTATGGTATTTCCTTACGTTTAATACCAACGAGACAATTCCTAGTAAGCAACTCTTTGGTAGTACAATGTTGTGAAAGAATCCCAATTATTTTATATCAATGACACTAAATTTCAAATGGTTATTTGAAATCTTAGTATAAAATATTAAATGTTGCAAAGTTTATAATTATGCAGTGTATTACAAAATAGAAACATTTCTGATTAGTTTGTACATAAGAGTTTCTATTCAGTTGTTTATTGGGCAAAAAGAGTTACTGATTACTAATTAATTACTAATTACTAATTACTTATTAAGACAGATAGCTGCTAGCATGCTAGTTAGGGGATCTTGATGCTATGGGATTTAAATTCGAGCTACCAATATTAGTGGGAAGTGACTGACTCCAAATTGTAATATCATTCTGCAACACCATTGTTTTCATGAGCATGTGTACTCTTTCAAGATTATTTAGTGCTAAGGAATACACAACTTGAATAATACTGATGGCATGATGTGATCATATACTCTTTATTGACTATATCACTGTCATCAGCACACATCTATTCATTTCAGGTACCAACAACATGTTAAAAATTGCGGACATATAAGTCAGTTGACTTTTCTTTTGTGAAAATAGTTGTGTCTTTAAAGTAACATTACTCCACAAAACTTAATTATGTACTGACTGTTAAATTCCAGACCCAGTAGAAAAAAATAAAATGTTTTGTAATTTATGATTTTCCTTACAGTTAATCAATCGTAAAATGATTGGGCTGGTGGAGTACAATGCTTGTGCAGTCTACATCGGACTAATGGGGGAGGGGGTCAAGATAATATTACTGCAAAACGCCATTAGGGAAACTTGAGACTGGAAATTTTAATTTTCGGTTTGCTGATTGTTCGAAACAACATTAAATATGAAAGATATCTAGATAACCTATGACATTCATTAGACCACCAAGTATGAACTAGAGATAGTGAACAACTAAATATATTATCCAGAAGAGGTACATGAACAAATACAGGAAGCAATTATAATATACATTCAAAGTACAGTACATGCATGAATTACTGAACCACTAGCAAGAGATGCATTGGTTGATCTCTTAGGTAAACCCTGATTCCTTACTGCATACTACCTTTTTGTAGATAATGTGCTTTACTCTTAGATTACTTGATTCGACTGGTATTATTAATTATCCTAAAGTATTATGATTGGATGATTATTATCAAAGAAACATATTATACTACAACTTATTGGTTTTAATGGGTAAAACAGCATCTTTGTAGCCACTAGGTCTCATCTATTATTTTTTAATTATAATTGAAGACATGTCTTTTAGAGTGTGTAGAAATGTATAAATTTAACCACATCACTAAAGATGAACCGCAATCAATCTTTAAAATATAATTTTCTATTCTGTTAATATTTGGAATTTATCTTGTTAAAACTATGTTAAAATTTAAATATGTTACAAAATTTCATCATATAGAAGCAAAGTTTACATATTATTATGTACATTTGAACTTGAAACAAAAGCAACCTACTCTGTGTTTACTGTTATGTTTAAAGCTTCAGTCACTTGTGTGTGATGTCAGGTAAATATTATACATAACTTAGATAACCAATGTCAATACTTGATAATATGATTCTTACTACTTTATCGGACCTAAGTACCACCATCCAACATGTACCTCCTATCCATGTGTATAAAATATTAAAATAAAGACATAATATCAATTGCAAGCTTTTCCTTCATTTATGTACGTTCTTTTTGCATAGATTTGTTTTTTGAACAGATTATACATTATAGGTGTACTTTATTTCTCTGCTGCAAATGTATTTTTTTCTTGAAGGTTTCTTGAAGGTCAAAGCCTATTAACTTGCTCTTTACAAAGATTTATATACAGGAATTACACAGGTCAAGTGTATTCAATTGTAAAGTTGCAAACGTGATGCCATGACTTTTTTTCTTGGCAGAACGTGAAAAAGCACTACCTGAAATAATACATATTCAGAACTTTCTACATTTACATTGATAATAAGGATATCTGAAGCCCATGTGGTTGATTAATTGATTGAATGTTAATGCTGCATCAGTACTTTTATGCTATTTAGTGCTATACAATCTATAATATGAATACAGCTAACAAGAGTGAAAGCTTATATATCAACCAGCGATATACAAAATATCACAAATAGTTAAACGGTACGATGGTAACAGTATAATATAGAGCTTCCTGATCAACGGGGAATGTAGATGATGTTACAATAAGGTATTTACAATGCTTAAACATGATCTAGGTATTATCATTCAAAATATGGATATTTAATAGCAATGTGGTATTATAAATTTGATTCTTCATTCATTTTCTCTGGATTATAGCTCAGAAAATGTATATTCACTAAAGAGTATCCTGATTACACATTTATTAACAGTAGGGTTGGCACACATTAGAATGGAATGGTGGTGGGTAGATAATTTAACAAATACATTTATATAAAAACTCTAACCTTTTATAAATAACTTGGATGGTTTGATATTCTCAGCTATATACATTTTACAATTGCATACAACATTAGGAGTCCAACACAAGGATCGCATGTGCTCTTTATAAATGGCCTTATATATCGATAAGTGTAATGTCCAAACATTTAAGAGAAAAGCATGACACAACAAAATGAGAGAGAGATGGGATATGTGAGAGGAGGGCAGCAGATAGAGAAATAAATTAAATAAAGGTATGCAAAATACATATAAGTAGATGGATAAGTAGAAGAATTTATAACATAAGTTCAAAAAGCACATTGCAAAATTGCATTAAACTTAGCTGTATATGCAATACATCCAATTAAAGACAGTTGTTGAAATCAGGCAGTTGATATTGCACGTAAGTCTTATTAAGTGCGACTGATTAGTTCTGTGTTGTGGAAATACACTTGTTTAGATAATCAAGGGCACATTACACAATCATCCATGAGAGAATAACAATGGTCATTGATCAGGTGGTCAAAATCTGCAAGCAAACTTGATAGAAAATTGAAAATGAAAATGAAAAGGATGAGGTTTATAAGTAAGTGGCCATCAAACTAGGTTTTGACTACTTAATACCAACCTGCGCTTGCATTTAAAAGGGTGCCATACAGCATGAGTGTACTGTATAAAAACGTGTTCAGAAATACATACACATTGTTGGGTTTTATTTCAAGCTTTCGTCTCAATTCTCCCGATTGTTGGCTGATCATCCACTTATCCAAAATATATTGTATATTTTTGATCCACACCTTCAGCTTATGACAATAGCTTTTGCAGTTATTGAAAACAAATGTGCCAAATATATATTTCTCCAAAAAGTTGGCTTTTTGCCTTGAGGATGTATGTGTACATTATGGTAAGAAAGACTGAGGTGGATACCTAATTCTGATTGCTTATACAGATTTTCAGGTTTTTCGTTCTAACATTCACACGTGCAACGTGTAGTAATCGTTACTGATGCAACTAACCAAATTTTGGCTAAGCATACATTGATTCGAGATTTGGTTTCTACCTAAGAGTGTGAAGACCAAATTTGTAGGATTTAGTTAATTTTGCGAAAAGTAAATTAGATGTGCACCAGCCTCATAGAGCACGGCAACAAGAATCCTGAGCAATATTTTACTAATTTAAAACATGCCTAGCCTCTCTAACAAACAGTCAAGCTATTGAATAGTGATAGGCCATATATTCATCAAACGCTCTTACAAAAGTTTCACTACGTGATTGTTCTACTTTGGGTTAAGAGACTTTAGCCGACATTAGAGGCCTGATTTGAATACACGTAAAAGTTGAAGTGAAATCGGAAGCTGTTATACCTATGTGTGTATGTGTGTATGTATGTATGTATGTATGTATGTATGTATGTATGTATGTATGTATGTATGTATGTATGTATGTATGTATGTATGTATGTATGTATGCTACTTACGTGCAACAAACGTCACTGTAATAGCTGTAGGCATCACCACAACACCCATACAAACAGTATCTCGTTGGGTAATCGATAATGGAGTTGTACTCGCAGTATGTTCCAGCTCCCACTCGCACGGCTGAAATATACATAGTAACATCTTTGATCTTTCTGCTTTTCTTTCCATCTCTCTCTATCTCTCTCTCTCTCTCTCTCTCTCTCTCTCTCTCTCTCTCTATATATATATATATATATATATATATATATATATATATATATATATATATATATATATAATAGAGAGAGAGAATAAATGACTTGAAAACAGAAAGATTCTGAAGACATCATTTGTGGTACTACCTTAAACTTTAACTAACATTAGGAAGGATTTAAATGAAAAGTCATCTGAAAACCGGAGTTCAAGAATGTTAGCAACTTGGACTCTATGTTTTGATTCAGTTTGAAATCTCCTCATTTTGACATTCTTATCCAGGCGGTATGCCTGGGTTACTTACATCCGACCCAATTGCATTGTTCTGCTTCTAATTTAGGCATAGTTTATGTCGACTGATTAAACTCCGATAAAGAAAGCACAGACAAACATACTCACACTTCAGAATCAGATTGACCCCATGTGCATTCTCATTTAACCTTGCCTTCGAACATGACTTGAACAAAATCGTGCATGGAGAATACTATAATAATTAAAAGAAGAAACTAATAGTCTGCGATACATGTGTTTAGACTATTACACATGAACAAATAACTTTGATAATGTACCTTTATGTGGATGATGTTTTAGATTCATGGTCATGATTCAATGATGGAACAAGATAAAGATTTAGTCTTTTATTTGTTCACCATGTTACTAAAAGGATATTGTTTTCGACCAATAAACACGCTATTAGATGTTGTCTTGAAGTAGTGAACATGGTCGACACGCTGAAAATCATTCTCATTAAAGACATTGTGCAAAGTAATCATGCCAAATTTGTCACTGTCAAATGTTTTTTCCAACATTGGCCTGCAGTTCAGTGCGATTGTCTTGTGTCTACATTCTCATTTATTTGATAAGTAGGGATAAGAACCGCAAGCAATATGTTTCTCATCGTGTCGTGTACTAGGCTGTGGTAGTTTAGGTATGAAGTAATAACGCAGTTGCTGAAAGCTTTATCCAAATAGTGTGTTGTATGCTGCGATAGGCCATTTGATGCCAGTTTCATTAGTTAGAGAACGACTGAAGATGTCTACCGGCCAGACACAATTATTTTTAAAACAAAGCCACTGTTTAGATACAGTGTTATATGTAGCACTGATTCAGCACCTGAATCTAATACAGGCACCATTTCATCCTGTCAATGTAAAGGTCGATGCGGTGAGGACATACATACCCAAGCAAATCTAACTATCAGGGGTAAACTTCTGGCAAACCTGAGTAATGAGGTTCTTTTATTTTGCAAATATACCAGTGTCTTTAATTATCATCACTATCACTGATATACTTTGTATACAAGCCAAACCTATAGTTTGTCATGTCCACGTTACTTGAAACAATGGAAATTTCCAGAACGGTGCTGGGTATAAAACCGCTTTCCTCACAGCTCACAGTTTGTTGATAACTGTATGATCCATATCTATACATTTTGAAGATTATAGTGCGGGTTTTGTCGGTACTGTGTAACTCACAAGCCCAAAATGGGATAATTTCCTTTTGTAGTTATCCTGGGGTCAAAGCCTTGGGTATTTTATTTACCTTAGACAGATAAACAATGCAAAAACATTTTTCGACCTAGGATCAATCGTCTTTCGTAAGCCTGTAGATATGTAAAACCTACACGTTCGAAATATGTAAATTATCATTTGCGTCGCCTTTCCGTCAATAATGGATAAAAAAATTATTTGCTAATATATGGAATAAAGTTTGCTATATTCACCAACCTCACGTCCATTACACGCTTATAGTTGGTGTCGTAGAGGCTATTGGTACATACAAATAGCTGACGACGCCAACAATATCATTCCTTTTCTGGACATCGTGCTCCACGTCTCTGATATCTTCGCCGTTTTCTGTTGCAGTGTTTTGTGACGGCCGCAACGAGATGTATGATAAAGGCAAACACAGTATCAACTTTGAATAGTTGATATATATATATAAAGCGTCACACAAGCAGAGAGACACAGACAGAATAGAGTAATATATATTTATATATATATATATATATATATATATATATATATATATATATATATATATATATATAGTACGTTTGTAATCCAGACTTAGGGTATTTTGGGTATAATGTGTATCATTTAAAATCATGAACCTCCATTAGTGGTGCCATGTACTCTCAATATTAATTTAGCTGCTAACATTTATTAAGAACACTGATGTTTATACCATTCAGATCTCAGACGTGACGTCACTATGTTACATTCCCACAACATGTGATGTAATATCAAATTCCTTTATACAACTCAGTGGCATTCGTGTTTTAATTTACGGAAGAGTCTTTAGGACGCGAGTTAAAGTTTTAGGTGATATTCCTATTGATTCCCCACGTTGCCTGACAATTCTTCTTGTATATAATTAAAATGCCACAGGATGCGTTATAATCTTAAATTTCCAATTACCATGATATAATGTTTTACGCAATTATATATTCCCATACACCCTATATTGTTGTACTAAACTGCTAACATGCCTAGATTACAAACAAGAAGGAAATAAGTGCTACTGAATCTACTTTGCACAATTAATTTTAGTTTATGGATTCTCGTCGACATTTTGGTTTAATACATTTATTAAATATGAAACACATTGATATAATTTCAAAGGATCATTATACTGATTGACTTCTTATTGTAAACTAAGCTACAGACTTAACTGAATAAATCCAAAATCACTCCCGGAAAAAATATAACACTACCTTGCCATTTCTGAACATTTTTAAAATAGAAGTTTAATAAAAGAAACCCAGAGTTAATTTTCAAATATGCCAAACAATTGGTCACAAGGCATTGATCTCAATTCATCATTTAAAAACACTGTCCTCGTTCTAATGGCTAACGATAGAGAAAGCACTCACGACAACAGGTGCGCTCATGTTCATCAAAAAATATGCAACGGCATGATACAGAGTAAGTCTACATGCATACATTATAGAAAATATACTGCTTATATATATATATATATATATATATATATATATATATATATTCATCGAAGGGAGAAATACTCCCAATTTCCCATCTTTTCACATGAGGAAGTGATAACATTGTTTACTGTGTTTTTCGCCTCATTTTTGTAACTGAAACCTTGTAAATGCATCATGACAAGTATTACGTATTGATCTAGGACAAACAAACAGAAACTGCTTTACATTTCAAATCAGGAAATTAAAATAAACTTTTGAACCATCGTCGTTCGTTGATTCTAACTAAATTTAAGTCCGCTTACGTCCATGTTAACAATGTGGGGAAAAATTTGTTTTCAGATAAGATTTAAAAATGTCTAAGCATAGATCCAAATACTTGCCTAATTCTCTTATCTATCCTCTTATCTCTCTCTCTCTCTCTCTCTCTCTCTCTCTCTCTCTCTCTATCTATCTATCTATCTATCTATCTATCACTCTATCTATCTATCTATCTATCTATCTATCTATCTATCTATCTATCTATCTATCTATCTATCTATCTATCTATCTATCTATCTATCTATGCTAAATTTAAAAATTTAATGGAATTTACGAATAGCAGGTGATTGTGAGCGTACCGTGTAAAATATTGACCTAAGTCTTACATTTTCCGATTTCAAAGAAAGTTGGTATCAAATAAAAATAAAGTTTCTTTCATTATTAAACCATTGGTATATTCGATATTGATGAATCAAGTATGATGTGATTCACATGACAGCAGCGGATATATCCATTAATAATTCAGGAAAATCACATATTTTTCTCTTTATACACTTTTTATCATGAATACATCACGCAACGTCTTTAAAATAAATGAAACAAACGCCGCGCGGGAACGGACAAGGGGACGCATAGACGGGGGATTTTAAATACTTCAAGGGTGGGTACAGAATACATGGTGACTATGCGATTATCATATCATTATGGAAAACAAATCTAATATACAATATACCAGTCAAAAACTATTTTGTATTGTGATAATAGATATAATGATGAAGGTGGAAGAGGATGATAAAATAACGTCCTCAATGTCTACCCCAAATCTTTCTCGTCCATTGTCATTATATCATTATATATATATATATATATATATATATATATATATATATATATATATATATATATATATATATATATATAGATATATATATATTCTTAACAACGATTACTTGAGTCCAAAGATAGATACAGAGGAGAGAGAAAAATTTGTTATACTTTCTTACAATTCTTACCTGGTAGTAGGAGAACTATCTTCAAAAAAGTGCAAAAGATCATTTTTCCTCTCTTGGATGAATTGAAGTTTGAAGTCGGATTCGTTCCGTCACTGAGTTTTACACTGGTTAAGAGGAAAAGAATACGAGCTATTTGAAGCACTCCCAATGGTTAAAAATACCATTTGAATGTAAGCGTTTGTTATATTAGAAGTCTGTATCTTAGGTGGCGCTACAATAACTACCCTGTTCAAATAAATACCATATGAATAAGGTGATGATCGTCGCACAGGCAACAATCACTATGGAGAGAATGGTTGAATACCTTTGTGCAATGTCTAAACAATGTACCCGAAACTGGTCCTTATTAAAATTATACATTGTCTAGAAAATACGGTTGACAATAGGACTGTTTCGATTAACTCAAAATGTTAACTGAGGTAGTCTAAACTTCATTACCTGTAACATTTATTAAATTAGTGTGAGAGAATTTTGCCATAATAGAGATAATTTGTATATTGGAATTATGTTGTTAAAATAACGTTTTGGGACTTGTCGTGTTCGTTTCCTTTATTTCGTTACCTTTAATCTTGCTCAGCAAGTATATCTAAAATTTCGGAAAGGCGATATTCGTATCCATCAAATAGTTACCTATTTCATCATCACAAAATATTCATTGCTCTGATTATGGCATTATTAATAATGTTCTTTCTTGTATTTGTTCCACTATTCAATATAATATGTATGCTTGTAATTGAAATATCAACATAATCATGTTGATTCCTGCCATTTATGGGTTTACCTACATAATAAATACAACTCTGAGGTCACACTATACTATAATTCTATAGAGTACCTCTGGAACACATTCTAATTATAATTATGAATATATCTGACAGTAACAAAAACTATATATATATATATATATATATATATATATATATATATATATATATATTATATATTGTAAATGGCAGTGTGTAAGACATAAATCTGCAGATGCGTTTACAAAGATAAGCGATATTTATGTAATTGACATTTCTTCTCAGGATAAACCTAAACTATCCAAGTATGATGATTGTATTGTGTTTCCATACTCATTGCATTGGTCCGCCAGGTTCAGGACAATAACAACATTTGCTGTCTTACTATTGATGACTGCTGTTCTACTATTGACGATTCCTGTCCTACTATGCTGTCCTAGTATTGACTATTGCTTTCCTACTATTGACGATTCCTGTCCTACTATGCTGTCCTAGTATTGACGATTGCTGTCCTACTATTGACGATTTCTGTCCTACTATGCTGTCCTACAATTGATGATTGTTGTCCTACTATTAACGCTTTCTGTCTTACTATTGACCAGTGTTGTCCTACTATTGACGATTGATGTCCTACTATTGACGATTGCTGTCCTACTGTGCTGTCCTACTATTGACGATTGTTGTCCTACCATTGACGATTGCTGTCCTACTATTGACCATTGCTGTCCTACCATTGACCATTGCTGTCCTACTATTGACGATTGATGTCCTACTATTCTGTCCTACTATTGACGATTGCTAAATGTCGTAAAATGTGTATATACGTGGTTGTCTGATTATTATATAAACTGACATATTTAGTCTTATTATAATCCATATACGTCAATAAATAAAATATGGAATTGAATGCAATGTGTCAATGTAAATAACTGAATGAAAAGACATTAGTGTTAATTAGTAATATGATCTGATTAAACAACTTTAATAAATCATAAAATTAGAGTCATGTTCAATATGGCTAGGTGGCAAATATGTCTGTATTTAACATATATAAGGCATGCTCCCTTTGAATGTCTTTAATTAAATACGTTTATAAAATTATTTTTGAAAGCAAGGTAATAAATACTATTTCAAGAATCAGAATTAAAGTTAAACTTTAGATATAAAATATATTAGTAACACCGAGTGAGAGGTAAGATGTTTTTTTTTTTCCGAAAGGGCATAAGATGTACATTTCGGCAGGTAATGTGTTGAAAGAGTCAGAACTAAAATTATATTTGTCTTCATTAGGTTCATAATGATCCATTTTTTCATTTCGCTGTCACTGGATGAAAGAAAGTTTACTTTTGTTTTCAAGACCCCAAGCCATCATAGGTTAGACATTCAGTTAGTTAATTGTAAATTGAACTGATATCATGAGAATTTAACGGTACAATTATCATATGAGAGTAATATATTCATAACTATGTAGCAGTAATTCCCTATATAGCGTATATTACCTAAGTAAGTAATGCCATCAGACGCAAACTTCATACTAAATAAGTACACGTTTCACCAATATTACTTGCAAATATTGAACAGTTTTCAAAAGATACTCATTCTATTTTTCAGAAAGGCGAAGACATATCAGGTTTTGTAACAGCATTGTATGGTTTGTATTTGTAATGTGCCACGCTTGTTATGGACTTTATAATATTGTTGTTAAATCAGCGAAACAAAACTGCAATCTTTGCTCAATTTAAATATATTTCTTAGTACACCATCGTAAAAACAAATTTACGCATGGATTATATATCTCTCACAAAGAGGAGAATACACGGTCAATTACGAAATTGAGAAAGAGCCTCACTGTTTGAAGGTGTTTATTAAATCAGGGCCTGGTATCAATTATGGAGATTTTGAAAGGAAAGAGACTCGTACCTAACAATACTGAACATATTAGCTCAGATAATATTTTTTTCAGTATTAAAATATGTATTAATTTGTTTAGAGAAAATAATGTCAATATATATATTGAATATGATTACATTAGCAATTTAATTAAGTGCATACACAATTTAGAAATATATGCATGGTTATGTAAGGATTGTGTAATTTATCAAACAAATCACCAACCCAAACGCAATCGGTTTTCTTATGTTGAAAGCAGGGACCGATTAGAAACACAAAGCTTTGCGACAGTTACTTGTACCATTCCGAATATATATTCAAGATACTCAAAATTTGTCCAATCAACAAGAAGGTGCACCATGCAAACAAAATGAGACCCACTATCAGCAAAACCTTTAATGGGAGTTTTACCGTTTTTCTTTAGAGGTACGACCTTCCATCACATACAACATAAATACTACCTGTCGTATATTCTAGTTGCAGAAATCAAAATGTGCACACGGAAACCTTCAAAACCTGGTAAACTGATATTAATGCCATTACAAATCAAAATTACGATCATAGCCATCACCATTATAGGTTGTATTGCATTGTAATGCTGGTTGCCAGAATATGTTTGTCTTGAATATTTGTTCTAAGACTGGTGGTAGCAGCAGAGTGGGCGAATCAGACAAGAGATTTGGCGTCAACGAGGCTTCCTGCTCGTAAATATTTTATAGAAACGTCTATTTGACAAACTGAGACTTCGAAAATGCTTGATAGAAGGGTCGATTTGACAAACTGAGGCTTCCACGTAAATCGAAAAAAAAATTTCGATTCGGTAAACTGAGGCTTCCTCGAAAAAGGGTCGGTTTGACAAACTGAGGCTTCTATTTCGTTAAAGAAAAGACGCCAATTTTCTTGTCGCCGCCCCCTCTGCTGCTATGGGTTAACCAAATATTTTACGGTGAAAGTTCTTTAGGATTTCACAAACAGACTAATTTGTAGAACCTCACCTTGTAAATCAATTAGATTATAGGACTGGTCAACGAGTTTGAAGTTGATTCTCGTTAGCGAATTATTATGACATCGCATATAGACTGGATTAGTTGGGTCCTCAATTATTAGAAATCCGGGTGGAGCTGTTGGTGCAAAAGAGTATAAAATATATCCCTGCTGAGCTTGATTTTATCGCTCAAGATTTATTTGATAGCTTCCTTTGATAACATCACATACTAAATTCAATGCAATCACCGAGGATATATTCACATTTTGAGGAGCAATATGTCTGCCGGCTCCGTCTGGGTCGTTATTATGTTTGAGTATTGTTGTTTTTTGTGATTGTGACGATTTATTCCATGCGTCATAAATTGTTTTGAAACCTTCATCGATGGCGTGTCTAAGAGATTCTTTTAATCACTGGGACTTTGTGTCCTGGAATCTTGAAATAAGGAATATATCTTATGTCTATACTATACTTCATTGCAAATTCTGTTCTTGTTTTAGGATTACTGTCACTTAATAGCTCTTGAACAATTTTTAGATGTCATCGATGATTTTATTGCATGTTTCTACAACACTGATAAATTCATCTCGGGTGAGAGTACCGGACTCGAGAGATACTAACAGTAACGCAAAATCATTAGTCATCGCTGTGAAATTTTTAACGATTTCATCTTGTCGAGATTGATAGTATCTATCAACGCGATCGTCTATTTCAGTGAAACATTTTCACTTATTGTAACCGCTATAGCTTTTTATTGGATTATCAGATTTTATTCTGTCGGTGATATAATCCGATTTTTGTGGTTCGGGTATTTGATAAGCTGTCCGAGGTGGGATTTCAGGCCATCCTAGTAAGGTTCTTATAGAACTCTGATAGATATCTATAACATAACTAGGTGAGTTTATCTCGATCGCAGATGATAATGTCGGCTCGTGAACTGTTATAGCGATTTTTGATTCTTCTGTTCCAGTAATTGATTTTATTCTACGCTGAAATTCAGCATTGATTTGCTCGATTTAGTACGACCCAGATGGTATCGAAACAACGTTCCAGTCTGGAGTTCCGTCTTCGCGATTCTTATACGCAAATACTAAGCTGTTGGTCGGTTGTTGACCGCCAAATGCTACCGACCTAATATTAGGCCAACTGTGATACAAGTTTTGCTAGCGCGATTTCCTTCACGGGGACTGGGATAGGGAAATTCACACTGAATTCAGGATTCGTTGATGTTATTGAGATCATGCTGGTTTGTACTGGGTTTGTGTTCTCCACTATTCGTTGAAGTAATTCCTGCGATGTTGTCATTGTTATTATATTCATAATGTATTTCTAATTTTGACATCGCGGAATCATAAATACTTACCATCGCAGAGAATTCACTATCTGATGTAAATGTATAATCGAGCGACGACGATATCAACGAGGACAACTGCGAATACGCGGTTGATACTACATGAAAATTTATTATGTAGTCTTGCAGTTTGCGTTGGCTGTATGATGCTATTTTCTTTGTTATTATCGAAATTATTCCAGCGATTGTTGTCGCAGCGGATATACAAATTGGAACAGCTATCGGAGCAATCATTGTCACCGAGGATAGTATTATACCAGCTCCGGCAATTACACCACTCACCGAGTACACGGTAACATCAACTGCGGTGAGTCTTCGTTGGTATTTTTTTATTTTTGTTTGATACTCCTGAGTGAGATTTTTGAGTTTAGTCTAAAACTCTCTGACTTGATCATAGCGATATTGAGATACCGAAGGTACCGTTGATGACATTTTATTTCCAAATCAGTTTACGATTTCAATTTAGTTGTTTACTCAAATCCGCTACGAATTCTACATACCATGTTAATGAAACCCTAATCAATTTTTTATCAGTGGATGCTATCATGAATTCTTCGGTTGTATCCTTAGCGATGATTGCTGATATCGTATTGATGACCCAAGATGAGCTCGACGATGATACATTAAATTGAGTCGGTGTTACTAGTGTTAATCGATAAATGCCTTTGACGGTTACAGTGATACTTAGTATATTGTTTGTAGGATTCCACGCAAATGATCCGCGTTGGATCGTGTATACTACGTTGTTGGTTTTCTCATGAGGCATTTTTGTTTTTTCAATGATTGTTATCATCCTCGAAAAGTCATTTTTGATTGCCTCGATGAAGTTTTTTGTTTCATCGATGGATTTTTTAATATCCGGGAGTTTTATTTCAATTTTATCCAACGTAATTCCAATAAATTTCTCAATGATATTTTTACGAAAAACTGAAAACTGTTTTCCGTTTTCTTCAATTTTAGATTGAAGTGATGCTAATTCCAACATATAATTTTTTATTTCTGCGAGCTTCGGTGATGTTACCGCTGGTTCGCCGAAGAAAGCTATAATCGGTTTTAATTCATCGTTGACAGTTTTGATATTGTCCATAGAGATTTTTATTAATGGTAAATTCGGTGATGTTGTCGCTGGATCACCAAAAAAACTTAGTATGAATTTTCACTCATCGTTGAGAGTGTTTAATCTATCTGTAATCCTCGAAACGAGTACACCCGGTTTGAGTTTACCCCGATCGGAAAATAACGCAACGGTGTTCTCAGTTGCGTCTCGTTGTTTAACTAAAATATCATCCAGGGAAAAATTATTAGTTTTCAATTTACCCTGACGATCTTGAAATACAACTATTTCATTGGGATCAACACTTGCTAAGTTCAACGTCTCAGCTATTTCATCTTTGATTATTATTTTTATATCACCGGTTGCAACGCCATCAGGTCCGGGTTTCTTCAGCGGTGATAATTGTCTCCCCCAAATATCAATCATGTTATTCTATATAATCTCTCTCTAAAAAGTGATTACTAGTGTATTCATTTACGACAACATGCGGTGGTTTTCCAGATGATGAAATATCATCAAGGACATTTAATACTTCGCAGCCGCATATTGGTGGATCATTCATTTGTTGTGTTGGTAGCATAGAATACCAACGAGGAATTTTTAAGCGGTTTATATAACGCACGAATTCTTTAGGCGGTGGTAATCCATATGAATCGAAATAAACGATTGCACGTGGATCAATCGCGTATGCAACCCAGTGAGTACCAGGTCCGGTGCTGTTATCGAGATTAATAATACCGGTTTCAACGTTGTTTGGTTGTGCCGGTAACTGATCTTTCATAAAGACACCTCTGAAGTTTTTTTATGGCCAACTTTTTAGCAGCATCGAGTAAATCAAAATTGGACATGGGAACCATAGGTTCCTCAATCGAAGATTCCCGAGTTAGTAAACTGTTCCTGGGATTGTCAGGCCTTTTCCGCTGTACCATGAATACAGGGTTCCTGGTAGTCTTAGACCCTTTCCTTTCTTTTTTTATACCCGCTCCCAGTTGCTTTCTTTAATGCCATTCCTGCCGCGGTACCAACGGCTCCTAGCGCCGCCGCTTTAGCCACCGCTGGGGCCGCTGCCGCAATCAACGCTGGTAACGCAGCTAACAATGGGAATATACCACCTGGTTTTTTCATGTCGCTGATCGCCGCTGCAGAGAGAGTGATCTGAACGCCTTTTTTATCCTAGAACGGATCATTGAAGTGTTTTACTTGACGAGTTGACAGCGACAATTTATTCGCCACGCCAGTAATCTGGTTGGGTTTCAGTGTTATTGTGGTTCCGCATTTTTGAGTTGATTCCGATTGCAATTTCTTGAGTTGACCGGGAGTTAACGAAACACTAATATGGCTGTATTTCATTATACAATAACAGATTGATCTAATTGTTACATGTTTTGGAAAACACTACATGTTTTATACAGGTGCATCAATTACTCTCATTCTTCCTGCAACACCTTTAAGTATCATTGATTTATCGCTGAGAATGACAGCAACCGCTCTATAACCAACACCGCCAGGGTCTATACGAGCGCTAAAGTATATATCAACGACGGACTGTCTTGTTAAATCAAGATGTTCCAGCGAAAATTAATAGATCGGATACAGATTCCTAAAATCCAACTGTGACATTTGCAGACCAGTATCAACATTTTGATCGCGTGCCATATATGTCAACAACCGATGATACACGCGTGCAATATGATTGTTGTCGTAATTAAGTTGTATATCCTCGGATGGTTCCTGTTGTCCGTTTATTCTCAGCGAGACTTCAGTAACACCTAATTTATCAAATATGATATGGCTGTGTTCTTGAGAGTTTAATCGATTTCTATTCTGTAGTGGAACAAATATATGACGCGGAGCTGAAACGACCTGTTTTGATGCTAGGTTCCACGTACATGTATTATCAACATCAGAATCCTTGGTATCTGTACTCATTGTTAGCCAACTCAGCAACGACTTCTCCTCCTTGGTCCATAAATGATAGTAATCGCTCCTCTGTGGTGATTGATGGAGTCAACACTGGCATCCACAGTGATAGTTTTGTTAAAACGACTTTACCGGCAGGAACACCAGCACCACGCCAGATTGCATCATTATCAGTACCCTTTCGAACGAGTACTACCGTATGCTTCGCTCCATAGATAACTTTTCGAACGTTTCTACAGAATCCAAATATATGATGTAGTGGAATCGCGCATGAAAACTGTCGACGAGGCATCTTCAATGTTGATACGCGTGTTGCAAATCCTAGATTGAAATTATCATTAATGCTTCCGAGAATATCAAAGGCGGCAGCTGGTATTGTTCGGTGTTCATGAGAAGCAGCATGTGGTTGTGGATCAGTTGCGGTATCTTGTGGTGTCCGTATTTTAATATGCGGGAGGTGATCAGCGTGATCAGTGATATCCTTAGAAAACATCAAAGATGGACCCACTGATCTTGTATAATCATCGGAATATCTCCCTAACCCGATTATTGTTGTGGCAACATCAACTTCACGCTCTATAGATTCAAATTCTCTTCCATCAGTGAGATATCTAGCGCTTTCGAATAACGCCATGCTGCCATTATTAATAAAACCAACTCGGATAGTTGGGTTATTGTCATATGGTGGATCATTATGAGCAGCATCATTTGTTACAAGTTCTCCTTCCACTTCGATAAATGCTTCACAAGGCAAAAAGTATTTACTGGTATCATGAACTTGAAGTTCAATTCTTGACCGGAGATCTGATTGTACTGCGTGATAAGAATAAAATTGATAATCGCGTACAAAATCATCCTTAAGCACTGGGGCGTGCATATCAAACGCTGTATCAAGTGACCGTTTGAACATTTTATTCTATATTCATTGATATAAATCATCGTCGACGTCGTCGGGGCTTTTTAAGCCACTTCCCTCTATCATATTTGCTGTTATGTTATCCTGGTCACTTGCTGTCAACGACGGAGTTATCAGCGACGCTAGTTTTTGATCTACTGCGTTTTTTATAATTTTACTAACACTCGCAGGCATCTCTGCTTTAGATGGCAGTGATCCCGGTTTCCTTCGCCGCCGAACTAGCGCTGTTAGTTTATCCTTTACCGCGGAAAACGCTTTCCCGGCAAGATCTCCAACAGCACTAATACCCTTATCACGAATAACATCAATGGATTTCATTGATAATTGTTTTGCTAGCGGCGTCACTTTTGGAGCCATTCTTGCAAATAACCCTGCAATTGTATCACCGAGACCATCACCACAGTACGCGTTATAAACTGGAAACCGTGAATTAACTACATAGATGCTGGTTGGTTTATCATGATTGTAGTGTATGATTATCTTATTTAAATGATATTTATCTAATGCGATGACTTCATCACCGATAGTAGTATATGGGGGCACCGTAGCCTCAATGGAAAATCCAGTCAAAAACAGCTTGGGCTAATATAGCCTCAAGATTTATAGCCTCAAGGGAAAATCCAGTCAAAAACAGCTTGGGGCACTATAGCCTCAAAACAGCTTGGGGCACTATAGCCTCAAGGGAAATGGAACAGGGTGGGTCTATCTAGCCTCAAGGGAAATTGAACATAGTGGGTCTATCTAGCCTCAAGAGAAATTGAACATAGTGGGTCTATATAGCCTCAAGGGAAATATAACATGGGGAATATGATGGGTATAGGGGACTGTAGAGGGACAAGGGAAAAAAAGGGTGGCAATGAAAGCTACTATCTTTTCGAGACTTATGAGTGGCCCTGAAAAGGGCCGTTATGTGTAATGTTAACGTTGTCTTGTTAACACAGAGGACATCTCACAGATCTTCTTCTCTTCCTTAAACTTCTCCTTACTGTGGGTCCATAGAAGAGAACTCTCTTCAAGCAACCTTGTCTTTCCACGTAGACCAATCTCTTCCAAAAGGCTGTCTCCGTCATATGAATGACACTCCATGATGATCTGACATACATGGGTATGTCAGTCCTAAACAGCATACTTGACACAAGGGTTGACGATTCAACGTTAGTCCACATCTTGTGATGAGAACAGGTGAACTGAATACCGTGTACTGCGGTTATTTATAGGGGAAGAGCGGATCGAAACGGATTGAGTGTATCGACCAATCCAAACGTGCGTTACAAAAGTCAGTCACAACCATCCAATCGGAAGAGAGCAGTCTGTGACGTCACCTTTTCTATATAGAGACACTAACGCCTGTGTGCAGTCAATCGATTCGAGAGAGTTGTCAATCATGGCGGACAGTAAGAAGACAATGAATTGGAGTGAGCCAGGAGTGGAGACAGCAAGTCATGGGACAGCAATGACTACTAAAGTCATGACAAATCTACATCCAGAAGAAGTGGATTTTAACTGGGATATTGTGGATTTTTTAACATCGCAAGAATTTATTCCGGAACCTTCGTTGCCTTCTGCATCTTCTTATGGACCCGTCGATGATTTTAAACAAAGACAAAAAGAAGAATTGGAGCGATTTTTACAACAACAGAAAGTAGAAGAACAAGCTTTTCTTATTCAACAGCAGGAAGAAGAAGCAAGAAGAAAACACCAGGAAGAAACAGTAGCAGCAGCAGCAACGGAGAAGAAAGAAGACCAAGGACAGAAAGAAAATAGTGAAAATCAAACGGTCACGACGGTACTTTTAGATATTTTAGCTGAGTTAAGGAGTCTGAAACAAATGTATCAGACTTCTTTATCACGACCGAAGAGAAAAAGACCTTCTCGAGCGAAACAACCCAATCTCTCTATGACTACGTCTACCTTACCACCGTTAGTGATTTCTACCAAATCATTGACAGGAACCACCAGTCCCGAAGTAGGCCTTGGCCGTGGCAAAGGCTTAAGACAGCTCAAGAGGATTTCATCCCGTTTCTGAGTTTGTTTTGTTTTAAACATACAAAACACCAACGGTCCTTTTCAGGACCACTCCAATTATTTCGAAAAGAAATACTATGTCAATTGCCTATTTCAATGAAAACTCAAAAGTCCTTTTTATTATATTTTTTTAAAAACCCATGATGTACGTGTGAGTGAATGAATGTGTGAGTGTAGGTTCTTATGTCCTTTCTTCTTACAGATATAGCAAGTATCTTGACTTTTATCTCGATAGGAAGGAGAGTAGGCTGTCGGCTGGTCTGACGAAAACTTTCGTATGACCCCACGTAAAGCTCTGATGAGAAGTTCCACTTCTGTAGGTTCTTTCATCGTTCTGGTCAATGTGAGAGTGAAATGAATACTGAACCGTTAGACACTAACCCTTTATATATGCACGGATCGGACATGAATATATAGGGGTTATGGCCTTTAAATGGTAGTCATTTGACTTTTTGCAGACAAGATGAAAAGACCTCATTATGCTGTGGAGAAAGGAAAAGACAGTAAGAGACAGAAACGTAATGTATCGCCTAGTACAGTAGCTGAAGTCTTGGCTCAAATTCATGCCAGTGATTTTGAAGATGACATGAGTGAGCCCGAATTTACTTCCAGACAATCGACGTCCAAGCAAAGTGCACCACCCTTAGTAAACCCTGAAAATTACTATCACATTCGAGAGACGGAAAAGCGTTCCTCTCGAAAATTTAGAACAACGGCTTACACGTATGCCGTAAAGTTTAAAGATTTCAAGTCCAATGTACCTTTGGAGAATACAGAAGGGTTCATTACTGAGGTGTGGGATTCTGTGTTAACTGCACTGAAACAGCAATGTCAAACCAAAGAAGACGATCGCTTGAGACTTTCTATTCATCACGATAATTTGAAGTCTCCCGTTTGGATCGAGTTTACTAGTCCATCAGAATTAACACCTTCCAAAGTCATCGACAAAATTCAACATGTGCAACAATCCAACGACAAGTTTCACATTGACGATGGAAAAGCCACACTGTTTATGACCCACGTGTCTCTTCCCCAGGGGACAGGACGCAAAAAAGTAATATTGGTGGACAGCCTTCGCAGCATGAAGCGAAGCCTCGTCCAAATTAACAATCCTCAAGACCAGATGTGTTTAACCCGTGCTGTCGTCGTGGGACGAACGTATGCCAACAAAAACGACACGACAGAATGGAAAAGAGCCTGGAAAACTATTCGACAATCGGACCGAGCCAAACAAAGAAGTGAAGCAGAACTCCTGTTACAGCAAGCGGGGATATCCAAAGACACTCCTTGTGGTATTCCAGAAATGCAAAAGTTGCAAGACGTCTTGTCTCCACATTACACTTTGAAAGTACACCCTCAAGAAGTGCGTGGACCTCTTTTGTTTCGAGGCCACGATTTCAAAGACGGAAAATACATTCACGTCTATCATCACGATGGTCATTTTGATACCATTACCAGTATCACTGCATTCCAGGGATACAGTTACTACTGTGAAAAATGTGATTATGGTTATAACAATCGAGAACAACACAAACATTGTGGATCGAAATGTGAGGGATGTTTGGCCTCACAACCTTGTCTGAACAAAGGACAAGAAAGAGTGCATTGCCCTGTTTGTCAGCGCACTTTTGTCAGTCTTGCCTGTTACCAACAACATTTGAAGATGCAAGGTTCACAGCAGAAAAGTGCTTGTCAGCTTTTGAGATTGTGCCCTACTTGTGGACAAGGCATACGTACCAATTGTGCCAAGTTTCACGTTTGTCGAGGGAAGAAACGATGTCACATTTGTCACCAAATCGTGGACTTGGAACACGAATGCTTCATTCAAAAATACCAACCCCGACCAGAAGATACCCAGAAGAAAGGGAATTTTATCTTTTTTGTGTCAATACTGTCATACCACTACACGACTATGGCTCACTCTACTCTTTCTACTACTCCTTCCTCCTCCACATTCAAAGTCATTGACGAACACGTAGATCAGGCTAGTTGGAAAGCCTTGTATCTTCGTCATCCTTTTAACATGTTAATTGCTGGACCGAGCGGTTCAGGCAAAACCGAATTTGTCAAACGTTTGATCGAACATAAACATCATTTGATCGATCGTCCACCTCAACGCATCGTGTGGTGTTACAAAGAGTGGCAATCGGCATACAGCCTCTTGCAAGAAAGTCAAGGTGATTCCATTGTGTTTGTAGCAGGTATTCCTAAAGAAGACGAGGGGATCGTGTCTGACAATAGTCAAACTCATTGGGTTATTTTTGACGACATGATAGGAGAAGACGAAGAAGAAATTAAACTATGGTTTACGCGTAAAGGCCATCATCGTAATTCCAGTGTCATTTACATTACACAAAATTTATTTCAACAAAGTAAAGCCCATCGTACCATTAGTCTCAATGCTCATTACGTGGTCTTGTTTAAAAGTCCTCGAGATAAATCACAAGTGCAAGTTTTAGCCAAACAGTTAGGAACACCTTGGCTAACTCATGCGTACGATGATGCCACTCAAACGCCACACGCCTATTTACTCGTGGATTTAAAACCCACTACCCCTGATTATTTGCGATTTCGTACCGATTTGTTTCACAACTGGTGTCAAGACGGAGGACCTGTCGTGTACACGTCCTCCTCGTCGACATAACACTATGAAGCACTAAAAAAATCTATAGAAACCTTGGGTTACTTTGACCTGGTCTCATACATCGTCAACATGACGTCCCTTCAGTCTCATCTTCCGATCAAATTGATTCGTGCCTTGTACGGCATCAGTCGCGAAAAAAATCCACAAATACGTGCTCACGTCTTAGAAGCCAGTCTAAAAGAAGTCTTACGATGGTTTACGGTGACAGCACGGCATCATTCACATTCCACATCAAACCAAACGCTTTTTTGACAGAAACAAAGTAGCCTTGATGCAACTGGCCAATCCTCGCATTGACACTCACACCAAAAAGCAAATCATATTGAAACCTGGAGGTAGTGGTTCTCTAGGTGTCATCATTCGTTCCCTTTTAAAATGGGATCCCAATACTCCCAAAGTTCACCCCAAGAAGAAAACAAAAAAAGCCAAACAAACCCCTAAGAAAAAGAACAAGGGTACCAAGACAAAAGCACAGAAAAAGAAAAGTCCACAGAAAAAAGCGGTCACCCGCAAAAGAGGCACTTCGGCCAGGACACAACCTTACCTTCGTCAACCACGACCTGTAAGAAAAGATCTACAAGGACGTTTGGCAGGGACTACGTTGCCAGTAGCCTCAGGGGCTGCCACTTCTCCGTTGCGGGTGATGCCAGCCAAACCCAATTTGACACCCGTTTTTCCTAATTTGATGAAACATTGGAAATCTGCGTCTCCCAAAACGTCTCCTCCACCGGAGACACCCTCATCGACATTAGCGGCAGTAGCAGCTGCTCACAAAGTACCTGCCCCGAAAGTCAAAGTCCAAGAAAGATCTGGCATGTTAAAGAGTTTACTAGATTTGTCCAAACAAGAACTGTCCCGATTGAGTCCATTGCGAACTCCTTCACGACGTGTGTTACCTGCCATGAAGTTGATACGACGCAAAGATAATCAGTGGCGTCGCATTCCAGTATAAAAATATGACTTGAGGACCACGACGTCAATCAGTATTTTTTCTGTGCTGATGCTGAACACTCAAGGATGCCTCCTCAAAAACATGCACACCACCACTACCCTTGTCGTTCTGCTGTCCAAAAAGGAACAAGACAATCTCGTCATCTCACCAAAAGCTTTAAAACCAAACATCAACGTCCTTCCCTCCAAAGACGTAGACCTTTAAAGAAAAAGAAGAGACACCAAAAAGGAGGATCCTTTGACAATTTTGGGAAACACATTGTTACCTTTTTGACGAAGCGATAGTTCCCAAAAAAAGTAAATAAAAGAGAGTGTATACCAAGTCATTGACACTAGTGGTATTGTGAAACGAACAAGCAAAGATGGCACCTCGCAGAAAACATTTTTCTACACTCCACAAAGGAAAGAAAAGGAAAGGACGTTTAGCCAAACATCGACACGTTCTTCGTCAAAGGACACAAAAGAAAATACCCAAACGTCAAAAGAAAAAGAGAAGTCACCAAAGGGGAGGATCTTTAATAACAAAATTTATCAATTCAGCTAATAACCGAACTGGCCTCTTTAGCCCTGCTTTTGAGGATTTAGCGAGGCATGCCGCTGCCTTTTTGAGAAGCCAATAGAAAAAGAAGATAAAAGAGGGTGTGTACCAAGTCTTTGACGTTAGTGTATTTCTGGAACGAACAAGCAAAGATGTCACCTCGCAGAAAACATTCTTATTCACCCCACAAAGGAAAGAAAAGGAAAGGACTACCTCCACGTTTAGCCAAACACGGAGACGTGTTGTCCGTCCTGTCCAAAGCCTCTCCACCCATGCGAAAACAAATCATTAAAACAGCCTCCAAAGATGTCATCGATACCGTGTGTGAATGTTGTTTGAATGTCTTAAAAGGCACGATACCTTTGTCTCCACACCAGAAAAAATGCTTCGCCAAACATCGACACGTTCTTCGTCAAATGGTCCAAAAGAAAATATCCGTCCGTCAAAAGAAAAAGATGTTGGTGCAACGCGGAGGATTTTTACCCATTCTTGCTCCTTTGTTGGGAGGATTAGCGCAAAATGTGCTAACCGGTGTGTTGCCAGGTTTGATACAAGGGATGACTCAAGGGATGGGTAGAAGATAAAAGGACCCTATGGATCACCACAATCTCAGACATAACCTTTGAAAGCTCATGGAAGGACGAAAACTAACTTTTGTTCCTTACAAACGATGGATGGAATACCATCATTGGCAAGAACAACGAACCCCCCATTTACCGCCCAATCCAAATTTGGCTGAGATGTCGCAATTACAACACGAATTGCAATCCTTGATCCATCGCCACGATTTATCCGAAACCGAAAAATCACAAAAGTACGGTCAACTCTTGAAACGGCTACAACTCTTTCATCAGAAAGCTGTGGAACAAACAGCTCAACCCACTTTGTCCGATTTTAAGGCTCTAATGAATAACCCGTCACCCTCACCCTCTACAGCGGTTAAAACAGACGTTACCCCACCATTACCCAAGGAAGAAGAACCCCATGATCTCTTTCAAACACCCACTACCACCCCCATTCCGAGTAAGATTGCCGCTTCCTTATTGACCCCTTCTCCCACTCCCCCACGAGAAGAACTCAAAACTTGGGTTAAAAAGATGATGGCTACTCCTTCTTCGACAGATGTGAAAAAGAAAGAAAGGAAACCAGAAGTGAGAAAAGAAAAGAAGGTCAAAGAAGCTATCCCATTACCTCCGCCACCACCACCACCACCAGTACCCTCGACGTCAACTCCTGTAAAACCGTTTCCAAACAACCCGCATTTTGTCCCACCCAAAGCAATATCCTCGAAGAGTGGGTACCTTATTAACAAAAACCATGGAGAAGGTATTAGCCAGCATTTACTACGATCCAGCTCACCCTGCAGGTTACGGAGGCATTCAGAAATTGTATCGTGCTGCCAAAACTCGCCTGAAAAAGCTCCGTTTACCAGCAGTACAACGATGGTTACAAGAACAAGAGACGTACACTTTACACAAACCCATTCGACGAAAATTTCACAGAAGTCGCACTCAAGTGGAAGGCATTGATCATCAATGGCAAGCCGATTTAGCTGATGTCTCTCATTTAGCCACCTACAATCGTGGCTACAAATATTTGTTTTGTGTCATCGACGTCTTTTCTAAATTTGCCTGGGTCGTACCATTGACATCCAAATCGAGCGGAGAGTTAGTACGAGCTTTGCAACTGGTGTTGAAACAAAGTGGTCGTCACCCTCTTCGATGGCAAACCGACAAAGGTACCGAATTTCTGAACCAAGCTTTCCAACGAGAAGTAAAAAAACGTGACATTCATTTTTTCACCACCGAAAATCCTGAAACCAAAGCCAGTATCGTGGAATTTTTTCAACGTACCTTGAAAGAACGCATGTGGAAATATTTTACGCATCAACACACTCTCAAGTACATCGACGTCTTACCGCACTTAGTTCAATCCTACAATCAATCTTACCATAGAAGCATTGGACGTGCCCCACAAGAGGTGACACCTGACAACGAAGTGACTGTTTTTGAGCGTCTGTTTGGTACGTCCCGGACGAGGGTTGTCCCCAAGAAAGGTAGAGAAGTGTTAACCCCGGGAGATTGGGTACGCATCGGCAAAACCAAACGCACTTTCGACAAAGGTTACTTACCCAACTGGACCACCGAATTGTTTCGTGCTACTGGACGAGTGCGCGATCGTCATCCTACCGTCTATAAATTGGAAGACATGAACGGAGAAGTATTAAAAGGAACGTTTTACTTGCCTGAGTTACAACGTGTTACCAAAAAAGAAGACGACGTGTACGACATTGAAAGCATTCTAGAACGAATAACCCGTAAAGTAGGAAAACGTCGTGTCAAAGAAGTCAAAGTACGTTGGAAAGGATATCCTCCTAGTTTTGATTCTTGGATTGACGCTTCGCAAGTCATCGACTATAAAAAGAAGTGACCATCATGCCCTTCAATACAGCTTCAGCGACCACAGTGACTACTCCTTCACCCACATCATCTCTGCAAGATTTACAAAAGCAACCCTTGTGGGTGTGGTGTGGAGAACGTGTCCCTAAAACGCAAATCGTTTTTTTCTGTCAAATCTTTGTGGTATATTGTGTCATTGGTGCAGCCATTGCTAATTTGAGTTTGCAACAAGGAGACAAACAATTGTGGACCATTTTGCTCAGCAGTTGCATCGGGTATCTTCTTCCCAATCCTTCCCTGAAATACTCTTACAACGGGAACAACAGTAACAATATTGGGAGTCTTGCGGCCAACGTTAGTCCTTCTCCTGACAGTCACCCTTCCAATCACAATCCTCTTTTAGATACTCCTTTAACCTCGAGTGACTCCTCGGACAGAAGAACATTGGAAATATGAACAACACTATTAACCAATTTTACTTAACGTTACCTAGTGACAGTTCCATGGAGGTGTTTCCTAACAACACATTGTGTTGTTACACGTCTAAATTACCTCAAGCCATGCATTTGGATCAAGATGATCATTGGGAAGCAGCTTTAGTGGAAATAATACACCCGACACAAATCAAAAACATCGTCGAAAATCAAAACTTTTTCACTGTTGAAGTGTACGACAAGCCATTGCAACAAGCCTTAGATGAACGAGGCATCACTGGCATTGACATAAAAAAATCAGATGGACCCACAACTAAACAACTATCCACTCATGTGTTGACCATTCCTGCAGGCTACTATTTTAGCGGTCAACATTTAGTGACTACGATTGCAAGCAGGTTCAATGTTATGTTTGGTAAACCCCTGGACAAAATCAAAGAAAGTGTTACCTTTGAGTACATTAAAGTGGCTCGTCGCCTCATGATCAAATTTTCAGAAAAGAAAATAATAACCATTACCTTTTGTCCTGAATTGTTTGATATCTTAGGTGGAGACCTCAAGATGCTCCCGAACAAAAAAGAAATACCAGGCATATCCAGTAACTTGTATTTTACCAAATATTTTCGATTCCCTGTAGAAATGAACCAAGGAATCAATTTGATGTTTGTGTACTCCGATGTGGTGGAGTACAACGTGGTAGGACACACCTCTGTACCGTTACTGCGTGTCATTCCTTTCAAAGTAGATGACACTACCGCTGACGAGGAAGGTGGAAATACCTATCACGTTCACCGCGAATTTGTGCATCCTCATTATTTACCCGTCAATAAGTCGTATTTCGACAGTGTCAACATTACTATAAAAGGAGAACTAGGTCAAAATATTCCATTTACCAAAGGGAAAGTCACAGTGAAACTCCATTTTCAAAAACGATTCTCCAACAACTGAAAAAGTGATGTATCCTGTGTACCAAGGAGTCACTCGACAACGAGGACATGGTTTAGGAGATATGTTTAAATCAGCCTTTCGTTCCGTAGTCCCTGTTTTAAAACCAATGGTGACACGAGGATTGCACACCTTAAAAGATGCCGCATTGACTCACGGCAAAGATTTTCTTTACAATATTCTCATTGACAAACAAAACCCTAAAGAAGCTTTTTTGAGAGCAGGCAAAAATGCCTTGCTTCAAATGGGTAAAGAGATTTTGGGTCGACGAGAAAGTCCTATAAATGCCCTGAACGGTACCGAGTCTGACATTCCTACTTCCCTGACGACACAGCAAGGACAAGGTAGAAAGCGTCGACGAAGACACCCTTTCAAAAGTCTCCGTACCTCTAAAGTTTGAAAGACAAAGAAAAAAAGAACCGCTCGAGACTTAGACATTTTTGATTATTAAAAGTGAAGAAAAAAAACCTAAAGAAAAAATGATGCACCAAGAATGTTGTGCCTGTTCCAAGTCGGAACTGGATTTCTTTGCTATGCCACCCACGATGATGACAATGCAAGAAGCTCAATGGGTCGAATTTCATCCCGTCTCCTCTTTGACGGATTCAGCTCCCATCGAGTTTGAAATCAAAGGACAACCCGAAGATTACATCGATCTCAACAACAGTTACTTGTATTTGAAAGTGAAAGTAACCAAAACGGACAACACCAATCCAGGAGCCAATGATAGAGTAGCTCCTGTCAACAATTTCATGCATTCCTTGTTCAGCGATGTGGATTTGTACATGAATAACAAACTGATCAGCAGTAGCATGGATACTTACCCTTACCGAGCGTACCTCGAAAATCTCTTGACGTACGGAAAAGAAGCCAAGAACACTCATCTAGATGCTTGCGTGGTATGGAAACCTGACACCGCAGATAAGTTTAACGACACAGCCTTGCCCGTAGCAGCAGCTGCTGATGGCAGCGCTCCTGCCGATCCTCACAATGAAGGTTTTAACGACCGTCGAAAGAAAATTTTGCAGGGACGTAGTTTAGAACTGTTCGATCGTTTGCATTTGGACATGTGGTTTCAAGAGAAGTATTTGCTGAACGGAGTAGATATTCGCTTGAGACTGAATCGAAGTAGTACTGCTTTCCATTTGATGGCTCATGCCAACGAATACAAAACCATTATCCAAGAAGCCAGGTTATACGTACGTCGCGTGGAAGTGTTACCTAAAGTGGGGAATGATATCAGTCACACTTTGAGCAGAACGACAGCCAAGTATCCGATACGACGCGTGGAAGTCAAAACTTTCACCATTGCCGCTGGACTCCGATCTAAGATTGAAGATCATCTGTTCCAAGGACAGTTACCCAAACGTTTATTCATTGGTATCGTCAGCAATGCAGCCCTCAATGGTGCCCACGATGAAAATCCTTTCCAGTTTAAGCACTGCAGAGTATCCAAAATTGAAGTCAGTCGCGATGGCAAAACTTTGTGTACCAGACCCTTCGAACCCGACTTTGGCGAACAGAAAAATTACTTGAGGTCGTACTTGTCGCTGTACGAATCCACAGGACAGTTAGGAACCAACACCAGTCACGGTATTTCCTACGACGACTATGCAAGAGGTTACACGTTGTGGGCTTTTGATTTCACTCCAGACCAAGGCAGCGACGAGGGCCATTTCCACCCTATAAAATCTGGGCAACTGCGTGTGGAACTTCAGTTTGCATCACCTCTTCCCGAAACGGTGAATATCATTCTGTATGCTGAATTCAATAATACCATAGAAATCAACAGTTTGAGAGAAGTCATTCTAGACTATTAGACATTATGGAAGACCCTTGTCCTTCTTTGAATAGTGGAGAATCCATGGAATGGGAGGTTACAGAAAAAGCAAACCCTCAAGACCAAAAAGAAGAAGTAGTGATCATGCAATCCAGATGGCCAGAACAGGAACAACAGTTAGTGGCTTGTTTTGCACAACACTTGGAAGATAAAATGAGTGACATGATTAAAAAAGATTGTTATGGATGTCAAATCGATCATCCCAGTCAAATTCAACACGATAAATGTATGATGATGAGTCAAGAAGAAAAATTGGATGATTATCTGAACGAAGCTTGGAGTCTCATCTCCGAAGAAGACGTGTTACTTCAGTGGTATAAAGGCTTACGTGATCATTCCTCTCCTCCATTGTTTGCTCGAGAAATCGATCGCATCGAAGCTCTCTTGGCCAAAAGTAAAGAGACGAAGCAAACCATCAGTTACTTGTCAGACCGTTTCAAACAAAAAGTCTGGATTGAATTGATGACTTATCATCACCTGTGAAGAAAGGAGAGAAAAAAACAAGGCTACACAACAAAAAATGGATACTTGGTAACTTTATTATCTTTTGAACCGTAGTTCGTACACTGCTTCTTGGAATCCTGTGGTGTGTGCTAAAGATGAACTACCTCATCGCAAACCTCAAGAGAATCAAGCTTATGTCATCAACACAGATGACAGTCATCTTCCAGGAACTCACTGGGTAGCAGTCTACTTTCCTCAAGAGGGATGTGCGGAGTATTTTGATTCGTATGGATTGCCTCCTTTCGAAGATGATATCATTGACTTTGTGAGAAGAAATGCTCAGACGACACGATTCAATAATGTGAAATTACAAAGCACAGATTCTATGGTGTGTGGACAATATTGTATCTATTATCTGCATCATCGCAGTCTTGGATATTCTTTAGAACATTTAGTGACTTATTTTGATCGTCATTCGTCTCGAAACGATGACAAAGTAGATCGATGGTTTTGTGACCATTATGGCTATCTGTTGTCTTTAGCTAGGAAACGTAGTGTACATCAATCGCCCAATGACTTCCAACAGTGGAAATCTCAATTTAATTCACAACGTTGTCAACCATGTCAAAGATAATGTATTAGTGTTATGGAAGAAAAAAATGTTTGTTATTTGAAAAAATTGTGTTTTGTGAGTTGTTTTTTTATTTGAATAAAAATGTTGTGTTTTGAAACCAATGCGTCTGTCGTTTGTTTTACATTTGTATTCATATCAATGCTCTTTGACTTTTCTTTCTATCCCTCACATCAAACTATCCCAACGTTTCAAAACCCTAAACCGCAGAGGGGTGTTTTCCATCACGTCCGCGCTTGAACCATATAATGCAGGGGTAGTCTCCAGTCTGGCCATCCATTGTTTGACTCATCCTACTACGAAGATGTGCTCAAGACTAGCTAAGCTAAACGAAGCTTATGTCACTCTGCATCGTATCAGACACAATCTGATGCCAAAGCCTGAAGAGATAGAGAATGTGAGAATGCTACAAGTAACGGAAGACCTCATAGAAGAACTCTTCAGAGAGGAAATTCAAAAAGAGAAAGAAGAATGGACTGAGAAGTATCGACTTCAAAAGCAGCAGAGAGAGCAGAGAGAACAGCAGCAGCAGCAACAGCAACAACAGCAGCAGGAATCAGACAGAAGTTTTGTCGACTGTCGTGTGGACACGAAAGAGTTCTCTTTCTCTTTCCGAAGAAGCAGACCCTATCGTGTAGCCAAACGAGGACGCAATCTTAGACGATAAAAGATTGTCATCCTTCCTCGTACACACAAACACAAAAAAACAGCCCTTTTCAGGGCTACCCAATATTCTCGAAAAGAATTAATCATTCAATTTGCTTATGGTATGTGAGGAAGTTAGAAAAAAATTAGAAGTGAGTCTATAATCACTGTCTCTTTTTACTTTTGTTTTGAAGTGCGTCTATAAGCACAACGTATTTTTTCAAAATAACTTGTTCAATGTATAATTAATATGAGTCAAGTATAAAAGTGAGTGAGTGTTTTATTTTAAAAGTCAGCTTGTTTTGGTGATGATAGGAATAATGTAAGTTTTTTGGATCTAGGGGTGTTTTCCATCACGTCCGCGTGTTTTGGTAATGATAGGGATACCGTAAGATTTTTGGATCTAGGGGGTGTTTTCCATCACGTCCGCGCTTGAACTATATATAAAGAAGCACTCGTCAGTCTGGCTACCCATCGTTGGTGAATCAAAGAAGATGAGCAGAGTTCAAAAGTTAAGAGAGCTTCAAATGCATCTGGAGAATGCTAGACGTCTCCTGGACGAGCTGGCAATGGAGGCCGAAGAAGAAGAGACCAGAATTAAAGAAGAGGAGAAGAGTAAAAAGAAAGAAGAGGAGAAGGAAATGAAAATGTCAATTTTGCCTCACCGCATGATGAGGCAAACTAGTGAAGTCAAGCCCATGGTGAGGACACCTTCACCAGAACCAGTTCGTCCACTACAGGCACAGCCCCCACCGCAACAACCACAGCCTCGGCCGCAACAACTTCAGCCGCATCCACGGTTGCGGAATAGAGGAAGAAATGAAAAGACTTTCACTATCCCTCAAACAGAAGATTGGGATAGTGAAGCCACTCATTCTCCCTCTGCGCTCCCAATCACAAGAGTGAATTGGGAGAATGATTGGAGTAGGAGATGTGTGTGTGGGGCTAGACCTGGGAGATGCCAGCATTAACCAGGTGCATTTTGAAGTTTAATAAAACAGTCCTTCTCAGGGCTACCCAAATAACAAGAAAAGAATTACTATGTCAATTGCCAATGGGTGTGAGAGAGGAGTAGTGTGATTATAAACACTGACTCTATTTAGATGGTATATGGTGTGATTTTGGATAGTATATAATAGGGTTTGTTTTGGCTGCTTCCCCGTGTGTGTGGTTAGTATAGGGTGTGATTTTGGATAGTATATAGTATGGTTTGTTTTGGCTGCTTCCCCGTGTGTGTGGTTAGTATAGGGTGTGATTTTGGATAGTATATAGTATGGTTTGTTTTGGCTGCTTCCCCGTGTGTGTGGTTAGTATAGGGTGTGATTTTGGATAGTATATAGTATGGTTTGTTTTGGCTGCTTCCCCGTGTGTGTGGTTAGTATAGGGTGTGATTTTGGATAGTATATAGTATGGTTTGTTTTGGCTGCTTCCACGTGTGTGTGTGGTTAGTATAGGGTGTGATTTTGGATAGTATATAGTATGGTTTGTTTTGGCTGCTTCCCCGTGTGTGTGGTTAGTATAGGGTGTGATTTTGGATAGTATATAGTATGGTTTGTTTTGGCTGCTTCCCCGTGTGTGTGGTTAGTATAGGGTGTGATTTTGGATAGTATATAGTATGGTTTGTTTTGGCTGCTTCCCCGTGTGTGTGGTTAGTATAGGGTGTAATTTTGGATAGTATATAATAGGATTTGTGAATAGTATCTAATATGACAAGTGAATGTAAGGGGTGTTTACTTTCACGTCCGTGCTTAAGATATATATACTCAAAGTGACTGACATTAGAACCATTCCACGGAATAACCATAGAAGATGGCAAAAGCATCAAGTTTATTCAACAATTTAAGACACAGCTATTTCTGGATATTAGACGGGAAATATGAAGTGGAAAAACTACATCATAAATGGAAGATTGCGAAGAGTTTGGACTTTGCAAAAAGACTGAAAATAGCCAGGGAGCTCTTAGGAGGAATGCTAGAAGAAGAAGCCAAAAAGTTACGAGGCTGCATTAATCCACCCTATGTTAGAGTGGGGACATTGAAGCAAGTAATAGATATTGTCGAAAACGTCAAGTGTTTTTTGGATAATATCTTGACAGAGTACCCCCATGTCCAAAAGGGTTTGGACCCGCTCAAGAAAGCTGAAGAACTGATGAGAAAGGAACTATTAGAAGAAGTGAAGAAGATAAAAGATAACTGGAGTAAGGAGAGAAAGGAAAGAAAGGACAATGAAAACCAAAAAAAGAAAGAGGACTTTGAAAGATTAAATAACAATTGGATCAAGATACAAGAGAAGTTTAGAGCTATGGGACATCCTGACTGGATTCCCGAGGAAGAAAAGAAGAAGAAGGGAATTATTGGTAAAATCAAAAGGTGGTGGAACAAAGGCAGAAAATAAAAGAAGAAGTATCCAAAGGCCCTTTTCAGGGCCACTCATAAGTCTCGAAAAGATAGTAGCTTTCATTGCCACCCTTTTTTTCCCTTGTCCCTCTACAGTCCCCTATACCCATCATATTCCCCATGTTATATTTCCCTTGAGGCTATATAGACCCACTATGTTCAATTTCCCTTGAGGCTAGATAGACCCACTATGTTCAATTTCCCTTGAGGCTAGATAGACCCACCCTGTTCCATTTCCCTTGAGGCTATAGTGCCCCAAGCTGTTTTGAGGCTATTGTGCCCCAAGCTGTTTTTGACTGGATTTTCCCTTGAGGCTATAAATCTTGAGGCTATATTAGCCCAAGCTGTTTTTGACTGGATTTTCCATTGAGGCTACGGTGCCCCAATATACTACTACCGATGTCTTAGTCACTGTGACAATCCGTAGAATTTTCCACTAACTCACCAATGAAATCTCGATATGTTTTTAAATCCACGATGCCACCTTGAAATAACCGCCTGCAGATATCAGCTGATTCATTAATTATTTCTGGAGAGTTATTTCCAGCTCGTTTTCCTCCGATGAGAACTTCTGATCGTGCTATATCACCAAGAACATTACCAGGACAACTATCTAGACCACTACCTTTAATTCCACTCCCAGAAAATCCCTCCCCGCTACTATAACCAGTTACTGCATCCATTTTTTCTAAATCCGTTTCTTGTAAATAACTAAGATCATCTTCATCATCTTCATCTCGATAAGATGGTATATTCAATGGTCCAAGCGAAGCTTGGGGGTGGTAGTTGTTGTTGAGGTTCTTCTTGTTTTTTAGGCGAGAAAGATATTTTCTTTGAAGGTTGATGTCGCTTTCTTTGTAATTTTTGCTGCTTTTGTTGTTGTTTTAGTTCTTCATATTGTTATAAAATGTAACCACCGCCTTGATATATCCTATGTATGATGCATTATCATTATCAATTTGACTTGTTTTAGTATTAATTTTATATAATAAATCAGCCCAATGTTTATACTTTTAATATACTTATGATGTTCTGGTTTCAACATTTTTTTCTGTTTTCATAAGTCGTAAAAACAAACGCAGGAATTTCTGTTGGATAAGTCTTATCAATTGCTGCTAACCCTTCCTCGTTAAATCTCGCGCGTAAATCATCTACTGTTCTTTTTGATTTAGGTGGTTCATTAACATCAATATCACCGTGGAGTCTTTGTACAGCTTGTTTTGTTTGTTCAGTTTCCGCTGCTATTTTTTTAAGTTCACCAATAAGAGGTTTTTCTTTTCTTTTTTCCCCCGTCTCGGGAACATCCCCCCATATAGCACGCTCTGTAGATGATATTACCCCCTTCGTTGCTATGGTTATTGGTTTAAACAACTCTTCAGATCCCGCAACAAAATCGGTCTGAACACTCTGTCTGGCTTGTAATTTATTCCTAACCGAGTCACGGATTGGTATAATAAGTACATGTTAACATCAAGCTTATCTTTGCATCATTTTTCAGTTTCTTTCGCTGACTTAAGAAGGTCAGTCATTTAACCATAAATAAAAGACCAACAATTCAATGTTTAGGAAATTGAATTTTGGAATAGCTTTTCAAAAAAAGTCTAAATGATTCGCTGAAATGATTCTATAGTTTGTCAACATAACTACGTTTCTTAAGTACTGAACTTGGAAACATATTCATATTGATATTATAATTTTCCATCACACTTCTTACTGTATATGTTTGCTATTGAAAAGAAATAATGCTGGTATGTTATCCAATATGCCATATTAGTAGCCATCGTGAAAATGTGTTATCAGCCAAATCAGAAGTCACAATGATATGGCAGTTTAAACTAGAATATTTGTTTAATCAGTTCAATTATGTTTAGCCTTAATGATTTTTTAAAACGTTTTTTGGATCAATGAAAATGTTGGTAAACAAATGTTTAAAATTTGGTATATTGCTCCCAGAGTAGGAACAATTACTTAAGTCAAATTCATACTTTCATTATGTGACTGGTGGCTTACATAAATCATTGCAAAAACGATTCCATGAAAACAAACGTTAGAGTATCGTCCGGGATTCTGTTTATATTTCAGTGTATAGCTTTTTTTTTATCGAAGTGTGTAAGTCGGGCTGAAACAGTTGACACATTATGTTGTTATTATGTTGGGACCAGTTCGGATTGAAATTTTATTATCTATCAAATTAGGAATTTTAGGTGATTCTTTTCTATAAAAAAAAAACACAAGTGCTCAAACACAATTCGAACATATTATATTTATTGGAACCTATACTGAATTCCAAACTGGAACAACACACATTGTAAGTGACTGAAAGAAAAATATTTGCTTTACACATTTCTCCGTTTATATCTTCTAAGTCATAGTTTCTTTCCACAACAAACCAAATGTGTCATGTCGGTTGAGATGATGCATACGATATTCAAAGCAATATTTTGGGATAGGCACACTATGCCCGCTACACTTGCGTTGTAATTATTCTGGAAGGATTAACAAAGTATTTCGGAAACATGTAAAGACCCGTTTCATGTGCCTTTCAAGCGTGATACAAATATGAATCAGTTACTGTGAGAGAAAACAACAACACACACTCACTTCAACAATTTGCAAATGGTCGCTATAAACATTGACAACTTCGAATGTATTTTGCAGATAATGTATGTGAGTTTTGTTCAATAATAGAATGTATGTCGTACAAAAGATACAGGGATTCACCTTTTATAAAATCAGTATGAAGATGGTTATAACGGATTATGTTTAGAACCGGTGTTACATAGTTTATGAATGAGGTAACTGTGAAAGTAATTAAATAAACCCACAATTCTGTGAAATAAACATTAATAATATCTTAATAAAATGGTCTTTTAATGAGATTGTTTTACTTAGTTTTAAATATTGTAATTAATACTTAGATCTTATCCTGACACCAGTTCAATGTTACAGATAGATATATCGGATGTGGTTAATCTTGGGAATTATCATTTTCGTTTTCTAGAAAATACAAAGGGTCTACATATCAAACCACGCTGAATATTAAGAGCAAAGAAAAATAAAATTCTGATTGGTCATCTCCATCAAATACTTGAAAGAAGACAATGCCCGATCCACCGCGTACATGCACTATATGTCCTACTGTTTGAAGCATCAAGTATAAACCAGCACACGAAGACAATCCCTGGTGTTTGGGGGGGGGGGGGGGGCTTCCTCGACTGTGTGATATTGTATATTTGTAAATTGTATGAATATATTTTCAAATCTTTCAATCATATGTATATGTCTGTAATACGTGGTGTCCAGAGTATAAGGTGAAGTTGGCAGTATTATGTTCAGTAGTGTATGTTGAGATGTTAATTGCATTAGGAGTTTGATAACAAGAATTGAATATAAATATATATATTTAACTATATACATATGTCCAAACATATGATGTTTTCTCCACCTATCTCTCTCTCTCTCTCTCTCTCTCTCTCTCTCTCTCTCTCTCTCTCTCTCTCTCTCTCTCTCTCTCTCTCTCTCTCTCTCTCTCTCTCTCTCTCGCTGACAATGTTATCCAACTGTAACATTTTCGATATCCGACTGTCTTAACATAATTCAAATAAAGAATGTAGCTGTTAATATTTCGCTTCTTGTGGTGGAGGATAGGCCACAACGGCAGTTTTCTGAGACACATTATCATTATGGCGATAAGGAGGTGGGGAACCAGGATAAACGTATGCGACTGCTCCTTGCTGGACTGGGATGACTGGCTGTGCCTGGGGTACTGCCGTGGTATTCACTGAAATTATTAAAATTAAAATGTTTGGCTGTTTTACAATATCATCACAATGTTGAGATAGAATTTCAAAATTAGACATTTAACAACTTTAATTTCGTCGGAACTTGAACAATAAGTTTCAGCGGTTCATACCCAAGCGCACGCATGCAAACTCGAAGTACATTCAGTCTTTAGTCAAATCGTGCTAACATTTTTAAAAACCAAATTACCCTCTACACGATGCATGCGTTACATATATGAGTTGCCATAAAATTGACACTAACCTTTGCAGCCATTTTGTTTAGAGACAAGTGGCTTTGCCTGACCTCCTTCAGAGGAATGTACAGAGGTTTTAATGAAGCAAGATGTATAGTTTGGAGATATTACGAAAACATTTACCATACAGAAAAAGATTACTAACTAATAGCCCAAGCACACAAAAATCATTTAATTAACGCATCAGATCGTTGCGTAAAATGACCTTTGAAGGCATAACATTGTCCTGGTCTGAATGAAATTGTTTCGAATGATAAATCAGGTCGAATATATCTCTCCCTCGTAAATAGATACATACTTATATGATTAAAATACTGGAATATTGCTAGGACGCAGAAGTTAATACTGTGCTAATAGATAGATTTAATATTGAAGAGACGACAAAATTATCAAATTATAAACTTTCTTATTTTTTCTTTAGTTTATTAGCAAATTATAATGTTTGTATATGATGTTATCGACCCCAACTAATAATAACTATTCATTTTAGCAAGCATCTATATTAAATAATGAGTGCTGCTATTTTATAAAACAAATCTTTAAAGAGTTTCTTTTCTGCAATATCATTACTTATCCATTGAACTGTAAATCGGGATAATGATTGGTAGCATTTACATGCTGGCAGCTTTTATGGAAGTCGCGTAGTGTAAATATTATAAACGTAAAACGTAAGCGATATATGTAACTAAACTTGAGCTGGTCAAAAGCAAATTATAAGCTTTCACGTTTTAAACATTTTCATATATGTCCATAAGTTCTTCAACAACATTATTCAGCTACATGTTGCTCTGAGACATGTAATACATATGATCTAGCACGCCTTTCACATATAACAGCTTTCCATTTTATTATGCTGTGCGATTTGGTATATGCCATGGTCTACGTTAACCTACAATACATTCCAGTTTATTACAGTACGCGAAATAGACTACAGTTCTCTAGAAATCATCTTGTCTTGTTGCGTTTCTTGTCTTGATGAATCGGCATTCAAACCTGTTTATATCTCACAATACATTCGATTACTTTGTATATGTTTGCATACATCTTTGGGGCCCCGAGTGGACGAGTGGTTTAAAGTGTTTTCCGTTGCAGATCACTGTCATCTCACCTCTGTCTGAGTGGGTTCGAGTCTAAGATTCGGCTAATGTAGTTATGTGAGAAAGCTTGTCAGTAGCTTATCGTGGGTTGGTGGTTCTTTCCGGGGTTTTCCCAAGTTCTTTGTAATACTGGCCGCCATAAATAGCCTATATTTTGCTGAAAAATAACACTGAACCATACAATAACAACAACAACAATATACATCATGTGTGAAATTTAATTATGTGAAGCACTGAATTAATAAATCGTAGCAAGATCAATCATGAAGAAAACACATTTGAAACTTGTATTTCATAGTTGAAAGATTGAGCCAGGAAGACGAGTCTTATACACTATATTTTGCTTTTGCATATGGTAGTCAAAATAACCTATTCGAAAAAACATATTTATAAATATATATATGTGTGTGTGTTGCATGTGTGTGTGTGTGTACTTGTATATTATTAGGATTTGATGCGTAAAAAATAGGATCATATGCATAACATTTTTAATATTAGTAGTGTATTAAAAAAATGATCAAAACAGGTCATTATTCAGCGGTATGATTTTTTTGCACTTTGGACGCGTATAACAAAGGTATAACAAAGGAAAAGAGAAAAGCGTAGTATACGCATCGTGTGAGAAAAAATGCAGTAAAATGAATGAGCATGACCTATTTCGATGATTCGGTTAATGAAACCGCATTTTTAAATAAAACTCCATCATTAGATGTTTAATAAAAAATGTGTTATCAAGTATGACATTTCAAACATTAACGATTTAAGAGGTCCTCGCTATTAGAACTACTTTAAACAAATAAGAAACACTTGTAGAATTATTGATGTGCCTGACGTAGCTGTTCTAAAATAAAACAACAACAAATATATAACAGAACAATGTAGCAAATTATGGTCAAATCATTTTTGAGAATACGCCATAATACAAACGTTGAGAGAGAGAGAGAGAGAGAGAGAGAGAGAGAGAGAGAGAGAGAGAGAGAGAGAGAGAGAGAGAGAGAGAGAGAGAGAGAGAGAGAGAGAGAGAAATATAGACAAAGGCACGCATGCATACATATAGTGTGTTTTGGTATTATGCTAGATCGTTCCACACACCAAGGAAGATTTTATCCTATATGCAGCCCTAGCTCAAATCATTTGCAGGTCAGCGTCATTAACTGCAGCTAAAGCAAACCAGCTAGTTTTAATTCTTCGTGTGAGATATATTTTATAATGTTAGCATCATTTAATGACTCTGACTTGAAAATTGACTGTGATAGAGAGAGGATAAAAACCTCAATGGTACATGAAATGAACTATGACAGAAAACACTGCTCCAAATGCAGAGACAATAGACCTATACATTTAATAGCCTCCCAACACTCTTAACAAATACATAGCACGTAGACAATATACACAGCCAGAATTTGTTGATGTCCAGTATGCTTTATTCTAATTTTTGTTAAGCATATGCACTGTGGCCAAGGCCAATACAAAATATCCCAGCATTTTTCATCGACAACTAACACACTTACCAGCCTGAAGTAATATTTTATCCGTCAACACAATAATCCATAAGTAATATTCACTGCAGCACTTAAAATATTTCTAAGACAGAGAAGAAGAATAAAAACGTTTTAAATCCGTTCAAATTGAAAGTTTGGCAATTGCTTATCCGCTAGGGTCAATATTTGTAGAATCTTTTATTACGGAGGGAATGTTTTTTAAAATTAAAACTAATGAAATCAAAAAATGTCCTGTAATAAATATTTATCATTTATTTTCAATCTCATATAAATTCCATATATTAAACGTGGTAATAAATCATTACAATGCGACGTTTTATGTTGTTAATGTTCTTTGCTCACGCGCATAAACTGTGTACTTTAGATTTAACCATCACACCACAGCACTCATTACATATTTATATTCAAGTGTCTGATGTAAATATTAGGAGGTAAACATTAGTAAAGAGTTCTTTATACTTTAAAAGAAACAATTGGGTGAGACAAATAATCTTCTCGGGTTTGAGGCGTGACAAGGAAATCGCAGTCACGGGTGTTACACGTGTAGTCCCCTTGACTGGGATTTCCTTATCTCGGTCCGAACCCAAACTTGAATTATATATGTAATGGTACAATCATTGAAAGGAAATTGCATATAAATAATAAAATTGGTGCTTGCAAGTTTATAACAATGATCACTTTTGTACCATTGACTAGTTAAAGTCAGGAGGTGTATGTACGCTTGTATGTACATACCATCAACTATTAGTTTAAGTAGTAAAATCAACTACGTATCTATATTGCAATATAGTCATGGAGATGTATAAAAGTGAGCAAATAGCCTATTGTATACTTACAATTAAGAATGTGTTGTGTTAACATCATTCCGAACATATGCTTGTGTAAAGATACATTAGTCATCGTTACTTATTTTTACATTTATATAAAATATATCATTTAATATGACTGAAACCTTAGATGGATCTTGGTTAAATTATTTATTTTCCTCATTCTACCTCCATTATCATTTTCTTTGTATGTTAAAAAGATGTTAGTAAGAATTATATATTTGTTGTTTAATATCGTTTGTCATCGCAATATATAATACCGAAACCCGGCGGTTAAACTGGTCAATGATGAAAAATGGAACACCAGGAAAGAACCACTGACCCATAAAAAAATAATTGTTTCACGTATACGAATATCCGTATTTCAAGAACAGCGGTTAATACAATTTATAAACACCCTTATTCATCCTTTCATAATTAACTGAATGCCTTTTTAATTCATATTTGTACGTGATAGTTATCATAGCAGATAAATATAATGTCCTTGAATGCCACGAAATATGTATTTTCATATTTATATAAAATATATCATTTAAATATAATTGTGTATACGGGTATATATGCTTTAATTGAGAAGAATGATATTGTCTTAAACTATATTTATATGTTTAGATTCTTAAATCTGGAAAATGCGAACTAAATGCGTTATTCTGTATTTTTAAATTCAGTCTCAAGTAATTTTAAAAAAAAAGAGCTTTCAAGTCGTTTCTCCAACCAATTTTTTTTTCTTTGATAATGATTCAGCTCTCGAACGTTCTGTGAGGTACAGACGAATTGAAACTATCTTCCATTTTTTAGGTTTTCCTCCGCTACTGCTGGAACAATTTATAATGTATATTATATTGTTTTTAGTTTACTTTTTATATATTGAAATTCATTTTTTTTCATGAAGAATTGCAACAGTTTAAAAAATGAATATTTCCATTGGTTTCACCACAATCTTATGATTAGAATAAATTGCCTAATTTCTGTATGAACTGTAAATACAATTACGTGCAGAACAACAAACGGTAACAAAATATTACAATGCATACACATTGCATGTCAATGAAAGAAACAGTAGGTTTATATTTGTTGCTAGAAAACTGAATACATTGAGTTGAAAGATTCAGATAATACATCGTGGCAGTTTTGTATATCCGTATATATTTTTACCAGATTTGAACGAAGGAAAGTATACAAATTCATAATCTGCCTGAAAAAGTATAGTTGCAGCAATTTCACCTTATCTCGTTATAAATTAATTTAAACTATAGTTACATTTCTAACGGGATTAAGAGGAAGGGTTCAAAGACTAACATTATAAGAATTAGATTCACGGACTTACAATGTAAGACGCCGAGCTTGATATTTACGACGTGGGAGGAGAGAGAGATCCACTACAATCCCATCGTAACCGTTAGTCGAATTGCATTATTTGACCTTTATTACTATAACCATTTGCGAATAGCTTTCATTTTATTAGCAAACAGGTGTTAATCAGTACGAAGATGGATTCAAGTTTCGAAAAGTAGCTACTCATGAATCTTGGCAAAACCAATTTGACCAAGACAACAAACGCATTATAGCGTGAACTCCAAGCCTCATTATTATATCAGATCAAGCAACACTTACTTTGCATTGGAATATTGAACGTCTGCTGATATCACAAAAACACAATTTTGATAAACTTTGATTATACAAATCTTAAATTTCCAACCATTGCAGAATTATTTTTTTAATTTTTTTTTTGTAATTCATTTTTTTTTAATTCTGGTTTAACATTTACTAAGCCATTGGAGAATTAAGTCAGGTAGTAATTGCTAGGTACGCGGACGGCTCAATAATGATTCATACTCTAAAGCTTGTTATAAAACTGATAGAAAATGTTATTTTTTTAAAACATTTAATAGCTGTTAAAAATCAATAAATTAATACATAATTGCAATTTTAAGAATTTAACGTTCTGTTTGAAATTGACGTACTTATTACGTTACGTAGTTGTTACGTTGTAGTTGGTTAATCCTTTGTTCTACAAATAGGTACGTGTTAGACTCCTTATGAGTTATTACAAAACGACTTAGACCGTGCCGTTAAAGTATCAACATCTTAGATTGCAACCACTGGAGCAATTTTCATATATTTACGTAACTGTTTAGTTGCCTTGGAAAATTAATTCATATAGAAAAAGCTAGGTAGCAGACTCCTAAATAGCAATTCAAAAGCTAAAGCAGGTTATAAAACTGATATAATTATTATGTTTAGAAAAAATAAATAGCTACACAAAATCAGTACAGTTATAAATAATTACAGTTTTGAGAGTTTGACGCTTTGTTTAAAATTGACGTAGCTATTACGTTGTAGTTGGCGAATCCCTACTTCTACGAATATATACGTATGTGACGCCTTAAAAATCCATATGCTGAAGCCGGCTCTTAACCCGATAAGAAATAACGTTTTAAAAGTAACAATACAAAATCAATAATAATTTATATAATTCCAATGATATGAGTTTAACATTATTTCTTTTCCTGATAATTCCTTGGTATAAACTGTCAAAGCCAACTCAGACGACTTGGATATGGCTCTTCTCTTTAGCGTTACTTTCTGTGCGATTGGGCGATTTTACACCTCATACCACGATAAACGCAGAGAAATAACAAATCGTTACAGTCAATTTAATTTCAAACATCACAGCGCTTTTGTACTGTTATTTGTTTTCTTCAGTACATCATATTATTGCTTTGCATGCTATATGAATTATGTATAGTCCAGTCTAGATTTGCATTATAACTGATTTCACTACAACTAATGTTTCGTTGCTTTACTATACGTTTTTTCACGTATTACTTGTATTTGCCCCAATATTCAATTTCTTACCGACAAAAGTATGCATAGCAGTGTTTGCCGGTTGTACAACGGTCCCAACCTGTCTGCTGGAACTATTTATGGCAGCAAGGCAGCATTTGATGATTACAATCAGGACAGCTAGCCCAGCCACACTCCCAAGCACAGCTCCAACAATGGTTTCGACTGGAGTTGCTGAACTGTAACTACTGTCAATGATGTCACTGTTGTAAGTGTAACTGTGGATAGAAATATTTACAGGAATTATATTCGCATTTAGTAAGGTTCCAACAACATAGATATATTAGTATGTCTTTGTCTACAAAGTTTAGCTAAGCCGGTACCACTTGTTGAATAAGCAATTACACTAAAGGATACTGACTCACCTTCAGGTCACGTTTTTAGGATGATGGGTGGCCGACCAAACAATTGTGTTACGCTGATTATAGTTATTAGCGTTGTCTTCTTGGAGGTCATGGCACGATATGGAAAAGGTGTTGATATTTGTAATGGGTTCAGCCTATACTCGTCAATGTCTTATAAACTGATACAAACACTGAATCAGCTAGTTTTAGATTCTGTATAATATACAACAGATCGTTGTCAATTTTGCTATCATTCAAAATCTACAATACAAAGAAAGTGTTTTTTGATACTTTAACCATTGAGTACATATTTCTTCACGACAATTGGACTCGTAGCTTCTATTGACACAAAACAACCACCGAAACCAATGACAAATTGAAAGTATGTATGTATGTATGTATGTATGTATGTATGTATGTATGTATGTATGTATGTATGTATGTATGTATGTATGTATGTATGTATGTATGTATGCATAGATTAATGCATGCATGACTTACGAGCAACAAACTTCACTGTAACTGCTGTCTTTATTGCCACAACATCCATAAGTACAGGATCTTGACTTGTAGTAATATGAAGTCGAGTAATCGTACTGACAGTTTTCCCCATTTACCACTTGCACGGCTGAAATATAAATATTAATATCGTGTCACTTTTTCTTCTTTCTGTTTTTTTTTTTCTCTCTCTCTCTCTCTCTCTCTCTCTCTCTCTCGCTCTCTCTCTCTTTCTCTCTCTGTCTCTCTCTCTCTCTCTCTTTTTCTCTCTCTCTCTTTCTCTCTCTATATATATATGTATGTATATATATATATGTATATATACATATATATATGTATATATATATATGTATATATATATATATATATATATATATATATATATATATATATATATATATATATATATATATATACAACAACATAGTTTGTGAAGATTCAATATATAAGACATAATTGCATTTGTGGACGTACCATAAATTACACTGAAAGACCATAACGCCTGGCTTCCCTAAAGTGTAAATATAGGTTAAATTGTGTAAACGACTTAATATGAGCAGCATGTTTGAAATTATATCAATCTAGATCGACTAATGACCTTATACGTTTCCCGTTCATCTCACAAGGTATATATTTGCCTCAAAGATACCATAGGGTGTCTGCAAAGTATAAAACCGTCTGTACGGAGAGTGAGGTAGATGTATTGGTGGAAGTAACATTTTTCTTTGTGTGTTAGTGTGCATCTTTTCTATATGTTCTTACATATAGGTAAATCTGTATATCAATATCCTTTTCGTCTCAGAGAGTAAAAGATAGGTACATGTCTTCATTTACAATTACAACACGGTTTGAGGGGAGGGTTCCTTTACTGTGGGGTATTGTATATTTGTAAATGTTCTGCAAGCGATGATGTTCATGTAAGAATGTACAATCAGAAAATCTGCCCATATCCCTCACAAGTCGGGTGTCAATCGAGCGGGCGCTGTTCCTTGGGATCATAACATTTTGTTCGTAAAACGTGTCTGATTAAATCTATAATAGAATAAGTCTAATAACTAATAATGTCCCGAGTACTTTTCAAGAAATAGCTATCAGATTGAATCGAATAATTGTCAGTTTTTTTGTTTATATATTGTGTGCACGCACACTTTCTTGCCATTTATTTTCATATTGTGATGAAATTGTTGTAATGAATTGAGGCACATACCTTGCCGTAGGGTGGTTTAAATCTTTGTGAAGTAAAGTAAAGAATTGTCCTTGTATTCTGTTGGGAGAATATATATTTAGGGGAAGCCAGTCTTAGTACTTACTCCTTGTTAGTGGGTAAGCGTAACGAGTTGTAATTTTTGAAGACATTACAGCCACCCGCTTATTTACTACTGATGCAGTAATTCTTTGAGTATCCCATATTAGAGGCAGGTGAAATACGGTAGGCCTTGTTAGACTATGGCATTAAATCTTAAGTGTAGGTAAAGAACTTAAGTAATGTGTCACCGTTACCAGTAGATCAGGATAACGACAAACAGGCAATTAAAATTTAAATTAATTGGTAAAAACAAGTTGGGGTACAAAGGAGACCAGTTAGCTGAATTAGTTAGCGGAAAGTAAGATAGACAGGCAGCTGAGCGTAAAAGAGACGTCTAACTAGGAAGATTGCAAGCTGAAGACAATTATAGAGAACGCGAACATACGTTAGCTATGGAGAGACTGAGGATCGAAGCAGAGTTCCGGTTGGTTGAAGACCTGAATGACCGTTCAAAACCCACATGTAGGCAATCTGAATACAGACGACCAATACTGATCTCCATGTCCATGTTCGAAGACAAGGAATAAATCCTTGAATACTTTTTGACGCAGTTTGAAAAGTTTTCACTGGTTTATTAGTTACCCAACGAACAGTAAGTTATCAATTTTTCGGCTTTCTTACAGAGAGTAGCGAAGGGCATCTACCATAATATGACGCCGAATGAGGTAGACGACCGTGCCGCTCTGAAGAAAGCGCATATACGGCACTATGAGTTTTTGGGTTTCTGATACTCTTTTAAGAATTGACCAAGCGAACACCGAAATGCACGATCAATTCCATAGCCTTGTACGCCTAATTCTTTACCAATGGATGAAAATATCAGGTATCGTGCAAACGTATAAAGGCATACGCGAGGAAATTTTAAAAAAGCACATCTTTAGTACATACAGAAAAGACTTAAACGTTTTCTTAGCGGAGCGTGAATTATCAACATTGGATGCTATAAGCGTGATGACCGAGCGCTATGGGAGAGCGCAATTGCGTCGAACTACCTGATGTGTTCGGGAATGACCTGAAATCGGCGAAGTTGTGACTGAATAACCCGACGACAAGGGAGGAGAGGCGGAAGTACTCCTTAGTGATCCTTTGAGGAGGAACCAAACCTACGTCGACGTTGTCGTTGACGGGACGTTAACGTTAGAGCAACATAAGGAAGTTGTGCCGTTACTCAAAGACTACTCTAGCGTCTTGACAGAACTACCTGGCAAGACGGATTTATAGGAGTTCACCCTGATGGTACTGGATAAGAAGCCAGTGATGTTCAAGTCATATCTATTATGCGAAATTAGAAATTTTGCGAAATGACATTAAGCCATTGATAGACCCTGGAATTATAAATCCAACTGAGGCGACGCATAGTTCTCATGTTGTGTTTGTACAGAAAACAAACACGGTACACACAAAGATTTTGAGTCGATTGCTGCAAGCTGAACAGGATCACGGAATGAAAAGTAAAACTCCGACATGACCGTGTGTCCATATTTGAATCATTTGTATTGCACATACATTATTAGTGACGCCTTCAAATACTGTAGATATTGTGATAGTTGTAAAATGGTAGAAACGTCCAATCAGAAGATACTTCAGGTTCATCTGCAACTCGTTCTTTCATTTGACAGACTATTTAGTATCATAATTTTAGATTGAGTTGGTCTATCAGCTATCACCAAGTTAGACCACACATAATTGCTGATGTGTGCGGTGGATAAATAAGATTTACAGTAAAATATTCCTATAAGGGGTAAATTTATTATAAACATAGTAAAATATTGGTAAAGTTTCTTTGTATTTTGGACTCTTTCAAAAATGCGGAAAAACATTTGTGTCAAAGTCTTTCGATTGCTATTGTTTAATTTTCAGCTTTACGATCTACATCAGATTAAGTAGTATGGCAATTATGGTGCTTGGAACTTGACGTGTAGAACATCAGTTAAGTGAGTTGAGTCATTAACCTTCTCATAAAACATATTTTATGTATTTACTGAGAACATTATTGTTTACCATCTGCAGCTGTGAATACCGCACTTTATGTAGCCTTCATTTCGATGTAAAGTAGGCTAAATTTCGTACCCAGGAGGTTATTAAAAACCAGTGCGTCATCAGTAAATGTGTAAATTATTGGCCTATTACATTTGTGAATTAGGCTGAGTTACAATAATATGTTTATTCATGTGTTTCATTTCTACAGCATTTCCGGGTCGTGTTGAAGGATACAATTGTTTTCTAGCACGAATTTGTAACGGTTGACCAAGTGTTGTGAATTTTGTCTCAGGTTTATCTAGGAACATTTGCATACTTCACTCTTTATATGACTTCAAATGTATAAAAGAAAAGTAGATTGAAGGATGGGTCATATATTGTAAGGACACTTCCAACTCAGAAATTGAGTCATGCTCCAGGTAATCAGTATTTAATACAGAAAAAGAAAACTAACTAAACATACGATATTATTTTGACCTGAATGCGGATGGTTTCTTTTGCTAGATTCACAATTCTCTTTATGTAAAGGATATATGATTAAGAATCCTTTACATGTTCTTCCAGATGCTTTTGGGCTGCTAAATACATGATGACTTATTTGGACTTTTCTTTGTTAGTTTCCCATTAGATCATGCAACCCAAATCATGCATTCCGATTCCTAACTCAGCAAATATTTTCATTTTATTTTACTCAAGTTCATTTTGAGATTTGTTATTTGTAATATTTCACCATTGCGGTGTATTTTCATCAGGAAACAGTTCTATTCGAGGTGATATATAATGATCTAGTCGTAATATCAATTATTTCAGTTCATTGGAAAATGACATCCTTGCAAGGTACCACGTCTGTCTCTATCCTTTGTTTCCTAAACGTTTCTAAAACACTAATTAGCGGATATGCTATCGTTATTATGTTATTTTACTTTGTGGTATCTACATAAACTACATCAATGCAATGTTATCTGAGTCTCCACACCGTGGTTACGCCTACCGCCATGTAAGCTCGCAGAACATAGTCTTACTAGTTTGGAATACTAGGATAGTTTCTTTTTTTCCGACATTCCTTGTCATGGCCCAAAATTATTTTCTATTTAATTCCGTGTTCTGGGATGACATATTTGAGACAATAACATGGTTGTCGTGGTATTTCATTCCTGCATGTCTTTATCGTCTACTTGCCTAATATTTTCCGGTCTTTGGTTTCGAGTTCTTTTTTATGGCGGCATATTCTGGTTTAACAGGGAGCCGCCACATCGTGGATGAACAAGAGGTGGACTCCAATTAAAAGTCTTGCCACTGTAGACATCGACGACGGCGATGTTGACAAGCAACAACATCCTCATGTCGGCAAGAAGTTCGCAGTCCCTTTGGCTGGCAGTCAGACAACTGCTACCAGATTCCAGCCCTGAAGATGTTTGTAAACTGGTGAGGTCATTCGGTGTCGAAGCGATGTATCACAACCGTTGCCTTAGATAAAGCTGCGGCATATCATCTTGAATTGATGGTACGCGGTTGTTGTGGTGTAGACGTTCACTTTTGGAATATCACCGGATTTGATGCACTGCCTATGATTGGGATTTTATTTCTCATCTAACTCGATAACTTTGTTCCAGTCATAATCAAGGTTAGAGGCCTCTAGAACGTCATTGATGCTAGAAAAAATAATATCGTGCCTTCAATGGAGTCAACAATACTCAGCGATCTTTGCGAGTTATCATCAGCTGGCTTCCATGTTTAGAAAATTTAAATGCACCTCTAACATTATGTCAAACATATTTAATTAGATGGATGGAAAATTATATATATATATATATATATATATATATATATATATATATGTATGTATATGTAAAGTGCGCCATTTGAGGTCGTACATTTCTAACAAAGTTATCTAATACCCTCAATGATAATTTATAATCGATTCTCGATTGGAGCCATGACTGGAGTTATGCTGTTTAATTCATGTATGACCTCATGTTCTTTTAATGTCATGTAATAAACCTGTTCATTAAATCAGTGTGGGCGACAGCTATCTGTTTTTATCTTAGCATCGTCTATACATGTAGGACAGGGTGCGGTCTGATGTGAAGTTGTTTGCAAATGGAAATGAGCACCGATGGAAGAATGTTGTCTTGCGTACATGTGGTCACTATTGAAACACTACTCTATGTAAAGCTAACCTTTCACAGTTATTAGAATAGTGAAAATGACTTTTGCTAGACAATAATAAAACGCAGCAAATGAAGTATAAAATGTATTCATCTAAGATAACAAGGTACATACTTTTATATTTTTCTTAATTAACCTTTGAGAATCACTCATAAAAAAAATATGATGCGCATCTAACATTGTTTAAGAGAGTTCATCTGAAATACAAATAAACCTACACCAGCCAGTCATGCTAGAAAATAATGGAATTAAAAGTTATTTTATAAATACATATAATATACAAGGTCTGTTTTATAACAAATCATAAAAACTAAACTTAAAAATGATTTCTTTTAACAATGCAAACACAATGCAATTGAGAAAATGAACATGGGAAAATTAGCAACTGCACAAGTGACGCACTGTTGATAAATCGTTTATTTTATAACAAAAGATCATATAGAGCTTTTATACATAATTAACTAAATGATATCGTAAAAAATGATATCACTAGTTTTATTATTGCTCTACGCTATAAGCTAGACTGATCCAAAATAAATTCAAACTGAATATTTTGATTTTTTTAAAGACTTTTATTCCTAATATGAATCATGGTAGTTGCATTCTTAAACCGTATTCATTAATTTGTGTACCAAGCATAAACACTCTACGAAATATGTATATATAAATATATATATATATATATATATATATATATATATATATATATATATATATATATATATATATAAATATATGTATATATATATATATATATATATATATATATATATATATATATATATATATAATATATATATATATATATATATATATATATATATATATATATATATATATATATATATATATATATATATATATATATATAATTGGGTCATGTGAAGTCGCAGAACCTGTGGGGTTCCTTGTGACGTAAATGCTTTGTTTTGTTGACGTTGGTTCGGAAGAGTGTACTGGTGTTTTCCAATCGAGGGACCACGGCGCCGCGACCATGTGTATGTGTTGAATGTAAGGGCTCTCGAGGGATCCTTCAAACAAACAGGGGGGGAATGGACCATTCGTGGCGACTCGGCCACCATTGACTAGAGCTGGTGGAACCGGATATACATCTTGGACGTCAAATGGACGCCACGATAGTTATGAAATACGTGTTCGATATTATTGTTATTACCATCTGAGTAAATATTTCACATTTATGCATCAGTTTCGTTAATTAAACGATAAATTCATTATTTCACCAATTCATTGCATATTCATTATTTGAACGGTAAATTCAACAATTCATCAATTCATAATTTCATATTTCCATCTCAGTCTCTTTATATGAACGGTAACTTCATAAATTCATAATTTAATACTTATATTTCAGTCTCGTCATTGGAACGATCAATTCATAAATTTATATTTACATCGCAGTTTTGTTACATGAACGATACAATCATAATATACATGCCTTTACTTTGGTAAGTCGTGATATGAACGATATAACCAAAATTACGGGCATTAACATTTGTCTCGTTATACGAAATCTATATATATTTGTACATTCATACATATACATGTATTTGATGATCGGTTGATTAGACGTTTTCACATCAGTTTCAAATGCCATTCGTTGAAAATATCCTTTATGTTTGTTGTCATTGAGTAACTTATTGATGATAGTTCCCTGATAGGAGGCTTGTACTTTTTCCTGATCTATTGTTTATAATGGTGTTTGAATTCGTTATATTTAAATTGAGTTTTTTTTTTTTAAATATTATTAACGCAGTTGCTTTCAGTGTCTTCACTAATACAGTCCAAACACGGCTTCGGTCTGTTAAAAGCATATAATAATGATGTTATGGATGGTTTTGTCAACAATGTAAGTATGGCTTTGTTTCATAGCGCTACATTTATGATAGATCGAAGAAATATCGAATCGATTCCTCAAGACGCTGATGTTTCTAGAATGATAAAATACCTAGTTATATATTCAGATGATTATACAAGATCATCTTGTCCGTCAATTATGTTGGCTAAAGATACTAATCATAATCCTGTTAGAAAAGGCGTAAATACTGGTAATGTAAGACATGCTGCTGGAGCTGCAGTAAGATCTGCAATACTTTTGATGAATGACACTTTTAACTAAGGATTCTTTACACGCCGATCAGTGTTAAAGGGTACTCATATATACTTTTGATGTGCTCTTCCACTATCTCGCATTAATTATCGGCTCTAGTTATTTCGAAATAGTGAGCAAAACTAAGATCATGCTGCTTGTGCAAAATGCCTGTAGTTTAAAAGTCTAAGTACAATATATTATACACACACACACACACACACACACACACACACACACATATATATATATATATATATATATATATATATATATATATATATATATATATATATATATATATATATATATATATATATATTCATCTTAGGGAAATAATAGTCCCATTTTCCCATCTTATTACACTTATCACATGAGGAAGTGGTAGCATTGTTTATTGTGTTTTCCGCCTCATTTTTGTAACTAAAACCTTGAACAAACAGCATGAAGAAGTGTTACTTATTGCTCTAGGACAAACAAACAGAAACTGCTTCACATTTCAGATAAGGAAAATATAATAAACATTTGTGTCTTGTGATACTAGATATAATGATGAAGGCGGAAGAGGATGATTAAATAACGTCCTCTATGTCTTCTCCAAATCTGTTTCGTCCATTGTGATTATATATATTGTTACGTCTATTGGATTTAAATTATTTATTTATAATTGTCAAATTCGAATTTGTCATTAAAATTCATTAATTGGGAGATATATATTATGGAAAATTTAGGCTGACCTAGACTCTATTTGTAAACACAGGTGTGACCTTGCTTGTTGACCTCATTTCTGACCCTGCTTCAGAGAGTGTCAACAAGCTTCTAAAACGATTGGCTAACTCCACGGACATCTTTTTATTTTTAGTTCTTGGGGGGTGAGAAATGGTTGATTTTCATCTGGGTCATTCCATTCGTACGTGTTTTTATGATTCTACGTTCTTTCTGTGACCTTCTGGAAAATCACGTGATTCCTTGTTTACGTAAAAACAGGTATTTAAATAATTGTTTGAGAGAAAATAATTTAGTAGAATTTTTGGGCTTTAAAATACTATTTGTGTTTTGAGTTATATTTGAATTTGTGTAAATTCGTTGGAGCAATAATAATTATTTTATTTATCTGGAAAAGAATATGTGCACACAGATTTTTAATTTGGATTATTATAAAAACAAAAACTGCATCAGGTGACATCGTCAGCCATTTGGGATTTCATCGTCAAGATTCGAACCTGGAACTATTAAAACATTTATTTATCAGGGCTCTTGCAATTCCATTAGTGGATTATTTTTGTGAATTCTATATTGGATTAATGATGGATTTGATTCTCTAAAACCGTAAGTTTAAATATTTTCTTTTATGAAAATAATTATACTTAATAAATTTGTTAAAGTTTTACAAAGTGGTTAGTTTTCACTCTTTCTGTGTTGCTGCTTATTCGAGCCAAAGCACTTAACAATATATATATATATATATATATATATATATATATATATAAATATATATATAAATATATATATATATATATATATATATATATATATATATATATATATATATATATATATATATATATATATATATTCTTGACATTGATTACATGAGTCTGAAGATAGATACGGAGGAGAGAGAAATATTTGTTATACTTTCTAAACATTCTTACCTGGTAGTAGGAGAACTATCTTCAAAAAAGTGCAAAATTTCATTTTTTCCTCTCTTGGATGTATTGAAGTTTGAAGTCTGATTCGTTCGGTCACCGAGTTTTACACTGGTTAAAAAGAAGAGAATACGAGCTATTTGAAGCAATCCCAATGGTTAAAAATATCATTTGAATGTAAGCGTTTGTTACATAAGAAGTCTGTATTATAGGTGCCGCTACAATAGATACATAGTTCAAATAAATACCATATGAATAAGGGGAGGTTCTTCGAACTGGCAACAATCACAATGGAGAGAAAGGTTGAATACCTTTGTGCAAGGTTCAAACAATGTACCCGAAACTGGTCATTATTGAAACCATACATTGACTAAAGAGGACAGTTGACAAAAGGGCTGTTTCGATGTACTAAATGTTACCAGAACGAATACCGCCTTTCCGGAACTTTAGAAATGCTTGATGTGCAATATTAAAGGTAGCGAAATAAAGGAAAAGAACATGACTCGTCCAAAAACGTTTTAGTTACATATAATTCCACCGTACATATTATCTCTATTCTGGGAAACATCTCTCACGAATTAAATAAATGTGAGAGGTAATGAAGTTTGGACTGATTCTGTCAATTTTCAAAGAAAAAATCCCGTGCATATTTAGGTGATATGGTGACTGCGGATTCTCTTTGACAATAATACTGGAACATTTTATTAAACCCCTACAAATGTTGACGGAAATTTGCAACCTTTTCATTTTATATGACAAATACAACTTTGCAGCTGGCATTCTCGTTTCGAATTACAATATTTGTCAATATTTCTGACATAACTGTAACTGGTACTTCATTCACATTTCTTGTTTTAAAACTAAAGATGCGAAGTGATAAATATGATACCCGTTCTTTTTGTGGTAAGCATTCGTTTATTTACCATTGTTAAATTAATTTTCTTTATAATGCACGTTCATTGTTCGCAGCGCGTCCTAAGCTATATTATCTGATACGTTATCTCATTGTGCCTTTTTTATACTTGAATTTTTTGTTATATTGTGATAGAAACAACACGGCAACAACGTGAATTATAAGTGTGGACATCTGAAAAAAATGACATATGAGGTTTCTTAATTCATATTGAAAAGAGTGATGAAGACTAATCAGATTGGTTGAAATACAATGAACTCAACACATAAAGCAAACTTTAAAAGAACGCCTGTTGATCAACGCTAGAAACGAATATATAAATATAGTTTTGATACCATATTTGCTGCAAAATATCGACATTTTTCTCAAGAAACAAACAGAGAATCAGCTATAGACAGTTTGATGTACACCAATCTGAATAACCTAACAAATGACCAAACGCTGTCCAAATATTTGATTGTAGTTATACAACGAAAGTAGGGTGAAGGAAAGAATATTGCCAAAACTATTATGTTGAATGGGCATTAGAGGGGACCAAAATGCTATGGGTCATTAAATATGATAACCATTATCCCTCTTCCATGCTGTACTCACCAAATTATTGTATTTTATTTTGATATCTAATGGCTTTTGTAAAGGTGTGGCCACTTATGAAAGAGGTCTCTCACGATGGTAGACTGCATTTCTGTTGGATGGAGGTACATACATTTGGGTAAAATTATACTATTAGAGCCAGCTAACATGAATTGCTCTAAGGAGATACATTTGATATAATAAACTACACAAATCTACTCCATTTAATTCCAATTTATACTATAGATGTCATGAAATGTATGATTTCCTTCAGATAGATTACATATAACCTGTGGGAAAAATGAAACAGTTATACCATAGTAGATAAAGTCTTCATCGGTGACAACACTAGTGTAATTGCTTAAGTGTTTAATTTTCTGACAATTACGATAATTGTATAGATGGTAGATGACATAGCAACAGCCGATATTGAGAAGCTAACAACACGGTTGTATCCTTTGAAACAATAGCTCATATAATGTGCTTGCAGATGGCAAGATACACATGTACACGTATGATTTAAAACTTTAGTGATGGACATTAATATCATTAGCTATTTTAGTTGTCATTAGAACATTTGCATCTATAAATCATTTTCTACCATTTAAAAAAATAAACATTTATTATATATTTAAGTTTAATTTTTTTGTGTAAAGAAAGAACATGCTCCTCTATTTTATGACGTAACAATTTTCAAATTACTGTCCACACAGTATTGCTATTGATTCAATATTGGTTTCCAACCAAGTTGGGCGTGCGGCTTTGTGTCCGACGCCAAGCTGTTTTACGCCGAGCGGCGGGACATTTTACGACGCTACCCAATACAGGTAACTATCTGACAGTGTTAATATCTCGGGTGGTAGTTCTTCCGTTCGTTTAAAGTGTCCTTTCTACAGAACATATACAATGTCATGTACATAACATGATCTACTTATTAATGGCGTTTAGCACATAACATAACCAAAACCAACACAAATCAAGTTACATCGTGATTTATTCTTCCTGTGTCATCTTATTTCAGAAACACGCATTCTTGCTTCAGATCAGTAACGCGTTGCTTGCTACTGTATTTCAACTAAATTTCGTAGACAGTTGTTTGTTATTTAAGAGATAATAACTAATATCGTGTGTCAGCATTTTTCCTTATTTTTTAGTTAAGTGAAACGCTTTGCTTATCAGAAACATCCAAAATATTTGCTCCTTCATAAATCCCTGTTATTCGATATCAGCCATATGTGAATAGTTCTAATGTGCAATAGGTACAGATTAACAATATTAAATGCAAGTCTGCTTTCATTTATGCCGATATTTATAACTGAAGTTTATGTTGTCTTATGCAGATATACTATTCAGATCTTAAGCAAAAATAAATGAAGTAATTTTAAAAAGATTTTCTTTTTTAAGACACAATTTTTTTTTATCTGTTTTTCATCTTAGTATTACTCATCACTTTGCAAATATGCCATAATTAAACTGTGGTCTTAGTGATATAAACTTAGGTTCATCAAATACCATTACCAGATGTCCCAGACTTTTCAGTTCCGAAACCATGCAAATACAACTTTACGATCATCTAGTCTGAGACTGGTGGGTTTCTTATGTAATTATAACATTTTAAAACAATCCAGATATACTGAATGTCACGTTTTTATATCACTTTAAAATTTAATCACAATCCGATTTCTACGTAAATACTGAATTATTTAAACAACTTCAAACATCATCTTCACCCGCAAGCAATGATATATCATTATCTAGAGTAAAAAGAAACTCATAACTATCGTAAATGTGTATATTAGTGGTTGTCTGAGTATAGTATAAACTGACATATTTATTAGTGTATCAAAGTATTTCAAATAATCAAAATCATAATGATTAATCAGCTTTGATATTTAAAGGTCTTATTATAGTATGGTTACGAAGTAAATCAAATATGGATTTGAATGCAATGTGTCAATATAAATAACTGGATGAAATGACGTTAGTGTTAATTAGTAATATGATCTGATTTAACAGCTTTAATATATCATAAAATTAGAGTCATGCTCAATATGGCTAGGTGTAAAATAGGTTTGTATTTAACTAATATATGGCATGCTCCCTTTGAATGTCTTTAATTAAATACGTTTATTACATTATTTTTGTAAGGAAGATAATACATACTATTTAAAGAAGCAGAATTAAATTAAACTTTAGATATAAAATATAAGTGTAACACCGAGTGAGAGGTAACATGTTTTTTTTTTCCGAAAGGGCATAAGATGTACATGCTGCCAGGTAATGTGTTGAAAGAGGCAGATCTAAGATTATATATTTTCTTCATTCGGTTCATAATGATCCATTGTTTCATTTCACTGACACTGGATGAAAGACCGTTTACTCGTGTTTTAATCTCTTACACATTTTTTATGAGAAGATGAATCTGAATACCTTGTCATCTTAAACAGTGAATTCCATAGAGGCTGAGATATTATCTTGTATTAGATACCTTGGTCACATAAAAATACAGTGTCATATCCTTGTTGCTGTGCGAAATCATGCACATGTGTATATTCCAATATATCTCCTTTCATAATTTGAGATGAAGGTAAGTACCAGTTATAATCATGAGATATGTATCTACCTCTGCTCAAATCCCCTCCCCCCCACACACACAATTTTGGGGTCAGGTTTTGTGTTACCCATTGGCCATCAGGTAAAAAATCTTGTCACATGTAAAGAAGTATCAAACTATTTGATCTTGGAAGACAATCACTGCTTTACTACCCTTCAATAGTAATGAAAGATGCATAATCTAATAGTGTCAGTGTGAACAATGTTGAATAGAATAATTTATGCCTTCTTTAAAAATCTTGTAACAGGGTGGATATAGTATCAGTTTTTTGTCTGGATAATTAATCCAACTATATCTTATTTTTGCAGGGCTTGACAGATTGATGGAGCCATTGAGAGCAACATGTCCTACAAAGGTGAAGGCCAACTCTGTCAAACAGGAGTTTGAAAAACAGGACGAGTTGAAATGGTCAGCAATGAGAGCTGTGGCGTCTCTTCTAACTGTCCCAGATGCAGGTGTGTACTGATCACTTCAGACATGACATGAAATCAGTTAACAGCTTTTCACTGTGTATGCCTAATTCCATCTTAAGATGTGAATTAAGAAACCAGTGCAAAATTGTAAAATAGTCCGGATTGATGAGTGATTTGTAGAACATAAATGAAACTCCCTTTAAGAGTTACTTCCCTTTCCATCTCAAAATGTATTGTGCGTCAGTGCCATTTAATTATTAATCAGTTGTTAAGCGCAGTGGAAATAAAAAAGAAAATGCAATGTGAATTTTGTCACATTTTATTCAGTTTAAAACAAGTTTCATGAAGGAAAGTGTTTAGATTCTCATTTATTATACTTTTGATTGGAGTTTTCTTAATGAAATAAAAATCAACATGATAAAAGAAGTGTATCAATGACGTAAACATGAACACTTTGAATGGAATGCAGTAAATGTATTTTGCTCGTATTTATGGGGATTCCTACCATTAACATGGGAAATGTTGGGATTAAGGAGTTTTTATACTTTTGTTCCAAACTAAGGTAACATTGAAAAGGGGTATCATGTAAATCACCTAAATTTGTACCTTTGGGGCAGGTGTAAAGTGCTTTTTCAGTGCAAGTTTTCTTGCTGTAGCAGTGTCACAAAGATGGCGAAATGTTAGGTCGATTTGTCACATGGTTAAAAGTCTAGATTTGACTTTGAACTTCTGTTGCATTTAATTAATTTATCCTGTTTTTTTTTGTAATTTTTTAAGGTATTTTTACCTCATTTACATGTATCGCAATATGTCCATAAAATTTCATAGTAAGTCGCTATCTTTCTATTATTACTTAAGAGAACAAACTGCAAACATTTGTTCTCTTTTAACAGAACTAGGTAAGTTGGGATGAAATATTAAAATTTATGCAAAGGTATTGAAAACATTTAAAGCTTCAAATTGTTTCCATATTAACCTGAATTCAGGATTGACATGTATTTTAGCTTTTTTGTATATATTTTACATTGAAATTTGCTTTGCAGATAAACATCCCCAGATGAATGAATTTTTGACACAGATCAGAAGCAATATGAACTTGCTTCCATGTTTGAAAGTATTCAGAAGGATGCATCAGCCTCGTCATCTGACAGCACTTTAACGAATACAAGTTGAACAAGTTTCTCAATAAAAGTTCTTCTTTAAATATTCATTCTATATAAATTCTGTGCTACACACTTCTGTTTTTGGGTGGCTAAATAGCATGTACTATAAATATGGACTTCTTCCAATCGTAATAAAACAATTTATAGTTGAGAATTATCAGATAATTTTTGTTTGTAAACATCAAGAAAGGTTATAAGAAAGCAGTCCTCAATAAAATGCATACCTGAAGAAATAATGCAGCAATCTTAATATAATATATAGAACATCAGCACAAACTAGTGCATACAAATTACCTTCATTTAACGAGATCAGGAAGTAATAACATCTGTAAGAATTTCATTCACCTTTTCATGTTGTATATAATAGCCATGAAAAGTACTGGTGTTCCATAAATAATTTGCACTCTAGGTTTTGTGTCTGTCAAGGATCCTATTATTTACATAACTCTTGGATATATGTTTGGAAAAACTGTACATACCGGTTTGAATTAAAGCATATTTGTTTTTCCTTTAAAATAAAATTTTTTTTATATATAATATAAGCAGATTTGCAATCATTGATTTTGCCAGGTATGTCCCAGATAACTGGTCCTGAAGAAGAAGCTTGTAGTTTATATCGATCTCTTTTAAACAACTCATATGGATTTTGTCTTATTAGCAGTTAGATTTAGGTTGAGTTTGATTCTATCATGATTGAGGAAATTGACACATACCACTTCTGTGACGAAACTGACATATCAATCATGAGGAAACTGACTTGTATCATGGATTAAGGAAACTGACTCCTATCACATGATAAGGAAATTGACTTGTATCGTGGATTAAGGAAACTGACTCTTATCACATGATAAGGAAATTGACTTGTATCATGGATTAAGGAAACTGACTCCTATCACATGATAAGGAAATTGACTTGTATCATGGATTAAGGAAACTGATGCATACAACGAGCACAATAAGCTGATAATCCTTTAACTTAAGAAACGTTTTCTTATATCTGGTCTTGGATGTTCTATTTCTAGAATTTTCTCTTGCTGAAACTGTGTTTATTTAGAAAAATGTGTTTATGTTAATTTGGCTAATCTTTCATTAGATACTGGTAAGTCCCTATCAAGTCGGACTCTAATCTACATTATAACTTTGCTAATATTTCATTAGATACTGGTAAGTCCCTATCAAGTCAGATTGTAATCTACAATATCGTAGACCTGGTAGCTCCAGTTGTTTTTGTCTCTCCACATATGATAGATATTTTACAGAAATTATCGAGATCAAACAACTGGATTAATTGGTTCTTATATGAATGCACTGTATTAATTGATCCTTATATGAATGAAATGGATTTTTTTTATAATGTTTCTGTCAAAATATTAGTAAGCATGAACAGAAGACAAATAGTTCACGATAAAATATAAAGATTTATTGGAATACTTGTCACACACACACACACACACACACACATATATCTTTATAAGAAAGATATATGTTGTTTTTGTAGGTTTTAACGCCATTTTCCAGCACAAGATAGGATACACATGGCGGCCAGTATAAATGGTGGAGGAAGAACCCAGGAAAACCCCGGAAAAAGCCACCGACCCATGAGAAGCTACTGGCAAGCTTTCTCACATCCCCACATTGGCTCAACCCGAGACTCGAACCCATGCAGACAGAGGTGAGATGGCAGTGATCCGTAATGGAGAGCACTTTAGACTACTTGGCCTCTCTGGGCCCCAGAATGATATAAGTGGACCTTGGTATAAAGAATCTTAACTCTTGATACTTTTTGCTTCAGGCTGTGTGATTATTGCATTTATTGCGAAATATTGTTTTATACATTAAAGTTATGGCACTTAAAGTCTTTTTTTTTAAATATTGACAAGTGATGACTAGTGCTGCATCAAAAACTATTTCTGTAAATGTCCTAAACATGGATAAAGAATTACATTTTCCTCATGCTTTAAAAATTATATGCACCTTATTTCTTTGTTAAAGCTGACATGTCATCTTTAAAGTTGAAGGCTTTTGTGATGTAACTGTTTTGTACCCATGAAAAGTGTACAAAAGTTGGTGTAACCATGAAAGGGTGACCGCCCGTGACACAATACTTCATCGGAGTCATAAATATGGAGTCTAATTTTTTCTGTGACAAGAAATAAAAGAACCTTACGACAAACAAAAGATGCTTTATTACAATAAGAAGAAATGTTTTAAGAAAATTATTGAAATAGTTTTTGAATGAATTGAGCCTGTGTTTCCCTGCAAGAAAATACCATTGTGGCAGTCACTGTATCTTTGAGAGTGAGTTGAATGTACACTGTCTATTTTAATGGTGACAAGAACAGTAAGTTATTTAAGCTTGTGTGTTGGCATTGCTCTTTGTGTATTGGTGTCTTTTGTGTATTGCTATTATACACTACAAGATGAAACCATTTAAAAACAAATGTTACAGTGTATGATTAGTCTTATAAAAATATTGTTTAATTGATGTGTGACCTTCCTGAACGTTATGTCAAAGTGTATGGATATATGTTTAATTGATGTGTGACCATCCTACACATTATGTCAAATTGTATGGATATATGTTTAATTGATGTGTGACCATCCTACACATTATGTCAAATTGTATGGATATATGTTTAATTGATGTGTGACCATCTGCACATTATGTCAAATTGTATGGATATATGTTTAATTGATGTGTGACCATCCTACACATTATGTCAAATTGTATGGATATATGTTTAATTGATGTGTGACCATCCTATGCGTTATGTCAAAGTGTAAGGATATATGTTTAATTGATGTTTGACCATCCTGCACGTTATGTCAAAGTGTATGGATATATGTTGTTTTGATGTGTGACCATCCTACACATCATGTCAAATTGTATGGATATATGTTTAATTGATGTGTGACCATCCTACACATTATGTTAAATTGTATGGATATATGTTTAATTGATGTGTGACTATCCTACACATTATGTCAAATTGTATGGATATATGTTTAATTGATGTGTGACCATCCTACACATTATGTCAAATGTATGGATATATGTTTAATTGATGTGTGACCATCGTACACAATACGTCAAAGTGTATGGATATATGTTGTATTGATGTGTGGTTATCCTACACAATTATGTCAAAGTATATGGATATATGTTTATGGCACAGTTATAGTACTAATGAATGTATCGTCTTCCAACAGGCGGAGGTAGCATGGATTGAAAAGTTAAAGATCTACATATTCAGGCAATCTCTGGCACAATGTCGAGACATATTATGATACATACAGAAATTGAGGTTTAAGATTTTGATGCGTGAGAAATCAGCGTGTATGTGTTAAGTATCTATAACAGGAGTGTTAAACTATTCACATCCAAGAATATGAATTTTCATATGCGTACTCACCTCATATCCAAGAATATGAATTTTCATATGGGACTCACCTCATATCCAAGAATATGAAGTCTCATATGTGTACCCACCTCATATCAAAGATTACGAAATTTTCATATGGGCACTCGCCTCATATCCAAGAATATAAAATTTCATATGGGTACTCACCCATACATGCCATTTAGAATTTTCTTTTCATTTTAGTATGATGTCGGAATTCAAAGTACCCTGACATATATTTTTGTAAAGGTACCTTCCTCAGGTACCATATATGTTTAAATGGAACAGGTCTAACTGGTTTTAGTGAGATTGTGAGATAATTTGTCTTTATTGCTGGTGAAAGTTTGTATCATACCAACATACTGAGTTAAGTAGGTTCATATAAAAGCATGTGTTATTAACGATCCTGATTTGTCTTGATTTTGTCTGGCAAGGGTTCACCAACGCAGTGAATTATATTGTAAAATAATAGAATTCTGAGACTTTATCAGGATCCTCAGAAATCACATTCTATAAGCATTAATACATTACTTCCCAGTAAAGATGTTTTACTCCACAGAGAATGTCATACTTCATACAACCTTATAATAAAAATCATAAATTTTATGGCATTTCCTTCCAAGTTTCAAATATTATAAAAGGATGATTTGTTATGTAAAAATCAATGTATTCATTGAAGAACATTTTCTCCCCAACCTATTCAACTTTCGATATTAAAATTCAGATTATACTTAACAAATAAAGAACAAGCAGATAAATAAAATTGTGAAAATCAAATGACCTACAACAGAGGAAGATACAAGATGGATTAGCATCCGTTTTTGTTGGTCATGGGATAGTTATGCTCTGTCTTCTATTTTTGTATGTATTTATACAATAATAATCTTAGCAAGTTATGGGGAAAATGGAATTGTCAATTTAAAACACAACCTAAACCACCACCCTCCAAAAAAAAGAGATCTTTAAGGAAACTCTTATATATTGGTACAAAAGTCTTTGAAAGTCATCTTCCTAATTTTGTATGAGCTACATATGTGAAATTATATTACACCCGACATAAATTCCAGGTATCTGTGTTTGTACAGGGTTTTATTTTTAATGCTGTTGGTCTTTCTGTTGGAGTGACAAACATCAAGTTTTAAGATTCTGCATAATCAACATGTGTTCTGAATTGAGTTTAATTTTACTAAACTTATAATAGTCCATTATATAAACGATTTGCTCAAGATATAAACTTGATTCCAATGATCAATATTCATACATTACGAAATAATAAATACATTGTAAGCAGTATATAGTAACACATACAAGTTGAATTCTGTATATTTTGGTATATTTAAGTATATATTTAATTCGTATGTTTTATTGGTATGACCCTACTCTTTAAATAGTATATATCCTTGTTGCATTTGCTATGGAAAATAGTATACCTCGCATGGAATGCCACGGTACATTCGCACCATATGAGTGAGTTCAATAGATAAGCTTTAGAAGAAAAATGTTATTATATGTAGTAGTGCCAGATTGAGACCTTTATCCTTCAACACCATATCTGTCCACTAATACATGTCAGAGCATCTATTAAAAAATGACTTGGCAAGAGACCCAACAACCCAAAACCATTGGAACTTCAATTATCCATAAACGTTAACTTCTTAATATATCCCGTACGATTGATGGTACGTATATGTTGCATAGTCTATGTATTTAATTTGCTACGTTTCCTACACACACTTGCCCTCGCTATGTTATGGTCAACTCGCGAATGAATGATGCGAAACATATTGTACCATTATGAACTTGTAAAAGAATGTAAGCTAAAGACGTGTAGATAGATACATTCCAGTGCATTTGTGACACCTGATGAATCTTTTGACGTCATTCGCTGGAAGGTCTAATAAACGTAAATGTCCTTGCCCAACACTGAATATTAGATTCAGAAATCGCTCTATGTCTAATAAGTGTTTGACTATAATTCAATTTGCAGTGGACATGATCGTATTATTATATGATATATTGTAAATTGGCAGTGTATAAGACATAAATCTGCAGATGCGTTTACTAAGATAAGCGATATTTATGTCATTGACATTTCTTCTCAGGATAAATGTAAACTATCCAACTATGATGATGGTATTGTGTTTCCATACCAATTGCGTGCGCTGAGCATTGGCTGCTAGGTTCCGGACAATAACAACATTTGCTGTCCTACTATTGACGACTGCTGTCTTACTATTGACGATTGCTGTCCTACTATTGATGATTGCTGTCCTACTGCGCTGTCTTACTATTGACGATTGCTGTTCTACTATGCTATTCTAATATTGACGATTGCTGTCAAACTTTTGACGGTTGTTGTCCTACTATTGACAATTTCTGTCCTACTATTGACATTTGCTGTTCTACTATTGACGACTGATGTCCTACTATTGACGATTGCTGTCCTACTATTGACGATTGCTGTCCTACTGTGCTGTCCTACTATTGACGACTGTTGTCCTATTGTTGACCATTGTTGTGCTACTATTGACGATCGCTGTCCTACTAATGACGATTGCTGTTCTACTTTTGACGATTACTGTCCTATCATCAACGATTGCTGTCCTACTATTAACGACTGCTGTCGTACTATTGACGATTGCTGTCCTACATTTGAAGATTGCTGTCCTATTATTGACGACTGCTCTCCTACCATTGACGATTGCTGTCCTACCATTGACAATTCTGACGCCAATAAAACAATCCTGTAGAATAACGATGTGACGCATACTAATCAGGTCTATATTTCACTGTATTTTCAAAAGGTCGGTACAAAACAAACAAATTAATCTTTTCAACTTAACCTACCGACCGCACAAGGAATGAACTTAGAGACATGTTGGCCAGGATCAAAAAGGATTATTATAGAGTTTGGTCCATTCATTTGACTGGAACATCTTAGAATATTTATTGCAATATCGTCTCACACAAGCGTGCATCACACGTGAAATTATCATTCCGAATCCAAAATATAAAATGTATGTCGTTGATGTCATAATAAATATATAAAAACTATACTTTCATTATTAACCAAAGCTGCCAGTCTATATTACAAAATGCAAGTATATATAATGTTCGCCATGGTTAAAAGAGGTAACATTTCGTGTTCATAATGTGTATGCAGACACCTGCCCACGACATTTTATGGTCAACCCGCGAATGCATGATGCGAAACAAACTTTACCATTATGAACTTGTAAGAAGCGTGAAAATGTGAGCTAATGACATGTGTAGTTACATTCCAGTGCATTTGTGACACCTGATGACTCTAGTGACGTCATTCGCTAGAAGCCCAAATAAACATAAATGTCCTTGCCCAACATTGTATAATAGATTTAGAACTTTTCTAATAAGTGTTTGACTATAATTCAATTTGCAGTAGACATGGTCTTATTATTATAATATATATTGTAAATGACAGTGTGTAAATATAAATCTTCAGATGCGTTTAGAAAGATCAGCGATATTTCTGTCATTGACATCTTCTCAGGATAAACGTAAACTATCCAAGTATGATGATGGTATTGTGTTTCTATACTCATTGCGTGCTCTGAGCATTGGTCCACCTGGTTCAGGACAATAGGAACATTTGTCCTACTATTGACGATTGCAGTCCTAATATGCTGTCCTGCCATTGACCATTGCTGTCCTACTCTTGACGATTGCTGTAATATATATATATATATATATATATATATATATATATATATATATATATATATATATATATACACTATTGACTACTCATTATTGGAATAGATATCGCGACATCGTCTCACACAAGCGTGCATCACACGTCAAATTATCATTCCGAATCCAAAATATAAAATGTATGCCGTTCATGTCATAATACATATATACAAACTATACTTTCATTATGAATCAAAGCCACCAGTCTATATTACAAAATGCAAGTATATATAAAGTTCGCCATGGTTTAGATTTGGTGTTCAGAATGTGTATGCCTATATAATTTCTAGTAGTCATTTTTATATAAAGCGGTTACTTAATCTGGGAGTATTTTTCACCATTGATATGAATTATAAAGGATAGCCAAAAAGCCGTATTTATGCAGTTAAAACGATTTGTACAAGTAATGTAAAGCTATGAGTCGTTCTTGATACAGAAAGAAAGAGATGTTAAACACCACTGAAGTATGTTTTTTTTATATGTCAAAGACGAGTATGGGAAAAGAAGTAATAACAAAATTCGTAAAAATGGTGGACATGTTATATAATCTTAATGATATGTTACCCTCGGGACAAACAACATGCAAAGTGCTCATATTATTGTTTGAACAAACATTTCCGACTCTGATTAGTCGAAGAGATGAAAAGGCATACAATATTTAAAGGGCAAATAACATGAATTTAAAACGGCCACAAGTTCACCAATTGCAGCTATAAAACTAGTGGCATCATCGAGTTCACAACGTTCAACAATGACGGTAAACAAACCCCTCCCTGTGAAAATAACGGTTGATCGCATATGCCAGCACATTCTAATCCTTATTAACATCGTTAGGTACCAGAGAAGAATCAACAATGCAGTTAGGATAAAATTAAGCTTAATTGTTTTATGTTCCTTGAGCTCATTCGTAATCCACTCGTAATCTCTAAATGTCATTTTAAATTCCTACTTAATACATATAATCCCTTTTGACAAACTGTAAACACTAAGACCAAGTAATCCATCTGACGGAAGCAAATGTCTGTTTTTTGCTGTAATTAATTTACAATTTTGGAAGTGAAGAAATATGAATTATTGTAAATTAAATTATTAAAAGGACGCTGTATTGTTTTCTAAGCAATTTCATATTTCGATAACAAGAACTGAATATAAACATCTTTTTTTAACTACATACATATGGCCAAACAAATGATGTATTCTCCATCTCTCTCTCTCTCTCTCTCTCTCTCTCTCTCTCTCTCTCTCTCTCTCTCTCTCTCTCTCTCTCTCTCTCTCTCTCTCTCTCTCTGTGACAATGTTATCCAACAGTAACATTACGTAGCTCTTAATATTTTGCTTCTTGTGGTGGAGGATAGGCCACTTCGGCAGTTTTCTGAGATACATTATCATTTTGGCGATAAGGAGGTGGGGAACCAGGACAGGGATACACGTATCCGACTGCTCCTTGCTGGACGGGGATGACTGGCTGTACCTGGGGTACTGCCGTGATATTCACTGAAATTAATAAAATTAAAATGTTTGGCTGTATCACAATGTCATCACAATGTTGGGAAAGAATTTCAAAATTAGACATTTAGCAACTTTCATTTCGACGAAACTTGAACAATAACTTTCAGCGGTTCACACCCAAGCGCACACATGCAAACTCGAAGTACATACAGTCTATAGTCAAATCGTGCTAACATTTTTAAAAACCAAATTACCCTCTACACGATGCATGCGTTACATATATGAGTTGCCATAAAATTGACACTAACCTTTGCAGCCATTTTGTTTAGAGACAAGTGACTTTGCCTGACCTCCTTCAGAGGAATGTACAGAGGTTTTAATGAAGCAAGACGTGTAGTTTGGTGATATTACGAATACATTTATCATGCAGCAATATGTTACCGGGCACACAACAATCATTTAATTAACGCATCAGATATTTGCGTAAAATGACCTTTGAAGGCATAACATTGTCCTGGTCCGAATGAAATTGTTTCGAATGATAAATCAGGTCGAATATATCTCTCCCTCGTAAATAGATACATACTTATATGATTAAAATACTGGAATATTGCTAGGACGCAGAAGTTAATACTGTGCTAATAGATAGATTTAATACTGAAGAGACGACAAAATTATCAAATTATAAACTTTCTTATTTTTTCTTTAGTTTATTAGCAAATTATAATGTTTGTATATGATGTTATCGACCCCAACTAATAATAACTATTCATTTTAGCAAGCATCTGTATTAAAATAATGAGTGTTGCTCTTTTATAAAACAAATCTTTAAAGAGTTTCTTTTCTGCAATATCATTACTTATCCAATGAACTGTAAATCGGGATAATGATTGGTAGCATTTACATGCTGGCAGCTTTCATGAAAGTCGTGTAGTGTAAATATTATAAACGTAAAACGTAAGCAATATATGTAGCTAAACTTGAGCTGGTTAAAAGTAAATTATAAGCTTTCACGTTTTAAGCATTTTCATATTTGTCCATAAGTTCTTCCGCAACATTATTCGGCAACAATTTGCTCTGCGACGTGTAATACATATGATATAGCACGCCTTTCGGGTATACCAGCTTTCCATTTTATTATGCTGATTTAGACTATATATGACATGGTCTACGTTAACCAACAATACATTCTAGTTTATTACAGTACGTGAAATAGACTACAGTTCTCCAGAAAGCATCTTGTCTTGTTGAATCAGCATGCCAACCTTTTTTAACCTCACAATACATTCAATTACTTTGTACATGTTTGTCTACATCTTTGGGGCCCCGAGTGAACGAGTGGTTTAAAGTGTTTAAAGTGTTTTCCGTTACAGATCACTGTCATCTTACCTCTGTCTGAGTGGGTTCAAGTCTAAGATTATGTGAGAAAGCTTGCCAGCATCTTATCGTGGGTCGGTGGTTCTTTCCGGAGGTTTTCCCAAGTTCTTTCTAATACTGGCCGCCATATATAGCCTTTATTTTGTTGAAAAAAGCACTAAACCATACAACAACGACAACAATAGACATCATGTGTGAAATTTAATTATGTGAAGCACTGAATTAATAAATAGTAGCAAGATCAATCATGAATACAACCCATTTGCGCTTTGAATTCCATCGTTGAAAGATGGAGCCAGGAAGACGAGACCTATACACTATAGTTTGCTTTTGCATATGGTAGTCAAAATATCCTGAAGCAGGTTGTAAAACTGATATAATTATTATGTTTTGAAAAAATAAATAGCTGCACAAAACCAATACAGTTATAAATAATTGCAATTTTGAGAGTTTGACTGTTTGTTTGAAATTGACGTAGCTATTACGTTGTAGTTGGCGAATCCCTACTTCTACAAATATATACGTATGTGACGCCTTAAAAATTTATATGCTGAAGCAGGCTCTTAACCCGATAAGAAATAAAGTTTTAAAAGTAACAAAAAAGTGCAAAATATCATTTTCCCTCTCTTCCGTGTATTGAAGTTTGAAGTCTGATTCGTTCCGTCACCGAGTTTTACACTGGGTATGAGGAAACAAATACGGGCAATTTGAAGCAGCCCCACTGGTTTAAATATATCATTTGAATGTAAGCATTTGTTACATAAGAGGTTTGTATTGTCGGTGGCGCTGCAATAGCAACCCTGATCAAATAAATACCATATGAATAAGGGGAGGTTCTTTGAACTGGCAACATTCACAATGGAGAGAATTGTTGAATACATTTGTGTAAGGCTCAAACAATGTAACCGAAACTGGTCATTAATGAAGTCATACACGGACTAAGGAAGACGATTGACAAAAGGGCTGTTTCGATGTACTAAATTTTACCAGAACCTGTCCAAACTTCATTACCTATCACATTTATTAAATTCGTTTGAGATTTTTGTCAGAATAGTTATAATATGTACGGTGAAATTATCTTGCAACAAAAACGTTTTTCAAATATTTATAAAGTTTCGGAAAGGCGATATTCGTACCCATCGACTAGTTAACTATTTCAAAATCACAACATACTCATTGATCTGATTATGGCATTCTTAATAATGTTCTTCCTTGTACTGTTCTACTCTTCAATACAAAATATATGCAAGTAATTGAAATATCAATTTAATTATGTCGATTTATCATACATACAACTTTGAAGTCACACTATATTATGATTGTATAGGGTACCTCTGGAACACATCTAATGATAATTATGAACATATCGGACAGTGACAAAGTAGAGGCAGAAACGCTACAATCATAATATGTAGGTATATCATTTCGTTCGGGTGATTCTATGTAAGAAATGAGAAACTGGTCAAAACAACTTTGTTATATCAAAGGCACGAGAAAACAATAGAGAGGTCAATATTAGGTCAGGCTATTTTGTAAAACATCCAAACGTTTTCATCACGTTTTGAAAGTTCCACTTGTGATGGAAGTGTCCTATACTAAAATTGAGGCACACATGTTTATTTGTCCAACAGTCTGAATATGTAATCAATAGTCATCGACAATATGCTACGTTGTTACCCAAAGACTCTAGTAATGACATAGCACAAATCATGTAACGTCTCAGAAGTGTTCTACTGTGTTGCTTTCAAATTGTACACTGTATTCGACTCGATTGATCCTTTTTGGCTACGTTCGCTTTAGTTGGTCATTGCTGTTGTTTTTTTAATACAGGTGTTACTACTGCGATCAGCATATTATTATGGATTTTTCGCATAAGATGCGAACACAAATCATCTCAGTTTTGAAAACAGGCGACATATGTTTGCTTTAGATTTTAAAATGTTGTTAACAATTCCCAGTACAAATTGCTTGACGTCCAATTTATTTACAAAATACAGTACATAGTGATACATATCAGTTATAATGTGTATATATTGGTATATTTAAGTATATACAACATTCGTATGTTTCATTAGTATGACCCTACTATTTAAATAGTATTTATCGCTTTTGCATTTGCTAATGAAAATATCATACCTCCATTATTTCATTTCCCGGGCTTTTTAGTATAATGTAACTACAGCACAGTTCCTACATGCACATATATTTATAACATGATTTTGAATCCTTAAGGTTTTGCATAGAGTCAACGTGTGTTTTGAATTTATTAGCGCACCTTGAGTTTCAATTTACTAAAGTTATAATAGTCACGTATATTAACAATTTGTTCAAAATATAAACTTGATTAATATTCTTATTATTACTATTCAGACATTACGAAATAATAAATGCACTGTAAGCAGTACATAGTGATACATATCAGTTATAATGTGTATATATTGGTATATTTAAGTATATACAACATTCGTATGTTTCATTAGTATGACCCTACTATTTAAATAGTATTTATCGCTTTTGCATTTGCTAATGAAAATATCATACCTCCATTATTTCATTTCCCGGGCTTTTTAGTATAATGTAACTACAGCACAGTCCCTACATGCACATATATTTATAACATGATTTTGAATCCTTAAGGTTTTGCATAGAGTCAACGTGTGTTTTGAATTTATTAGCGCACCTTGAGTTTCAATTTACTAAAGTTATAATAGTCACGTATATTAACAATTTGTTCAAAATATAAACTTGATTAATATTCTTATTATTAATATTCAGACATTACGAAATAATAAATGCACTGTAAGCAGTACATAGTGATACATATCAGTTATAATGTGTATATATTGGTATATTTAAGTATATACAACATTCGTATGTTTCATTAGTATGACCCTACTCTTTAAATAGTATTTATCGCTGTTGCATTTGCTAATGAAAATATTATACCTCGCTTGGAATTCCACGGTACATGGAGTGAGTTGGACAGATAAGCTTCAGAAGAAAAATGTTATTATATGTAGTAGTGCCAGACTGAGACCTTTATCCCTCAACCCCATATGTGTTCGATAATACATGCCAGAGCATCTATTAAGAAATGACTTGGCAAGAGATCCAACAACCCAAAACCATTGGACCTTTTATTATCCACAAACGTTAACTTCTTAATATATCCTGTACGAGTGATTGTAATTATATGTTGCATTGTCTATGTATTTTATTTGCTACATTGTCCATGTATTGCTGTTTGCTGAAGTTTGTGGGAAATTTTGTGACGCTGCTATTGACGTGTAACAGATAGATCCTGACTGGATTGTCTATTTACCAGCAGTGCCATGGGAGGCATTGTCGCCAAAGATTATATTGAGTTAGCGTTGCTCGCAGACAATGACCTGCATCTATTTATCATAAACTTTCTTCGTATCTCGGTAAATACATGCTGCAGAAACCTATAAACGACCGCAACCTCAAAGTGAACCAGCGACTATCATTGAAATTGTTATAGATTTACCGGTTTATTTTCATGAGGTAAACAATGATAATTCGACGGCAAAAGAAGCGTTCTCTTTGTCCGTTATGACGTTATCTCAAGCTCAATCTTTTATGAATCCAGAATCAGATGTTCTGAATGCAACAAACTAGTATCAAGTCTTAGAACCAATCATTATTATGATGTTTACGTGCAAAAAAAACCAGCTTCGTCTGTCGCTGGTTATATGTGAAGGTATGATTCATCGAGTGTTTGAATTGATGACCAGATAACCGTTCGACACGAATGTGATTACATCGTTTCACACAGGCTTGGTAACAATAAATGATAACGTATGCAACACACACTTGCATTCTGTATGTTATGGTCAACTCGCGAATGCATGATGCGAAATACTCTTTACCATTATGAACTTGTAAGAAGCGTGAAAATGTGATCTAAAGACATGTATAGATACATTCCAGTGCATTTTTGACATCTGATGCATTTTGTGACGTCATTCGCCAGAAGGTCTAAGAAACATAAATGTCCTTTCCCAACACTGAATATTAGATTCATCAATTGCTATATGTCTAAAACATTTTGACTATAATTTAATTTGCAGTAGATATGATCGTATTATTATATTATATATTGTATATGGCAGCGCGTAAGACATACATCTGCAAATGCGTTTAGAAAGATAAGCGATATTTATGTCACTGACATTTCTTCTCAGGATAAAACTAAATTATCCAAGTATGCTGATGGTAATGTGTTTCCACGTTCATTGCGTGCGCTGAGCATTGGTCCATCAGGTTCCGGAAAATAACATTTGCTGTCCTACTATTGACGACTGCTGTGCTACTATTGACGATTGCTGTCCTACTATTGACGACTCCTGTCCTACTATTGACGATTTCTGTTCTACTAATGACAATTGCTGTCCTACTATTGACGATTGCAGTCATACTATGCTGTCTTATTATTGACGATTGCTGTCCTACTGTGCTGTTATACTATTGACGAATGCTGTTCTACTATTGACCAGTGCTGTCCTACTATCTTTTATGAATCCAGAATCAGATGCTCTGAATGAAACAAACTAGTATCAAGTCTTAGAACCAATCATAATTATGATGTTTACGTGCACAAAACCCAGCTTCGTATGTGACTGGTTATATGTGAAGCTATGGTTCATCAAGGATTTCAATTGATGACCAGATAACCGTTCAACACGAGTGTGCTTACATTGTTTCACACATGCTTGGTAACGATAAATGTTAACCTTTTCAACACACACTTGCCCTCGGTATGTTATGGTCAAATCGCGAATGCATTATGAAGTTGTAAGAAGGGTACAGATGTGAGCTAAATACATGCATAGATACATTCCAGTACATTGTTAACACCTGATACATTTTGTGACGTTATTCGCCAGAAATTCTAATAAACATATATCTCCTTGCCAAACACTTAATGTTAGATTCATCAATCGCTCTATTTAATAAGTGTTAGACTATACTTTAATCTGCAGCATACATGATCGTATTATTATATTATATATTGTAAATGGCAGTGTGTAAGACATAAATCTGCAGATGCGTTTAGAAAGATAAACGATATTTATGTCATTGACATTTCTTCTCAGGATAAACCTAAAATATCTAAGTATAGTGAAGGTAATGTGTTTCCAAACTCATTGCGTGCGCTGAGCATAGGTCCATCAGGTTCAGGACAATAACAACATTTGCTGTCCTACTATTGACGACTGCTGTCCTATTATTGATGATTTTTCTCCTACTATTGATGATTTCAGTCCTACTATTGACGATTGCTGTCCTATTTTCCTGTCTTATTATTGATGATTACTGTCCTACTATGCTGTTCTACTATTGACAATTGCTGTTCTATTGACGATTGCTGTCCTACTATGCTATCCTAATATTGACCAGTGCTGTCCTACTACAGACGATTGCTGTTCTACTATTGACGATTGCTGTCCTACTTGCCTGTCCAACTTTTGACGAGAGTTGTCCTACTAAGATGTCCAACTATTGACGATTGCTGTCATAATATTGACAACTGCTGTCCTACTATTGACGATTGCTGTCCTACTATTCTGTTCATCTATTGACGATTGCTGTCCTACATATTGACGATTGCTGCCATATTATTGACGATTGCTGTCCTACTATGCTCTCCTAGTATTGACGATTGCTGTCCTACTATGTTGTCCTACTATTATGTTGTTCTACTTTTGAAGATTGCTCTCCTAGTAATGACGAGTTATATCCTACTTATGACAATTACTGTCCTATCATCGACGGTTGCTGTCCTACTATTGACGACTGCTCTCCTACTATTGACGATTGCTGTCCTACTACTGACGATTGCTGTCCTATTATTCACGACTGCTGTACTATCATTGACGATTGATGTCCTAACATTGACAATTCCATCAAAACAATAATGTAGAATGACGATGCGACGCATACTTATCATGCCAATATTTCACACTATTTTCAAAAGGTTGGTACAAAACAAGAGAATTAATCTTTATGACTTAACGATACGCATATGTTCCCAAAGTGACATATTTAGTGGCACTGATGCGCATGGTCTTTGAAATATCATTTTTGACCGTGTGACCTACCGACCGCACAAGGAAACAACATCTAGACATGTTGGCCAGGATCAAAAAAGATTATTATAGAGTTTGGTCCACTAGTTTGACTGGAACATCTTGGAATATATATCGCGACATTGTCTCACACTAGCGTGCATCACACGTCAAATTAAGATTCAGAATCAAACATACAAATATATATATATATATATATATATATGTGTATATATATAATGTTCGCCATGGTTTTAAAAAGGTTATATTTGGTGTTCATAATGTGTATGCATCCATAATTTCCAGTAGTAGGTGCACTTTTATGTAAAGCGGTTACTTACTCTGGGAGTAGTTTTCACCATTGATATGAATTACAAAGGGTAGCCGACAAGCTAAATTTATGCAGTAAAAAAGCATTAGTATAAGTAATGTAAAGCCATGAGTCGTTATTAATACAACTGTTTTTACAGAAGGAAAGAGATGTTAAACGCTACTGAAGTATATATTTCTTATATGTTAAAGACGGTTATGGGAGAAAAAATCATAACGCAATTCGTGATAATGGTGGACATGTTATATAATGTTGAATTACAAAGGGTAGACGACAAGCTAAATTGAAGCAGTAAAAAACATTAGTACAAGTAATGTAAAGCCATGAGTCGTTATTAATACAACTGTTTTTACAGAAGGAAAGAGATGTTAAACGCTACTGAAGTATGTATTTCTTATATGTTAAAGACAGATATGGGAGAAAAAGTCATAACGCAATTCGTGAAAATGGTGGACATGTTATATAATCTTAACGATATGTTACTCTCGGGACAAACAACATGAAAAGTGCTCATATTATTGTTTGAACAAACATTTCCGATGCTTATTAGTCGAAGAGATGAAAAGGCATAAACTATTTAAAAGGCAAATACAATGAATTTATCACGGCCACAAGTACACCAAATGCATCTATAAAACTAGTGGCATGAACGAGTTTCACAACGTTCAACAATGATGGTAAACATACCCCACCCACACCCCTGTCAAAATAACCGTTGATCACATATACCAACACAATCTAATCCGTATTAACATCGTTAGGTACCAAGGAAGAATCAACACTGCAGCTAGTATCAATTTAAACTTAATTGTTTTATGTTGGTTGAACTCATTCGTAATCCATTCATAATGTCTAAATGTAATTTTAAACTCCTACTGAATACATATAATCCCTTTTGACAAACTGTAAACACTAAGAATAACCAATCAAGCTGACGGAATCAAATTTGTTTTTTTTTCCTGTAATTAATTTATGCTGCTTTATATTTTATAGCGCTGTGTGCCATTGCCAATCGTGGAAGTGTTGAAGTATGAATCTTTGTAAATGAAATCATTTAGAGGACGCTGTATTGTGTTTTAAACAATTTCATATTCATCTTGTTTTTCAGTGCATAATACGAATGTTAGTTTTATTAGAAACAAAGTCACAAATACAATTTAATTTCGAGGTGTGGATACAATTGTGTTACCATAGTAAGTTTAGATATCAAAATTCACTACAAATGCTTATTTAGAGTAAAAACAAGCATGCTAAATGATATGCATTGCTATTACATAGCATGTGTTTATCCACTTATAAAGCGCTTTGCTGGATGGACACAAATAGTTTTATGACCTTTTTACCATGTGTCTATGAAATAATTCCAAATATGTTCCCAAAAATGTAAAACAAGACAAATTTAGCAGCATCTGGGCACACTCATTTTTTCCACTAGCAACGTCGCTGTCGTGACTTCCTTTACCTTTCTTAAATTACTTTTCTTCATAATGCACGTTCATTGTACGCAGCGCGTCGTAAGCTATATTATCTGATACGTTATCTCATTGTGACGTTATTAAACTTGATCCATTGCGAATTGAGAGTTGATGTTTCAAACATAAATTAAAATGCATTGTCAGGCTATTCTCTACGTTTGAATCCTAAACATATATTTACGGTACAAAACTCGTCCAAATAACTAATGGATGTGAACTGCAAATACAATTCTCTTGTGATAGAAACAACACGGCAACAACGTGAATTGTAAGTGTGGACATCTGAAATAATGACATATGAGGTCTCTGGATTTAAAAGAGTGATGAACACTAATCAGATGTGTTGAAATACATTGAACTCAACACATAAAGCAAACTTTAAAAGAACGCATGTTGATCAACGCTAGAAACGAATATATAAATATTGTTTCGATACTGTATTTGCTGCAAAAAAAAGACTTTTTCTCAAGAAACAAACAGAGAAGCAGTTATATACAGTTTGATGTACACCAATCTAAATAACCTAACAAATGACCAAACGCTGTCCAAATATTTGATTGTAGTTATACAATGAAAGTAGGATGAAGGTAAGAATATTGCGAAAACTATTATCTTGAATGCGCATTAGATGGGACCAAAATGCTCTCGGCCATTAAATATGATAACCAGTATATCTTTTCCGTACTGTACTCACAAAATTCTTGTATTTTATTTTGATATCAAGTGGCTTTGGTAAAGGTGTAGCCACTTATGAATGAGGTCTCTCACGATGGTAGACTGAATTTCTGTTGAATGGAGGTACATACGTTTGGGTACAATGATACTATTAGAGTCAGCTGCCATCAAAATTGCTCTAAAGAGATACATTTGATATAATAAACTACACAAATCTACTCCATTTTATTCCTATTTATAGTATTACATACAACCTGTGGGAAAAAAGAAATAGTTATACCTTAATAGATAAAGACTTTATCAGTGACAACACTAGTGTAATTGCTTAAGTGTTTAATCTGCTGACAATTACGATAATTGTATAGACGGTTGATGGCATAGCAACAACCGATATTGAGAAGCTAAAAACACAGTTGTATCCATTGAAACAATAGCTCATATAATGTGCCTGCAGCTGTCAAGATACACATGTACACGTATGATTTAAAACTTTAGTGATGGACATTAATATCATTAGCTTTTTAGTTGTCATTAGAACATTTGCATCTATAAATCATTTTCTACCATCTACTAAAATAAACATTTATTATATACTTAAGTTTAATATTTCTGTTAAAGAAAGAACATGTTCCTCTATTTTATGACGTAACAATTTTCAAATTACTGTCCACACAGTATTGCTATTGATTCAGTATTGGTTTCCAACGAAGTTGGGCATGCGGCTTTGTGTTCGACGCCATGTTGTGTTACGCCGAGCGGCGGGACATTTTACGACGCTACCCAATACAGGTAACTATCTGATAGTGTTCCTGTCTCTGGTGGTAGTTCTTCCGTTCGTTTAAAGTGTCCTTTCTACAGAACATATACAATGTCATGTACATAACATGATCTACTTATTAATGGCGTTTAGCACATAACATAACCAAAACCAACACAAATCAAGTTACCTCGTGATTTATTCTTCCTCTGTCATCTTATTTGAGAAACACGCATTCTTGCTTCAGATCAGTAACGCGTTGCTTGCTACTGTATTTTAACTAAATTTCGTAGACAGTTGTTTGTTATTTAAGAGATAATAGCTAATATCGTGTGCCATCATTTTTCCTTATTTTTTAGTTAAGTGAAACGCTTGACTTATCAGAAACATCCAAAATATTTGCTCCTTCATAAATCCCAGTTATTCGATATGAACCATATGTGAATGGTTCTAATGTGCAATGCGTATAGATTAACTTTATTAAATGCAAGTCTGCTTTCATTTATGCCGATATTTATAACTGAAGTTTATGTTGTCTTATGCAGATATACTATTCAGATCTTAAGCAAAAATAAATGAAGTAATCTTAAAAAGTTTTTCCTTTTTAAGACACAATTATTTTTTATCTGTTTTTTATCTTAGTATTACTCATCACTTAGCAAATATGCCATAATTAAACTGTGGTCTTAGTGATATAAACTTAGGCTTATCAAATATCATTACCGGATGTCCCAGACTTTTCAGTTCCGAAACCATGCAAATACAACATTACGATCATCTAGTCTGAGACTGGTGGGTTTCTTATGCAATTATAAGATTTTAAAACAATCCAGATAAACTGAATGTCATGTTAAAATATCACTTTAAAATTTCATCACAATCCGATTTCTACGTAAGTACTGAATTCTTGAAACAACTTCAAACATCATCTTCACCCGTAAGCAATGATATATCATTACCTAGAGTAAAACGACATTCATAACTATCGTAGATGTGTATATTAGTGGTTGTCTGAGTATAGTATAAACTAACATATTTATTAGTGTATCAAAGTATTTGAAATAATCAAAATCCTAATGATTAATCAGCTTTGATATTTAAAGGTCTTATTATAGTATGGTTATGAAGTAAATCAAATATGGATTTGAATGCAATGCGTCAATATAAATAACTGAATGAAATGGCATTAGTGTTAATTAGTAACATGATCTGATTAAACAGCTTTAATATATCATAAATTTAGAGTCATGCTTAATATGGCTAGGTAGAAAATAAGTTTGTATTTAACTAATATATGGCATGCTTCCTTTGAATGTCTTTAATTAAATACGTTTACTAAATTATTTTTAACAGGAAGATAATAAATATTATTTCAAGAAGCAGAATTAAATTAAACTTTAGATATAACATATAAGAGTAACACCGAGTGAGAGGTAACATGTTTTTTTTCCCGAAAGGGCATAAGATGTATATGCTGCCAGGTAATGTGTTGAAAGAGGCAGATCTAAGATTATATATTTTCTTCATTCGGTTCATAATGATCCATTGTTTCATTTCACTGACACTGGATGAAAGACCGTTTACTTGTTTTTTCGAGCCATCATAGGTCAGACATTATTCTAGTTAAATTGTACATTGAACTGATATCATCAGAACTTAACGGTACAATTATCATATGAGAGTAATATATTCATAACTATGTAGCAGTAATTCCCTATATAGCGTATATTACCTAAGTAAGTAATGCCATCAGACACAAACTTAATACTAAAAAAGTACACGTTTCACCAATATTACTTGCAAATATTGAATAGTTTTTAGTAGATACTCATTCTATTTTGGTTTGTATTTGTATTGTGCCTCGCTTGGTCCTGGATTTTATAATGTTATTGTTAAGTCAGCGAAACAAAACGTAACTTCAATATTTGCTCAATTTGAACATATATCGTAGCAAATTTACGCATGGATTATATATATATATATATCTCACAAAGAGGAGAATAAACTGTCAATTACGAATTTGAGAAAGAGCCTAACTGTTTGAAGATGTTTATCAATTCAACGCCTTGGTATCAGTTATGGAGATTTTAAAAGGAAAGACACTCGTACCTAACAATAATGAACATATTAGCTCAGATAATATTTTTTCAGTCATAAAATATGTACTAATTTATTTAGAGAATATTATGTCAATATTTATCTTGAATATGATTAAATTAGCAATTAGCAATTTAATTAAGTGCATATACAATGTTCGAAATATATGTAAGGATTATGTAATTTATAAAATAAATCACCAACGCAAACGCAATCATTTCTCTTATGTTGAAAGCAGGAACCGATTATATACACAAATCTTTGCGACAATTACATGTACCAATCCGAATACATCTTTAAGATACTCTAAATTTGTCAAATTAACAAGAAGATGTACCATGCAAACAAAATGAGACCCACTATCAGCAAAGCCTTCAATAGGGTTTTACAGTCTTTCTTTAGAGGTGCGACAGTCCATCACATACAATATATATATTACTTGTCATATTTTCCAGTTGCAAGAATCAAACTGCACACGGAAACCTTCTAGAAGGTCTATAAAAATAATGGCATTGACATTAATGCCATTAAAATTCGAAATTACCATCATAGCCATCACCATAAAAGGTGTTATTGCATTATAATGCTGGATGCCAGAATATGTTGGTCTTGAATATTTTGTCTAAGACCGGTGGTGAATATAAATTTAAAATGCAGCTTCAAATTTATGAATGCCATGATATAACTTTGTTACGATCGTTTGGCCGCCTCATTTATAGACTTTGAAACCGGTGCTGGCTTGTCTTGATAAAGGCTAGATTCCATATCATATATTTTGACAAACAATTAATTTCATTGCAAGCTGGCACACAATAGACCATAGAGGACGTGTATATAGATATAGATTCCATAGCATATATTTTGGCAAACAATTAATTTAATTGCAAGATGGCACACACAATACCATAGAGGACGTGTAACGAGGTTAACAGTATAACTGTTTCTTTCGTAGCGCGTTTTACCTCTACACACATGGCAATTGCTGCTTTCACGGACACTTTTAATTATGTTTCTCGAAATAATAATTTCGTACAAAATACATTCACGTCTTTCCGTTCGCGAAAGGTCTCTTCAGAATAGTGCATTTGTAATGAAGATATGTGTTTAATTGTTTGATATATGTCCCGAGGTTGTATTATCTGTTACGAGTCTCAGTTTCAAAATATATTACTTACATTTTAATATCAAGCTTATTTTTGCATCATTATTCAGGTTCTTTCGCTGATCATGTATTCATAAACAAGGGACCAACAATTCAACGTTTAGGAAATGGAACTTTGGAATAGTTTTTCAAAATAAGTCAAAATGATTCGCTGAAATGATTCTACAGTTTGTCAACATAACTACGTTTCTTAAGAACTTTTAAACATATTCATATTTATATAATAATTTTCCATAACACTTCTTATTGTATATGTTTGCTATTGAAAAGAAATAATGCTGGTATGTTATCCAATATGCCACATTAGTAGCAATCGTGGAAATGTGTTATGAGAAGTAACAATGATATGGTATTTTAAACCAGAATATTTGTTTTATGCCTTCTTCGTTCAACCGTATCTTCATGTCCTGGGACAGAGGACATTATCTTGTAAATGTTATAATGGTGTTAAAGATATCCTGATACGGCTTCTTTAATAATATTAACTATTTTGCACATTTTCATAATTTCGAAGTCCAAGGTCACTGATACTAAGAAGGAGAAATTATATTTAAACAATAATGCATGTGTTCGACAACGTGTAAGTATCAATCGTTCGGCATGGTTTGGTTAAGCAAGGAAACCTTCTCTAGCTCAGAGTCAAGATCACTGTGCCTCTAACAGATAAATATTATTCAAGGTAGTAGGTATAATTATGTGCCGTCTGCAAAAGCCAAGCTTTTCAGATGGCGTGCATTTAAGATCAATGTGAAATAATTAAAATCTAGTTTGGACAAAACGTTTACTGTATTTAAGATTTCTCATCCCACGGTTGCTTTGTACACCATACATTATCTAAGGGAATGGCTAGTGATGTTAATGGTACAATATTAATTTTGAAGGTCGCAGACTATATAATAAAAATGACCCATGTTAAATAACATTCGTTCAACATGACATACCCGGCCTAAAAACGTTTAGAACGAAACCATTTGATTTATATATAAAGTTAAAACTTCAGGCCACATTCAAACACGAAAATATTGTGTACATATATACGTGTGTAAGCACGTGGTGTCTAGCGTTTACAGTGAAGTTGGCAGTATTATGTTCAGTAGTGTGTGTTGACAAGTTAATTGCAATAGGAGTTCGATAATACAGATTGAATATCTCTCTCTCTCTCTCTCTAGATATATATATATATATATATATATATATATATATATATATATATATATATATATATCTTTAATTACACACGTATGGCCAAAATAATGTTATCTCTCTCTCTCTCTCTCTCTCTCTCTCTCTCTCTCTCTCTCTCTCAATTTGATCAAACTGTAACACATTCGATGGCCAGCTGTCTTAACATGATTCCCAGAAATAGGTAGCTCTTAATATTTTACTCCCTGTGGTGGAGGACAGGCCAGATCGGCAGTTTCCTTAGACACGTTATCATGCTGGCTATATGGAGGTGGAGACACATTATTATACTGGCCACATGGAGGTGGAAAACCAGCACATGGATAACCGTATCCGACTGCTCCTTGCTGGACAAGAAGGATTGACTGACCCTGGTGTAATGCCGGTGTATTCCCTGGAAGTATTAAAAGGAATATGTTTGGCTGTATTACAATATCGTCATAACGTTGGGATATAATTTCAAAATGAGAAATTTACCAACTTTACTGACGACGGAAATGAAAATGTAATTTAAAGCTTACCACAACCACGTACACACAGGCAAACTTCAAGGTCTCTATTCAAATCTTGCTAACATTTTAGAAAACCAAAAAACATACTACACAATGAATGCGTTGCATAGAGGAGTTGCTGCAAACCCAACAATAACCATTGCAGTAATGTCATAGAGATATGTTGCTCTAAATAATTTTAAACCAATAAAGTCCCTTTCAAAGCTTTACACATTACTTGCTTTTCCTAAAAACAAAAATAAAGTTTGATGATACTAGTATTGTATAAGTTTTCACTCACAACTTACGCCATAAGAACGTTTCAAGGAAGTATATTACAACTCCCTTTCTCCGCATTCATGTAGATAATAACACATTGCTATTCAACGGTGATAACAAATATTTCAGGAGGAAATAACTCAGCAAAACACAAGTAGATACCTGTTTAATAATTTCACTTATGTCGTAAAAAATTGAAATACTTTAGTACCTCAAAGAACCTTCATGGCCATGCGAATGTGATTACCTCCATGCCATACTATCATTCAATGAAAAAAAAACGCAAATGCCTAGAAACGTTTTATTATAAGTTAAAAGGCTTTAAAAATATAAATTTAGTTTTTCCTGCACAACAAATTTTACTACATAATGTCATTGTTTGAAACAGACATCATTTTGTTGCCCATGTCCATGCCCTTGCAAAGCACTGATTATGGCTTCATAGCCATTTCTCCTTCAGAGGAATGTATAGAGGTTTTAATGCAGCAGAGTGTGTACTTTGGGGATGTAAAGAAAACTTGCCCATACAGCAATATGTTCTTAACAAGTACCTCAAACGCACAACAATTATTTAAATAACTCATCAAATCGTTGCGTACAATGAACTATTAACGTCTAAAATTTACTTGGTCTCAATGAAATTGTTTCGACTGATACATCTGACATATCTCTTCCTCAAATATAGATACATGAGTATATGATGAAACTATTCCATTATTGCTAGGACGCAGTAAGCGATGATAGGCAAAGAGATACCTTTCATATTGAAGGTTCAACAATTATGTTAGATATATAAACTTTGTTCTTTTTCACTTTATTAGCAAATTATAGAGTTTGTATTATATGTAATAGACCCCAGCTAAGATTCAAATTATTCTAATGTAACTATTATAAGCGTAAAACAGAAGTGATATATGTATCTTAACTTGACTTCAAGCAAAATGGATGTTTTGAGTTGCCACCGCCCTCTAGGGGCATATGGGCAACTTTTATAGCTTGACTTGGTTCAACCAAAAATTATAAGCTTTCAAATTTTAAAAAATGTCATGTGATCTGGCCAGAAATTCAGCTACAATATTATTCATTTAATAAATATGAAATATCACGATTTCCGTGTATAACAGCTGTCAATTTTATTACGCAGCGTGACCCGAACTACATCTGTGTTCAGTTGATTACATCTGTAAAATATGCAAACTAAATGCGATATTCGTTATTTCTGATATCAGTCACTGGATCGTTTAAAATAAACCACAGAGCATTCAAGGAGTTCTATCCATCAAAGTTAATACATTATTTTTTCGCTATTAAACACTCGGTGATGTACGTACGAATTTAAACTATCATTCATTATTATGTTTTCCTCAGAAACTGTGGTAACATCTAATTAAATTTATCTTGTATATTAGTTTGTTTGTTATTAGTTTACATATTTAGTTTCAATTTACTACTTGGTGCATATGGGCAAAATATGACGCTGCTTGTATATTAGAACTCGTTTGATTCATGAAGAAACAAGTCGTAGCAATTGCATTTGCAATAGGTGAATAAGTTCTATTGGCTTGTATGCCATCAGTGATTAGACACAATTGGTATACTTTCTGTATGAACTGTGAATCGGGTCACGGGCAAAGTAACAAACGCTAACACTTGAATATAATTCATACACACTGCATGACTTTAAAAATTAATAAAAACGGTGGGTTTATATTTTTTTTAGAAAACTGAATAAATTGAGCTGACGGAAACGTAAAATGTATCCTGTCTGTTTCATGAATAAATATAATTCATTATTTGACCAGAATTAAAAAGACGAAAGCTGACAAACGCAAAATCTGCCACGAACCTTGTGGCTAGAACATTTTCAATGCATCAAGTTACCAATAAATTTAAAACTAAAGGTACATTTCTAAAGGAATGTGGGGGAGGGGTTCAAAGACTAATATTAAATAATTAGACTCACTTCACAGTCTTACAATGTTAGACAGAGTTTGATATTTACGACGTAGGTGGGATGGAGATCTACTATACTGCTGTCGTAACCGTTTGTCCAAATGTATTGCAGTGTTTAACGTCTATCACTATAATCGTTTACGAATAGCCTTCATTGCATTATTAAATAGCCCGTGTAGTTAACCAAAACTTAACGTAAACTTAACCTAAACTGTTAATCAACACTAAAATGGATTTAAAGGAGCGAAAGTGCTTATTCGTGTATCTCGGAAAAACCGATTTGACCAAGACAACAAAAGCATGTAAGCATGAACTCCAAGGCTCATCAGTATATCAAATCAAGCAACACGTACTTTGCATTAGAATATTGAACGTCTGCTCATATCACAAAAACAAAATTTTGATAAACGTTTCATACAGTGCCGTTTGATTATATCTTGAATTTCCATCCATTGTGGAATTATTTTGTTTTTATTATTTCTTTTAAATATTTTTTTTTATTCTGGCGTAACAATTACGTAGATGTTGGAAAATTAAGTCAGGTAGAAATTGCTAGGTACGCGGACGCCTCACTAATAATTCATACTCTAAAGCGTGTTATAAAACTGATATAAAATGTTTTTTTTTTCAAACATTAAATAGCTGTAACAAATCAATAAATTAATAAATAATTGCAATTTTTAGAATTTAACGTTCTGTTTGAAATTGACTTACCTATTACGTTGAAGTTGGTGAATCCCCAGTTCTACATTAAATAGGTACGTGTCAGACGCCTTATGAGTTAATAATCTAAATAAGCTCTAAAACTGATAAGAAAAACTTTTATTAAAAATAACAATACAAAATCAAGAATTATATTGATAACAGCAATAATATGAGTTAACCGTTATTTCTTTCTGATGTTCTCTTTGTATAAACTGTCAATGCTAACTGACACGGTTTTCATAATGCTCTTTTTAGCGTTATTAGATTGCGATTCTGCGATTGTACAGCTCATACTAAGATTAACGCAAAATAACCGTTAAACTCAATTTAATTTTACACACCACGGCAATTTTGTAATGTTATTTGATTTCAGAACATCATCTTAATGTTTATATATTGAATAACACTAGGTGCAGTCCATGTTTTTATTATATCTGATTTCATTACAACGAGCTATTGGACGCATTAATATACGTTTTACATTTTAAGATTTAAATTGTATTTGCATCATGTTTCGATTACTTACCTACACAGGTTTGCATATTAGTGTTTGCCAGTTGTATCACGGTCCCAGTCTGTCTTCTAGAATTGTTTGCGGTAGCACAGCAGCATTTGATGAGTCCAATCAGGATAGATAGTCCAAACGCACTCCCAATAACGGACAAAACAATGACGACTGTCACTGGAGCTCCTGAACTCGAACTGCTGTAACTGTTGTATCTGTAACCGTGAAAAGAAAAGATATACTAATAGGGATTAATTTTACAATTATTTAAACGGCTTCAACTACCTAGATAATTGGTGTTGGTTCCTAACTGTCATGTGCCTTCGTACCATATCGGATACAAAACGTTTTGCTTTCGCAACTGACTTCGATTTATGGATACTCTGTAGTGCATAAATGGGAAATGATTTTCATTGTGGGCACCTTTGAGGGGTGAATTGCTAACAATACCAAAGAATAAAAGGTTGGATAACTGTCTTTGAAACAGATGATCTTCGATCTTGAATCGGAGTCCAGTGGGATAATGGTGTACGTTTTTACTTGCACCCTTCGTATCAGAGACATGGCTGCTCAAAGTGTGACTGATATCATTTCCCACTTTAGATAACACTTCCACACGACGCACATATAACCAGGCTTCTTGGAGATTGGTTTTGTATTCGTTGACATGAGCCATCAAATGGAAAGCAGTAGTACTTCGTCGTCTATTTCTTCCTTGTCTTTGCTGTATCCCCAGGGAAGATGGAATGTCAGACTCGGTATCGTTAAGGGTATATATAGGAGTTTCTTGTCGACCCAAAATCTCTTTAACCGTTTGAATCAAGACATGTTTGTCTTTTCTCAAGAAAGCTTCTTTTGGGAAATGTTTGTCAATTATGACATTTTGAAGAAAGTTTTTGCCGTGCTTCAATGCGGCGTCTTTCATGGGGTGCAATCCACGTGTCACCATCGGTTTCAAAACGGGGACAACTGCATTAAGAGCCGACTTTAACATATCTCCTAAACTATGTCCTCGTTGTCGAGAGACTCCTCGTTACACAGGATACATAACTTTCCGGTCGTTAGAGAATCGTCCTTGAAAATGGAGTTTCACTGACTTTCTCTTTGGTAAATGGAATATTTTGTCCCAGATTTTATGTTATAGAAATGTTGACACTGTCGAAATCCGACTTACGGGCGGGCAAATAATGAGAATGTACATATTCGCGGAGAACATGATAGGTTTAAACTTTTATCGTCAGCGCTCGTTGCAGACGTCACTTTGACACGCAGTAACGGTACAGAGGTGTGTCCCACCCCGTTGCAATCCTCTACATCTTGTACACAACACTGAAATAGAGTCACTGGTTTGTTTATACAGGGAATCAAAAATATTTCCCAAAATCCAAGTTACTGGTAATGGCTGGTATTTCGTTTCTCTTGACCAACCTGATGTATCCACCGAAAATATCAAAGTATTCAGTACAAAAGGTAATGCCCAACATTTTATCTTCTGAAAATATGATTATTAGACAACGAGCCACTTAATGTACTCAAAGGTAGCGCTCTTTGGCTTTGTCCATGATTTACCAAACACAGTATTTAATCTGGAAGCAAGCGTAGTCACTAAATGTTGACCACTAAAGAAATGACCTACAGGAATGGCAAACAAGTAGGTGGACCGTTTAGTTTTGAGGTTCTTTGTTTTCATAGAGGCACTGACTGTGATGCGTTAGTCTCAGTTTTGTTACAATTAGTCGTCATGAACTACTACTGTAAAAATGTATTCTTTTTCAACGAAGATTTGATTTGTATAGGATTTATCATTTCCACCAAAGCCACTTTTCAATGGGCTTCTTGATCCAAATGAATGACATGAGGTTATTTAGCTGTGTAACATCACAAAGTGTTTTTAGGAAAGACCTCCATGGTAACTTTAAGTAAAATTGATTGATTTGTTCACAATGCCAAAGTTATTCTGTCCGAGTGGTAACACGAGGTCAGAGGGTTGTTTAAAAGAGGATTGGGATTCGAGGTGTGACTGTTGGGGGAATGATTGCCGTTGGACACAAATCTCAGGTTGCTGCTGTTTTCGTTGTAACAGTATTTTAAGGATGGTTTGGAAAGAAGGCAACATATACAACTACTGACTAGAATGGGCCAAAATTGTTTGTCACCTAGTTGCAAACTTAAATTGGCAATGCCTGCACAGATGACACAATACACAACAAAGAGTTGACAGATAAAGGCGATTCGCATATTAGTAGGTACACGTTCTCCACACCACACCAACAAGGGCTGCTTTTGTAAATCTTGCAGAGAACAACTTGGTGAAGGATTCGTCTGTGTGTTACCTTTGTCAAGAGTGCGTTTGGTTTTGCCTATGCGAACCCAATCTCCAGTTACCAACACTCCATCGATCTTGGAAACAGCCATCGTCAGGGACATACCAGACAGACGCTCAAAAGCAGTCACTTCTTTGTCCGGTGTCACATCATTGGTGGGGGGACGTCTGATGTTCGATGGTAAGACTGGTTATACGCTTGGATTAAGTGTGGCAAGACGTTGATGTACTAGAAAGTGTGTTGTTGCATAACATATTTCCACATGCGTTCTTTCAAGATGCTTTGAAAACATTCCACTATGCTGGCTTTGGTTTCAGTATTTTCGATGGTAAAAAAATGAATGTCACGTTTCTTAAATTCTTGTTGGAAAGCTTAGTTTAGACATTCGGTGCCTTTGTCGGTTTGCCATTAAAGAGGGTGACGACCACGTTGTTACAACACCAGTTGGAGGGCTCGTACTAACTCTCTGCTCGATTTGGAAGTCAATGGCACGACCCAGGCAAATTTAGAAAAAAACGTCGATTATACACAACAAATATTATTAGCCATGATTGCTGGTGGTTAAATGATAGACATCGGATAAATTGGCTTGCTATTGATGATCGATGACTTCCACTTGAGTGCGACTTCTGTTAAATGTTCGTGAAATGGGTTTGTGTAAATGTTTGTTCTTGTAACCAATGATGCATTCCAGGCAAACGGAGATTTTTCAGTCGAGTTTTAGCAGCACGATAAAATTTTTGAACTCCTGACCAGCAGAGTGGGCTGGATTGTTGTAAATGCTAGCTAGCACCTTCTCCATTGCTTGTTAATAATACATCAACTCTTCGTTGATGCTTTTTTGGGTTAGGAGAAATCGTGGTTGTTTGGAAAAGATTGTACATGTCCAATGTGTCACAGGAGTAAACGTTGAGGATAGTGGTGGTGGTGGATGTAATTTTATAGCTTTGATTTTCTTTTGTTTTCTCACTTCTGGTTTCTATTCTTTCTTTTTCACTTCTGTTCACGAAGGAGTGCACATCATCATTTGCACCCAAAGTTTCAGTTCTTTTCGCTTGGGAGAAGGTGTCAACATGGATCAGCACTCTTACTAGGAATGGGAGCTGCGGAGGGTATTAGACAGAAGACATATCTCTAGTGTTTCTCATGTAATTGTGGGGTTACTCTGTCTTGACCACTATTGATATTGATGGTGACAGTTTTTCATCAGAGCCTTAAAATCTGTCAGAGTGGGTAGATCTGTTCGTTCTTATGAACGAGATACAGTCGTTGCAAAGAGTTGACCGTACTTTTGCGATTTTTCCTTTTGCGGACAAATCTTTACGATCCATCAACGATTTCAATTCGCGTTGTAATTGGGACATCTTGGTCAAATAAGAATTGGGTGGTACATGTGTAGTAGAAGAAAATGACTTTTTTTCAGTCGTTTGTAGAGTACAAAAGTAAGTTTTTATCATTCCATTCCCTTCCAAAGGTCACGTCTGAGATTGTTGTGCTCCAAAGGTCCTTGTTATCTTCTAGAATTATCCTACATATTTCAACATATCTCTTGTGCAATTCCTGGCAACACGCTATTACTGCCAACAAAGCATTGTTCACTATTACTGCCAACAAATGAGGAAACAAAAATTGAAATAATCAACCGCGTTGAAACATTTATTTTCTTTTGGAGCATGGGTATTTATTTTTGACCATTTAACGAAGAATGTATCGATGTTTGGCTAAGCATTTTGTCTGTTATGGAGACAAAAGTATCGTGCCTTTCAAGACATTCAAACAACAATCGCACACGGTATCGCTGACATTTTCGGAGGCAGTTTGAATTATTTGTGTTCGCATGGTTGGAGACGTTTTGGACATGACGGAATGTCCAGATGTTTGGCTAAATGCAGAGATAGTTCTTTCTTTCTGCGGGGTGACATCTTTGTTTGATCGTTCCACAAATACACTAACGTGAATGATTTGGCACACACGCCCTTTTATAATCTTTTGGAACCATCGCCTCGTCAAAAAGATGTCGATATGTTTTCCTAAATTATCAACGAAAGAACCTCTTTGGTGACTCCTCTTTTTCTTTAAATGACTACGTCTTTTCTCCAGGCGACGTAGATCCTTGGTTAAGTGTTTTCTCGGATGACGAGACAGTCTTTTTGCTTTTGGTTTTGTGACAGAAGAACGACGATGGTATTGGTGTGCACTTCTTTGAAGGGGCATCTTTGGGAGCTCAGAAGCACAGAAATCCGTTTCCACATCGTTTAGCACAGGTTGTGTTTTATAATGGAATGCGCCGCCACTGCTTGTCTTTGCGTCGTATCAACTTGTGGAGAGGTAACACACGTCGTAGAGAGGTTCACAACGGATTACATCCACAGAGTTCTTGGACTTTGACTTTGGGGGCAGGTACTTTGTGAGCAGGTCTCCAATGTTTCATGAAATGCGGAAGAACTGGTGCCAAATTGGGTTTGGCTGGCATGACCAGAAACGAAGATGTGGATGAACATTAGGTTACAGGAGAAGCAATTACGTCCATGTAGGTCGTGGTTTACGAATGTAAGGTTCAGTAATGTCTTAAGTCCCTTTTTTATGTGTGGAAACCCTCTTCTGCGGACGTTTTTGTTTCTGGTTTTTTTTCTGGGATCTGGTATTGACACCAATGCTCATTTTCATTTGGGTTCTTTTGACTCTTTAAGGTGTGGGATTTTTTGGCACAAAACAGACACAACAACAAGAGTTTCTAAAAAGAACATTCATGGCACGTTTATTTCAACTCATGTATATAATGGATCAACACGAAAGACAAAAAACTATAAAGGCCAAATGGACACGTACAGAAATACAATAAACATTACAACGATCAAAGTAGAATATAAACAAGTCCCCGTACAACAAGGTTTTGGTAACCAAGGTGTCTTAGAGGTAGTATGTAATGTCCTTGCAGTCTCTATATTGGGTAAAGTCACACAGTTTTCCTCCTAGAATTGTCTTTAGGAACGTGTAATTGTCCTTGGTAACATATTCTACTTTCAGCACTGTCACTAACACAGGTTTAAAAGTGAATTTTGTGGCAGGACATTGGATTTCAGGATCACAAGGATTGAGCATAGTGGGCTAGTTCTTTAGTCCAGGCCTCAGAACCCGACCTTTTCCAGTCACGTACATACGTACAATATTCTGTATTTTGACCAATTCCCGGTAAATGCATTCTCCCAACTCCACACTCAAACTACGAATGTTCTCTTGTAATGTATCCATGATGATGTCAGAGAGTGTCTATATCCACGTTGAGAGTTACTTCTGAATTACTCTAATTGTTTTTAAAAATCTTCTCCTTGAGCGAAAGTGATGGACATAGTGTGTAATTTCTGACCACTGACATTCAGGGTAACGGACAAGAATGGTAATAACATCTTCTGATGAAAAAAATTCTAAAGCGGATTATGTGGAATAAAGCGCGCCTAATCATGAGGAAGCTGAGGCGTTGTGTGACATTTGTCACTTTCCTCTTGTGAATGTCTCGATACAAAATGTATACAGACACTAATTGAGAATTTGTTATGACAAGTCTCTGCCGAAATTCTTTGTAGATCGTATGTTGCAATTCGTTTTTTAATCCTTGAATATTTTTTACAAGGGGTTTAACTACCTGTCTATGTGTTGTCCAAGGTTTGACTCCTAGTCAAGCTTGTTTCTTAATCGACATCGTATGTCCTTTCAATAACTAGGGTCTCACTAAAGGTAGGTAGTGACAATTCGGAGAACATCGAGCATGTTTCAGGTAAACGGAATCTTTATGTTCACAATGATAAAGTGACACACTGCAACGGAAGCACTTGACTTTATCACCTTCGTCCATGTACAACAATACGACTAACCCTAATTCTTCAGAGCTGAATCGTTACAGATATTTTGGCCGATTTTCTTTGAAGTTTTGGAATCGACTTTGAAAGAAAGATTATTCTGGCCAACGCACAGGAAAGAAATATTCGTCTTTCACAAGTTCATTTCGAAGCGGTGAAGTGCGCAGGAGTTTACTTAAAGTTGCATTACATAGGTGGGGATGGTGGTAGCCGCATGGTCTCACAAGGAGATGGACATCGATTACAGAGCCCACGATAACGTTTGGCATCGCGTTCGTATCCATCAAGTTTGACACGCACAGCATCAATTTCCAATGTATGTATAGTGGTAGTAGTCATAGCAAATTTCACACGATGTCCTGCTGCATCGCTTAGGTCAGGTGTATGGCATCACTGCAATCACAAGGTATAGTAACGTACTCCACGTGTGAATCCCGAACGTAAATGATATCTATTTAAAAGAATTCATCTTTCTCGCTTGGTCCTCGTAGTTTAAAAAAATCTGTCGGTCTTGGACCGTGTCACATTTTATATGCTACCCAATATCGAGCTGAAGATTTTGCACTTTATTCGTAGTGTCGAGTGTTGTCCAGATAAATGTGTTCCGTCCTCAATTGTGGGTGCCCTCCGGAAAAGTGACAATATTTGCTTATGTAAGGGTACAGCGAACATAACGTCCAAGTATTTGATTTCCTCCCCTTTCTCTTTGTCCGCTTCGTACAGCAAACATATGGCATTCGTTCGTCCTCCGTACAAACTATCCCGGGGTTACATCGGATCCACCAACTTGTAACTTTCCAGATGCGTTTAAACTCGGAACTCCCACATTTATACCACTTGTTATGCTTGCTGTTCTAACTTCAAGCGTCGCTGACATGTAGTATCTTTCAACTATTTCATGGTCTGTTGAAAAAATGATTTCTGGTGTCACGTTGAGGTTAACAGAGGGGACACTTGAGAAATAAGCATTCATCCCATCAATCCACTGAATACGTTATGACAGTCTTTTCGACTCCTCAATTACGGGCGTGTTTAATCCATTTGCCTCCGTTGTCGCACAAATAATGGAGCCAGCGTCGGACTTTGACCGAGTATTGACGTTTGAAAAAGTTCGTCGTTTGAGGACTAATGACAGCCAGGGTGTATTCAGTCATGAATCGTTTTCGGTACACTAAATAACACGCTTTGGAAATGATACAAGCTTCTCTCAAATGATCATTCTCTCCGTGTTCCATAAACAATTCTCAAAAATGTTCACAGCAACGTCGTAACATGTCTACGTCAGATTTAACATTTCTTCTTGAAAGTTGAAGGGTTTCGAGACGTGAGTCTGGTATTAAGCGTTGAAAGCTTCACGTTGTTTGTTTCGTGCATGTTGTCGGGGTCGAAGTGGTGAGCCCCAGGCAAATCTGGTAGAATGGTGTATTGATTGGCGTCAGTATTAACAAAGTGCGAAAATAAAACTTTGGCCATTTCTGGCATTCCAAGCGTTTTAAGCATGCGACTCAAATGTAACTCATGGAATCTTTAAACTGCACCTGTCCTACTTGCATATAAATGATTTTGGCTCCGTTCAAAGTCACTTCAAAGTCACTTTAGGACGTTCGGTACTTTTTTCCGTATAGTAATGAGCAGAAATTAACCATCGTATCCCGAGAAATTGTGAGACAATACCGTGGCATGGCGGTGAAAATCTCCGTAACTTCGATGTCTTCTTGACAACACGTCTCGTCGTATGGGTCTAAAATCCATTGGGCACAATCGGCCAACGTGTCCTGTCCCTGAAATATTTTGTCTCGTCCTCCAGTAATCTTGCTAAGGTAAGGGCTATGATTAAAGATAATCTCTTGGATGTACTAATCGCACGCTCGGTGAGCCACACAGGATTTGGGAATGTGAATACCAGTCTCGTGCATGCATTAAAAATTAAAAGAAAGATAAAGTTGTCTCTCTTTGGGTCATCTTCTTGTTGTGGTCGTAATTTTGAATGTAGCAATCGAGTTTCATATCCACGATTTGGCGATAAATGTGACAAAGTTTCTTTCCTGACCTAAAGTGAGCCTTGTCATTATTGGTATGTATGCCTTGTCCAGAAGTGAATCTTGTGTCTTCAAATGTTGCTGGTAACAGGTAGAACTGACAATACTGCCCTGACAAACAGAGCAATGCACTCTTTCTTGCTCTTTCTTGAGACAAGATTGAGAGGTCAAACATCATCTGAGAGTTGTTAATTCGGACGAAATTTGTTGCTGCAAAGGCTGTTGACCATAATCACCTTTTGCATCCTGTCCCTTGGGGAATTTAAACATGGATGATGAACAGTGTCGCTTTTCCATCGGGGATGTGAAACTTGTCATTGGATTGTTGCACGCGTTGTTAATCTTGTCATTGACTTTGGAAGGTATTAATTACGCTGGGCTGTTAAACTCGATCCAAACGGAGACTTCAAAATATCGTGATGAACAGAAAGTCTTAAACGATCTTCTTTGTTGGCTTGGCATTGCTGTTTCATTGTAGGTAATAAACAATCCCACACTTCGGTAATAAACCACTCTGCATTCTCAAAAGATACGATGGACTTGAAATTTTTAAACTTCACCGCGTACGTGTAAGCTGTAGTTATAAATTATCGAAAGCAACGCTTTTCCGTCTCTCTAATATGATAGTTGTTTTCGGGGTTAGCTGGTGAACTTTGCTTGGACGTTGATTGTCTGGGTCTCGATTCGCGCTTACTCATGTCATCCTCAAAACCACATGGCATGGCGTTGAGCTAAGACATCAGCTACGGTGCTAAGAGATAAATCATGTTTCTATTTCTTTGTTTTTCTTCTTTCTCTACAAAATTATGCAATAGTATCATCCTGTCTGCAAAATGTCAAATTACTACATTTTAAAGACCTTGACCTCTATATATTCAAAACATATATGTTTATATAGAGAGAGTGATTTTATATCCCGCCAGTATTCAAATAATCTCAAATTGACCAGAACGATGGAAGAACTTACACAAGTTGAACCTATCATCAGACCTTTGCGTGGTGTCATACGAACATTTTCTTCAAACAAGCCGAGAAACTACTTCTCCTCCTGTCGAGATAAAAGTCTAGATATTTCCGATATATGTAAGAATAAACGACAGTGGGCTACATAATGTCCAGAACGTGCACACAAAAAAACAGATGCAAGGAGAGGCCAGTCAAGATACATGCTATCATTGAAACAAGAAAGGACAGTGTTCTCCGAACAGGAAAATGAATTGGTACCCTCCAAAAAGGAATAACCCCGACATGTTCACAACGAAAAGAAAAGAGGACGAGAGGAAAGTGAGGAAAATGAATTGGTACCCTCCAAAAAGGAATAACCCCGACATGTTCACAACGAAAAGAAAAGAGGACAAGAGGAAAGTGAGGAAAATGAAAATGAAAATCTTGTGACAGTGAAGAATTTCAAAAAAAAGAAAAAGTGAGCAAGACAAACGACATTAGAAATCTATTTTAAAAAAAGTAAGTTCTGTTATGTTGTGTTGTGAGTACATTGTAAACTTTGTAACAGAATTCACCAGACATAAAGCTACTTAAGTTTCTCTTGGTTTCGACATTTTAGAATAAAGACTTACACATATACACTCACACAAAAATATCCAGGGCTAAAAAAAGATTTTGATATATAGTTGATGTTTGCAAAATTAATTATCTATATTTTCGAAAGAAGTGCGTGGCCATGAAAAGGACCGATGGGTGATTGTTTTCTTTATCACAAAAATGCTCAAGAATGGTACGAAATTAACTTTAACTTAATTAACTTAACCCTTGCCAGGGTCAATGTCTACCTCAGCATTCGTTCCTGTCGATGTCTTGGTAGATATCACACGTAGTAAGAGCTTTGGGCGAACTAAAGAAGTCTAATACATTTGTTTCAGAGTCCTTAACTCAACCAAAATGTATATAAGTACCGTTACCGTTTGACTTCGACTCTCTCTCTCTCTCTCTCTCTCTCTCTCTCTCTCTCTCTCTCTCTCTCTCTCTCTCTCTCTCTCTCTCTCTCTCTCTCTCTCTCTCCTAAACCGTTTTGCTTTATTCTCTTCTTCTTTATGTCGTTTCCTTCTTGCTTCTTCTTCTTGATGTTGCTGTTCAAGGGTAAAAGCTTGCTATGCTTATTTCTGTTGCTGTAAAAAATGATCCACTTCTTCTTTCTGTATATCCTTAAAATCCTCGCCGTGTTGAAAAGACGGAGAAGGAGACGAAGGTACAAGGTACCGGAACAAATTCTTGCGAACAAGAGAGAAAATCTACGCAATCCCAATTAAAATCAGTCTATTCCGTGTGTTGACTTTTGTAGCGACTGCCATATCATTGCTTCTCGTATCCACGGCCGGTGCACCCCAATTCAACGTATTCTTAGTTTCCGTCATGATTGAGAACTGTGGCATAGATTCACGGCGTACAGACGCTAGCGCATCTATATAGAGAATGTGAAGTCATAGACCACTAATTTCGGATTGAAAGAAAGACTCCGCACTGTCACTGTATTTTGTAACGCGTCTTTGATTTGGTGAAAGAAATTAAGCCGTTTGGATCCGCTCTTCCTCTATAAATCGCCGCTGACTATCCCATGTATGTATGTATGTATGTATGTATGTATGTATGTATGTATGTATGTATGTATGTATGTGTGTGTGTGTGTGTGTGTGTGTGTGCGTGCGAGCGTGCGTGCGTGCGTGCGTGCGTGCGTACGTACGTACGTACGTACGTACGTACGTACGTACGTACGTACGTATGTATGTATGTATGTATGTATGTATGTATGTATGTATGTATGTATGTATGCATGAATGTATGTATGCATGTACATATTGTACGCATGTCTTGAATGTATGCATGTATGTATGTATGTATGTATGTATGTATGTATGTATGTATGTATGTATGTATGTATGTATGTATGTATGTGTGTGTGTGTGTGTGTGTGTGTGTGTGTGTGTGTATGTATGTATGTATGTATGCACGTACGTACGTACGTATGTATGTATGTGACTTACGAGCAACAGACGTCACTGTATTTCGTACCACAGCATCCGTAAACACAGTAAATCGTTCTGGAGGAATATGATAAGCCGGATTCGTAGTACTGACAGTTTTCGCCAGATGCCACTCGCACGGCTAAAATATAAATATTAATAGCTTGTTAATATTTCTTTTTTATCTCTCTCTCTCTCTCTCTCTCTCTCTCTCTCTCTCTCTCTCTCTCTCTCTCTCTCTCTCTCTCTCTCTCTCTCTCCGACTATTTGTCGAAGTTCCTCAAATTATATTGAAAGTCCATTCCGCCTTGATCCAGTTTCACTATCGTGTACATCTGGGTATGAAACGAACCTAACGTAAGCAAACATTTTGCAATTATATATGTCTATAGCAATTATAGATGTTCTAACTGAAAGGTAAATTCATATAAATATCGTTTGGGTCTCCGAGTGAAGGATAGGTACGTGTCTTCATTCTTACATGCGGTATAACTTTCGTTACCATCTTGAAATCAGAAACCTTCCTTTATATCGTCGCTTTACAGCGCATATTAACAGGCATGTGATATTTAGTTGATATATAACATATATGTCATGGGACCAGTGAAACCAGAATTAACTACAGGCTGCATTATCCCAGCTCAGTTACATATATATATATATATATATATATATATATATATATATATATATATATATATATATATATATATATATATATATATATATATATATATATATATATATATATATATATATATATATATATATATATCTGACAGATAGACGGCAATCATTAATTATGAAGCAAACATTAAACTGGTAGGTAATGAATATTGCAATGCAACACCAGGCAACGTTAGATTAAACCTTATTAACTTTTAACTTATCAGACTGTTTATTCCACCAATATTTTATGGCAAAGGCTGCCGCACCGGCATTGACTTAACAGCGTCAAGCAGATCGATCATCAGCAACCCCCTTCCAAATGTCCAGATTAATGTCTAAGTTCATCAGTTTATACCCCTTTTGGCCCCCGTGAGATCTCTTGCCTTGCTGTAGCCCTCCATAGAAAATATTCTTGTGTAGGAGTTCCAACGGTATGTATAGCATCATTGTATGAATGCTTGGTCGGTACCTTCTCTTGCCAATTAATTGTCAATAGTTTTCTCGAAAAGCTCATATGTTGTTTAACATGGAGGCGATATAGTCAAGGTCATGCAATCATAGACATGGGATGCGGAGAACAACCGATGCGTAGCTTATACGTTGGTGGCAAGTTTGATGTCTCCTTTGTCCCAGATTGCCAAATGTTACTATTTCGTTCGATATCCTGGTGCTGCCATCATTATCTACGTGGACTGATTTTAATTGAGTGCTGCGGAGGTATGTGAATATATCTACATTTTTGAGTGTTTGGGCATTGTCAGTGATGAGTGGTTCCAGGTAATCTTCTCCAGAGATGGCTGTGAAGAAAAGGTCAACATCCTCTTCTTCTGCAACCGGAGTTCACGAACGTTCTCAACTTGAACTCTGGTATTGGTTTTGGTTTGAAGCCTCTTCAGTTTGAATAACTTACCATTCATACTGTATCCATGGTTTACATAATTCCGACATAATTGTATATTACTGTTTCTAGGATGGTTTGTGTCGACTGATTAAACTCCAAAAAGAGAAAGATTGATAAATATAATCACACTTCAGAATCAGATTTACCCACTGTGCATTTTCAGCTTACCCTTGCGTTTAAACATGAATTGAACATAAGCGTGCATAGAAAATCCAATAATAGTCATAAATTAATAATCGGTGATAACTATTCCTTGACTATTACATATAAACACATAACACAAGATAATGTACATTTATTAGGATGATGTTTTAGATTCAGGGCCATGAGTCAGTGATAAGAACAAGATCTGCAGTTAGTCTACTGTCTTTTCACCATGTTGCTAAATGAATCTTGCTTCTGACCAAAGAAGACTATTATACTTGTGTACTTAATGCCGAGAACAGTCTTCACGCTCCAATTTATTGTCATTAAAAAAGTGCGAAATGTATTGATGCCAAAATATGTGGCTGTCAAACGTTTTTCCAACATTGGCTTTCAGGTCAGTGTAATTCTCTAGCTTCTCCAATATGATCGTGGTGATAAGCAGAGATACGAGCTCCTAACAAACTGTCTTCAGGTTTCTCATTTTATCGTGTAATAGGTTGGAATCGTGTAGGTCTGAGGCGTAAACGCAGCTCTTGAAAGTTTCTTCCATGTGTTTTGTTGTATTCTCAGATAATTCCGTTGAGATAAGTTTCGTTCTGCTAAGAAAGCCGGAAAATGTCTACCGGACAGACACAGCTAGCTTTAAAACAAAACCTCTGTTCAGAGAAAGTGTTATGTGAAGCAGACCCGGAGAGAGTGGTGCAGTACCTGGAGACAGTGGTGCAGTTCCGGAGACAGTAGTGCAGCACCTGGAGACAGTGGTGAAGCACCTGGAGACAGTAGTGCAGCACCTGGAGCACCAATATAGGCACCTTATCATCATATCGCAGTTATTTTTTTCAGATCACGAAGAGGCGCCAGTTGAATGGCAAACAGCCGGTGAGGCCATATATACCAAATTAAAGCTGGGAATCAGGGGTAAACGTCTGACAATCGTACGAGAAATGAAGTTCTTTCACTCTGCAAATAAATCCGTGCCATTCATTATCATCACTATCACCAATTTCTTTATATACAAACAAGACATATAGTTTTCATGTCAACTAAGCCTTGCAGACGTTTCGAAGTTACATGAAACAAGGAAGATTTCCAAAATGCTTCGGAGTAAATCATCTTTCCTCACAGCTCCCAAATTATAGATAACTGTATCAGCCACATCTATAGATTTTGATTATCATAGTTCGGGTTTGGTCGGTGGTGTGAAAATTATATGCCTCATCTGGGACAATTGACTTATGTAGTTATTACGGCGTCTCAGCCTTGTGTATTTTATTTGCCTTAGACAGAGAAACTGTTCAAAACCATCTTGGACATGGGACAAATCGTCTTTTGTACGCCTGTCCCAACGAAAGACTTACACGTTTGCATGTATATTAGCTTTTACGTCGCCTTTTGATGTCAATTCTGACACAAATAATTATTTCCAAATGGTTGGAATAAAAGCTACTATCTTCATCAACCTCACGTCTATTACACGCATGTAGTTGGTTTCATGGTGGCTATACCTAGTTGACATGCCACCAATTTCATTCCCGTTACGCTCCACGTCTCTAATATCCTCTCAGTTTTCTTCTGCAGTGCTGACGGCCACAGCGAGATGTATGATAGATGCAAACACAGTGTCAACTTTGAATACTATATTTACCCGCTCGTGATATATGGCTCTCTGTTTGAACTTCAACGCACGGAGTGACGCAATGCAGTTAAATTTAGAATAGGCGGTATATGGTGATATGAAGCGGAAGATCTAGCTCAAATTTAACAGGCTATTCTCCATCAGATATGAACGCTCGTTACAGACAAGGTGACGAAGTGGTCCGTAGAATGGGGAGTGGTTTTCGGTCAGGCTTCCTGTTTATACAAGGTTATTGGAACGGGATGGAGATAGCTAAAATGCTCTCCACGGAAACAGTGTTCCAACAGACTGAAATAACTGACTGGTAAAACATGGTATGCCTCACATTTACGCGATAGCACCCCGCAAAGTTATCAACCAATTTTCTAGCGCTAAGACCCTATTCCATATGTTTTTAATATGCAATATGGCTCAGAGGATGACTATGGTGAACCTCATCAACTTCAACAGGTCTGCTAAATATGTCACCAGCAAGCAAGCTTCAGGGATTGCCTTTGATCTCATGCTAGCAAACAAGCAAAGGAGGATTGCTCTAGTGGCCAACTTTTAGGCAGTACAATCTAAGGCAGGAGTACATGAGTGACTAACAACTATTCCTAGCAGGCGTAACACATATGTGATATATATATATATATATATATATATATATATATATATATATATATATATATATATATATATATATATATAAACAGACATACAAAAGAGAGACACATAATGAAAACGAGAAAGACAGGCAGATATTGATAATATGTAATCCCGACGAACGAGGGTACGCATAGATGGTGAATTCAAAATACTACAAGGGTGGGGACTCTATACATAGAGATTATGCGATTATCATATCATTATCGGAGGAAAAGCTGATATACAAGATACCAATCAAACACTATTTTGTCTAGTGATTAATGATATATTGATGAAGGTGGAAGAGGAGCCCATATATATATATATATATATATATATATATATATATATATATATATATATATATATATATATGTATATATATATATATATGAATATATAAATATATATATATATATATATATATATATATATATATATATATTGTCGAAACAACGATTACGTAAGTCAGGAGAGAGAGAGAGAGAGAGAGAGAGAGAGAGAGAGAGAGAGAGAGAGAGAGAGAGTAATGTGCAATACTGTCTTAAATTGCTTACCTTGTTGTAGGAAAACTATCTTAAAAAAATGCAAAATATCATTCTCCTCTCTTGGGTGTATTGCAGTTTGAAGTCTGATTCGGTCCTTCTCCGAGTTTTACACTGGGTAAAAGGAAGAGAATACGAGTTATTTGAAGCCCTCCCAATGGTTAAAAATGTCAATTGAATGAAAGCGTTTGAAACATAAGAAGTTTGTAATTTAGGTGGCGCTACAATAGCTACCCAGTTCAAATAGAAAATATAATCCATATCAATAACACGATGATGTTCGCACTGGCAACGATTATAATGCAGCGAATATTCGAATACCTTTGTGCAAGGTTCAAGTAATGTTCCCAAATGTGGTCAATATTGAAATTATTCACTGACTAAAGAAGACGGGTGACAAAATTTCTTTTTCGATGAACTCAAAATGTTAACTGAACCTGTCTAAACTTCATTGTCTGTTACATTTGTTAAATTAGTGAGAATGATATTTGCTAGAATATAAATAAAATGTACAGTGGAAATAATCTTGTACATAAAATATTTCTAAATTTTCGGAAAGACAATATTCGTATTCATCGACTAGTTACCATTTTCATCATCACGAAATATTCTTTGCACTGATTAAGGCATAATTACAAGTTGACTTCCTTGTATTTTCTCTTTTCTTCAACCTTAAATATATGCTTATAATTGATATCAATTCAATGATATCGTTTAATGACTGTTAAGGTTTTACGTACATAATGTATACTAACGTTATACTGTATTCTGAATATCGACGGTACCTCTAGCACATATCTCATGATAATTATAAACATATCTGACAGTGACGAAAAGTACAGACAGAAATGGTACTATCATAATATATATATATATATATATATATATATATATATATATATATATATATATATATATATATATATATATAGAGAGAGAGAGAGAGAGAGAGAGAGAGAGAGAGAGAGATAGAGATAGATAGATAGATAGATAGATAGATAGATAGATAGATAGATTTCCTTTGGGGGATTCAATGTGTGACGGTGGGCCAGGATGGTTTTGGTTTATAACTTAGGATCCAAGCTGTGTCGTTTAACTTTTGAAATCGCACAGAATGCCTTAAACCAACTATGACAGTTGGGTTTATAACAAGGCATATCTTACGCAGACATCATAATGCCTAATGACCACTCAAATCAACACCATTCTTGTTAGCCCATCTTTCTTGACCATGCCCATAGGAGGAACCAATATAATCTGAGCATAACTAATTTTGTCTAATTCCCAACGTTTATTTCTTAGTACTGTACATTCCATTGTGTCCACATGACAATAAGTAGGTTTCAATATTGAATGTTTTGATGTGTCTGTAGTATCGAACATCCTAATGTGTCATTGGTATTTAGTGGTAGGGTGTATGGCGAAATGATTGATGACTATAGGATACCAGTAAGTAATAATAATTTGAATAAATAATTCGAGCGACATTATATACAACATACAACAATAATTATACGTATGACTTAGACGTTATCTACGAAATGAGCAACTTTTCAAATAATCAACGATTTATAAAAGACAAGATACCAAAACAGGCAGGATCTAGATCAGTATATTTACTAAAATGTTAAAACCGTTTGCAAGATGTTTTGGAATTTACACTTATAAAGCAAGTGTCCTAGACTAAAATTGAGGCACACATGGTTATCTGCAAATACTACAGTCTGAAAATCTAAATCCATATTCTTCGATAAATATTACCAGCATGTTATGTTGTCAACCAAAATAAATAAAAAAGTATGATGCATGTATTGCATGGAATGTGTTTGTAAACTTCGTCGATATATTTATAATACATTATCTGCTTCAAAAATGTTGCCGAATGTTCATCAGATACATCCTGCCAGGCACAGAAGTCTCGGACATATTATTCTGTCTCGCTTTCAAATTGTCGACGTTTTTTTATTCCTCGATTCGGAAAAAATTGGCTTTTTTTGTATATGTTCGCTTTAGTCGATCATTGTTTTTATTTTATTTTAATACATGTGTCACTACCGCGATCGGGAATTATTTATGAATTTTTGTCATAAGATGCGAACCAATCAATCTCATTTTTTAAAACAGGACACATTTGTGTGCAATAGTTTTAAATGATGTTGTTTAACATTTTCCAGCACAAGCAACTTATTTACAACGCATGTATCCATTATTTAATTTCCCGAGCTGTTTAGTAAAATGTAATTACTGACACTTCCTACATGCAATTATGTTTACAATATGATTTTGAATCATTAAGATTTTGCATAGAGTCAACGTGTGATTTGATGAGGTAAGACGACTAGTATATCAATTCATATGCCCATCTTGATTTTCATATTACTAAACTTATACAGTTATATAAACGATATGATCATGATATAAAATTGATTATCAAGATTCAACAATTAGGATATACTGTCTACACGGTAAGCAGTATATAGTGACAAATATAAGTTGGACTCTGTATACATTGGTATATTAAAAACTATATACATCATTGTTTTGATTCATTAGTATGACTCGACGCTTTAAATAGTATACATCAGTATACCTCGCTTGGAATTCCACGGTACTTTCCGTCCATATGGTTGAGTTGGACAAATCAGTTTCAGACGAAAGATGTTATTATATGTAGTAGTGCCAGATTGAGACATTTACCCTTCAACCTCATATGTCTTCGCTAATACATGTCCGAGTATCTATTACGAAATGACTTTGCAAGAGACCCAACAACCCAAAACCCTTGGAACTTTAGGTATGCATAAACGTTTACATCTTAATACATCCTGCAAGATTGATTGTAACTATATCTCGCATACGCAAAGTGTTTAATTTTTCTACAAAGTCGATGTATTACAGTTTGCTGAAGTGAGTGGGAAAGTTCGTGAAACATGTATTGTCGTGTACCAGATCGATCCTGTACGTTTTTTACTCGTCACCAGCAATGGCATAGGATGCGTTATCGTCCAAGATTAAAACTGAGTTGGGGATGCTCACAAACAATCCCCTGCATCTGTTTATCGAATCGGGATTTATACATTCTGGAAAATCTCATAAACGTCTGCAAATTCAAAGAGACTAATGACTCACATTATCTTTGTTCTCGATTTTCTGGTCCATTTGCATGATGATTATTCGACGGCATCAGTAACATTTTCTTTGCCCATTATGACTTTATCTTAAATTTAAAGGTTGTATGATTCCGGAATCAGATGCTCTAAATGCAACAATTAGTACCAAGTCTTAGAATCAATCATAATTATGTAGTATACGTGCAAAACCCCTATCTGCATATGTTACTGGGTAAATGTAAAGTTATGAGTCATCGAGTGTTTGAATTGCGCTAGCACACTTTACATTCAGATAAGCATGGATCGGATAACAAAAGCCATAATGAATGTGTAAGGCAGTTTCCATATTCATTAATAATTCCGTATTCAGAAGACAAAAAAAAAAAAAACAACGCGATAGAGAACAAAACACACTTTTAGAACGTTTCTGTTAACGTGACATTTTAGTCTCGAAAGGTGAAGGAAAATGCGCTTAAATCAAATGAAACAAACGATAAGAAAGCAAACTGGATTCGATTCCAAATGTTTTTATTTTTTGATGCAAGATATCAAACATTAAATATGCCTGGAATATTTATGGGACCGACAGAATTTGCGCACACGACAAATATGATGCGGTTCAAGTAACATCACATGGACGTTTACCAAAGTACTAATTGTAAACTTTACCCCACTAGATAACAAGCGCGATAGATTATCCCTGTATTGACGATTCGGACACCAACAAAACATGACTATGTGATGATGTCTACTAATCAAATCAATACCTTACATGATCTTTAAAAGGTTGGTACAAAAACACCGATAATAATCTGTTTGACTTAACGATACGCATATGTTCCCAAACTGATTCGTGACATATTTAGTTTCTAGTACCCAGTGTACGTATTGTAAGTCCCTAACAATTTTAATTATAGAATGTCTGTGCGACATATGTAGGTTGGTCACTGTTAGGTTATATGGATTGTGAATTTTCATTGGCGGTGTTCGAAATTAATCAAGTTAGGTAATTTTGTGACCTAGCGACCGCACGTGGAATGAATTTCGAGACATGTGGCCATGATCAAGAAGATTCCTACAGTGTTTGGTCCATTAATTTGACTGGATCATCTTGGGATAAATATCGCGACTTTATCTCACACAAAGGATGTTATAAATGCCATATGTACACGAGTTACAACATTCAACACTGACAGCAAACGTTCCAAATATTATGCAACTGAAGCTCAGCAGTAGTTCAACTATACAAGACAATGTCATATTTAACCAAAATCACTGTTGATGACATATACCAACACAATGTAATCCGCATTATCATTGTCAAGCACCGAAGCAGAACCAACACTGCATTTAGAATCAATGTAAGCTTAATTGTTTTCTGCTGCTGGAGCTCATCCGTTATCCACCCATAATCGATAAAGGCATTTTGAATTCCTACTGAATACATGTAATAACTTTTGGCAAACTCTGTAGTCTATATTCTAAAACCAACCAATCCTTCTGATGGAATAAATTGTATGTTAATTGCTTTATGCCGCTTTTAATTGTATAGTGTTGTGTTTCAGCGTCAATTTTGGAAGTCATTTAAACATTCTTGCAAATGAAATTCTCAAAAGGACGCTGGATTGTTTTCTAATTTCTAGGTGTGGATAAAATTATGGACCATTTTTTGTATAGTTTATCAAACTTATCTAGGAACGCACATTTGTAGGAAAATCAATATGCAACGTGATGTGAATTGCTATCAAATAACATGTGTTTATGCCATTTCTAAGCTCTTTGCTGGATGGACACAAATTGGTTTATGACCTGTATAACGTGTATTTCTGATGTAAGTCCAAATATATTAACAAAAATGTAAAGTAGGGAAACTTTCCCAGAATCTGGGCAGAATCATTTTATTTTACCAGCTTATTGGTTGTCCCTTGTTTTTACTCCAGAATCCGCCTTATATGGTGACATTTTGTTTTTTAGAATTTATTTTTTGTATCGACGTGTAAATTTGCAGCTCTTTAAAGAAGACGAGATCAATCTTGACATTTAATATGCCTTCTTATGCGGATTTTATGGACTCATGCACAGATCAAAACCAGAGCATTTCAGATTTTGAGTAGTTTTACGGATAATGCATATATCAAGCTAAGTCGTTTGCTTTATGAGCGTTTATTTTGGGACTCATTGAACACGTCTACATTGTAAACAATATCATCTCTACATATATATTGCAACTCGTGTTTATCATCAACATCCAAATCTAATATTTCACACTATACAACGTTTTGTATATGAACTTCGATTGTTTAATAATAATCAAAAGTAGCAATTCAAGATACTATGTTGAGATATGTCATCCAGCTTGAAATATAGTAGTTGGAAAAAGATGCACGATTCTGATAATGTAAACGTAATGATGTGGACAAATCTAGCCCATAATAATTCCTCTTTTTGAACAAACCATAAGTGTCTATATTGGATTTTATTAAATACATGTCTCTCTATAATTTGTACATATGAATCTTCATGACCGATTATTACTAAACATTAAAATCGACTTGCTCTTGTACTCTGTCGTCCTTTTCTTCACTCTCTGTAGATGCCACTTTGCAGCAAATAGTAATTCCGTACTCATACATATTCAGTATAAACAAATCTTAGTCGAATGACCGTTGTATGTGAACATACACAGGAGTAAAGGAAGCCAGTTTTGGTTGTGAACCAAATGTACTTTCTACTTAATACCAACTATTCAACTTTAAGACGACAAATTATAACTGAAACTATAGTTATTTTAGACTAAATGTGCTTCCATAGAAACACAACATGCTTGTATTGATCATCCCTATTTAATGTTTTCTTAATTTGTAGTTGTTTCTGGACCAATTGACATATAATTGTCAAAATATCAACAATTCCGTGCAGATTTAGGTGGTATAGTGATTACAGATTTTCTCTAACAATAATATTGATACACTATGTTGAACAAAACAAAATTGATAACGACTTAAATTTACAATCATTGAATTTTCTATGAAAGATAACACTTTGTAGTTTACCTTCTCGTTTCGAATGCCAGTATTTATCAATATTTCTACATAACTGTAACTGGTACCTCATTCACATTTCTTGTTTTAAAACTAAAGAATCGATGTGATCAATCTGACTACCATTGTTTCTGTGGTAAGCATAAGTTTATTTACTTTTTTATTTACTTATTTACTTTTTAAAATTTATTTTATTCTTTTGAAAACACGTTTTCTGTTCGCAGCGCGTCCTAATCTATATTATTTGATACATTAGCACTTTTTCAAACGTAATTTGATATGGATGAAGCGTTGATGTTCTAATCAAGATGCATTGTCTGGACACGCTCTACGGTTGACTCCCAAACATTTGTGTCCGGAACTAATCTTGTCCAAAAAAGCAAAATTAATGGATATGAACTGCACAAATAATTTCGTGTTCCATTGTGATAGTAACAACAAGGCAACAACGATGAATTTAAGTATATGCATCTGAAACAATGACATATGAGGTCGCACGATTAAGATTTAAAGACAATGAAGGCGAGTCAGATTGGTTCAAGTAAACTGAACTCAATAAATAAAATACACCTTACAACAACGCCTAAGGGTCAGAAAAAATATATTGTAAAGAAACATAGAGGCAGTAAGACAGTTTGATGTAACCCATCTGTATGATCTGTATGACGTAGCAAATGACAGAACGCTGTGCAAATAGGTGATTGTAGTTACAATTTGAACGTAGAGTGAAATCAAACAAACTTTTTTGCGACACGTATTATGTCGAATGCGCATGGGTACCAAAAGGTTCTGGGACAATAATTATTAAAACCATTATACATTCGTCCGTGCTTTACTCACCTAATTATTGTATTGTATTTTTATATAAAGCGGCTTTTGTAAAGTTTTGTTATTCATGAGAGAGTATTTGTATCTGATGAAGGTACAGAAATTCGGGAGAAAATATAATATGACAGCCCGCTATTCTCATCTGCTTTAAGGAGATACAATTGACATAATAAACTGCACAAATATTCCTCCTATTTATAGTACAGATGAGATGGATGGTTTACTTCAATCATATTAGATCTAGCTTGTGAGAAAAGCCAAACAGGTATAACTTAGTAAACGAAAACTTTATTGATGACAACACTAGTGTAATTGCTTAAGTGTATGATTTTATCTCAAATACGATAATTTTATAGATGGCATCAAACTAATCTATATAGAGAAGTTGACAACAAGGTTGTGTTGTGTCCTTTGAAATAATAGTAGATAAAAATGTGCTGCAGCTGGCAAGATACACATGTACACGTATGATTCAATACTTTTGTGATGGACATTAATATCATTAGCTTTTGTAGCTGTCATTAGAACATTTGAATCTACAAGTTATTTTCTACCATCCAATAAAATCAAAAAATGTTAATATATATTAAGTTTAATGAAAACAAAACATACTCCACTATTTTCTGATGAAACAATTTTCAAATTACTGTCCGCACAGTGTTTATATCGATTAAATATTGGATTCCAACCAATATGGGCATGCAGCTTAATTGTGGACGCCAAGTTTTGTTACCCCAAGCGGCAGGACTGTTTACGACGCTATCCTATACAGTTCATTATCTGATAGTGTTTCTGTTTACAGTGTTCTTTCTACAGAACATATACGATGTCATTCATGTACATCATATCATCTGCTTAATAAAGCCGGTAACATCAGCAGAACCAACACCGATCAAGTTACTGAGTAATACTTTCTTCTTTTGTCATCTTATATCACAAACACGCATTCTTACTTTCAGATCAGTAATTCGTTACTGCTATCTTATATCAACTACATTTGGTAGACAGTTGTTTATTATTTAAGAGATAATAGCTAATATCCTTTGTCAGCATTTTTCTTCATTATTTAGCTAAGTGAAAAGCCTTCGTTATCAGAAACATCCATATTATTTAGCTCAGTGATTCACAAAGTGGGCGGTAACTCCTCATGGGGTGTTGGGATTATATAAAGGGGCGGTACGAGGCAAGAAGGCGACAGGAGGCGTTACGAGGCAAAGTGGCGGTAGGGGCAAAAGGAGAAAAACGTGAACCTGTTGGTGGAAATACCTCATTTCGTCTTTGCTCACACAGTCATACAGCTTCTATGCTCGCCCTTTTGATCATTTATTGTTCTGTTTGACACGCTCTTTATGCTCGCCGTTATAAACAAGCGCTATAGTTAATTAACCGCGTTGTTTTTTAATCAATGGCAGTATAAGCCTGCGCTTGTATCAGCCGTGCTATTTTGTGCGCACCCTTATTGACCTGTCCTACCTCTGTAATGGAGTCGTCCGCGCTAGATCATTGTCCTGGTTTGGTACTTCCTGTGATGCATGGCTGCAGAGCGTACAGTGTAGACTGGCTCAATACCAGACTAGCACGTTGTAATATTTTTTCAGTCGTTATATTTTGGACATTGCGACAAATGAAAAAGATGAAATGTAGACAATACAATGTAACTGAAATATGAATTTATACCATCACCAAGGAACTTGCAGCTGCCAATATGTTTGGTTTGTGTAAAAGTATTTTCTAATAAAGCGATGAAGCTTTCCAGACTGATTGATCATTTCAAGAAAGTACATCCTGACAAGGTAGACAAAAACTTAACTTTCTTTGAATCACTTCGCGGTAAATTTCAAAAGAGGCCAACACTGTCAAGCATGTTTTGTAATACGTCACAACAAAACACTGACTGTTTGCGTGCATTATACAACATTTAACTGTTGATTGTTATGGCTGCAAGCCACATACAATTGGCGAATAACTCATTCTACCAGCGATTTGTGAAGTTCTGAATGCTGTTCTTCATAAGTCTCCACACGATGTTATTAAGACGATTCCTCTAAGCATCAATTCAGTACGAAGACGCATAAATGAAATGGCCGACAATGTGGAAGATATGGTATGCAGCATACTAAGGTCAACCGCGTTTTCATTGCAACTGGATGAATCAACTATGCCAAGGAATGAATCTCTGCTTCTAGCTCATGTGCGCTTTATTAAAGATGAAAGTTTGGCTCGCGAATTGTTATTTGCAAAGGAGCTGGAAGCAGACACTAAAGGGGAGTCAATATATCAAGTTGTTGATAAATTCTAAATTCTTCAAAAGAAAAGGGAATTCCACTGACAAATATACTTGTTTGTGCAACTGACAGAGCACCATCGATGACTGGTCGCCACCGTAGGTTTCTTGCTTTCCTGAATAAAGGTGCCAAATTTATTTTCTATTCATTGTGGATTTCATCGCCATCATCTGGTTGCACAAAACCTTAGTGATCGCTTGCACAAGTCATTACAAACTGTGATTACAGCAGTGAATAAGATTAAAGGTCACGCTCTCGAAGATCGACTATTCCACAAGCTCTGTGTTGAAAATGATGACGATTTTAAAACTGTTTGTTATTTAATTTCTGAAGTTCGTTGGCTCTCCAAGACAACTGCCTGAAGCGCTTTTACGACCTTTTTGAGACTTGTGGAGTTTTTGCAAGACCGGGAACCCTGTCTCAGTGCGGAACTCAAACAAATTAAGCACGATGATGCTTATTTAACAAATATATTTTTAAAGTTAAATGAGATTAATCTACAGTTGCAAGGAAATGAGATGACTCTTATTAAAGCCAAGTCTGTTATCTCTACGTTTATGTCAAAGTTACTTCTGTTTCAGCGAAATATGGGCCGTCACTACCTATATCAATTTCCAACCCTGTATGAGCAGAAAGATAAAGGAGAAATACAAGATTATGATCTGCATTTGTATTGCGATCCTTTGGATATGCTGAATAAAGATATGTCATAGCGATATCAGGATCTTCTATCATTGGAAATTCCAGATTGGGTGATAAATCCATTCTCAGATATTGAGCAAGTTGGAGTAATGGGGGACGAAGTAATTGAACTACAAAATGACATTGAACTCAAATAAAACTTTAAGTGTAAGAAATCGTACCAAGTGTTTTGGTTACAGAAGGACATTTATATCCGCTTGCCAGCGTTATGGTCTGTGGTTACGAAGCTTCTTGTTGCATTTCCATCATCGTATCTGGCGGAACGTGGCTTTAGTGTGTTCGTCCACCTTCTATCCAAGCAAAGAAATCGACTCCAAATTGTTAACTTTGGTGATTTGCGACTCGGGTTAACTGACTTTAAACCGGACATTGGGGCAATAATCTCACGACATCAAGCCCATCCGTCACATTAAGCAACTACTGAACTGTCAGGAACTTAAGATGAAGAATCGATTAAGTACTTGGGTTCCAGGAATCTAGTATAATCTATAATCTCGTGTAGCTTCTTACATTACTTTCCGACTTTCAATTAGAATTCATGATTATTAAAACAATATGTTTTTTAAAATTTTGATTTGGAATAATTGTTTTTTTTTGTATTTTACTGCGCAGAGTTTAAAAACAGTTAATCATTGATTTTCCCGGTATAATAGTTATTTTATTCCTTACTTGTCCTCATAACCACTATGTGTCTATACTAATGTGATTAAATTAAATTAAAATGAAACGATACTTCATATAATATAGGAATAAATGTTGATGGGGGCGTTGGAGGTACGTTTCTTGAGCCAAAAGGGCGTTGGCTCTAAAACGGTTAGGAACCACTGATATAGCTGATTCATAAGTCGCAACTATTATATATCAACCAAATTTGGATAGTTATAATGTGTAAACCGTACAGATTAACTTTAATAAAGTCAATGCTTTTAGACATCTCAAAACATTTAATTAACTGAGGCACAGAATTAGTACATCTTAGCAAATCGAATTCATTAGTTCAACCCTTTGGGATCTTTGATTTCATTGTACAATGATTGTTGCCACAAAGACGAGTCTGAGGTATTATATTTTACTTGTTATATATATAATAACTAACAATACAAATTAAGACACAAAACACCTCACGCCATAAAAATGATGTATACATGCAATATTCCTTTAATATATTAATCCAATATGTAAATGATTTAATATTGTTACCTTAGGTGCTGGTGTACGTTGAAGTATGTCCTTTATTTTATCAAAGGGCGCTATAGGTGGATCATTCCCATGGCTCGCAATATATATATGTGTGTGTGTGTGTGTGTGTGTGTGTATTTGTGTGTGTGTATGTGTGTACCTTAGTGAGAAGTTACAGGTAATATTAGACTGAATAGTAAATTCACTGACTTAGGAGGAATATTTCTCTATATTTACACTTCATATACTCTTGAAATTCCAAGAAAGTGTTCAAGTAATTCCGAACCTACTACATATTACATTTAAGACTAGGTTGTATTAACAACAATCTGCAAATCTGTTTGCGTTTAGATAGTGAATAGAATAGTGATTTAATAGGTAGAATTAAATAGTGATTTGTTGCAATTATTTTGAGTTTAGTTCATAATACTGTGAGCTCCTACTTGTTTTCAGTTTATTATTAGCGTAAACCAATATAATTATTAAATCGTCATTCAATTGATTAAGTTTTAAATCGATCTATGTATGAAAGGTGTCTATTATTATTTTAAATTGTGTAGAGCAGCATATGTGATAATCTTTTGTACACACTTTGTTATTATATTCAATAATTTGTGTGCTTAGTAAGAGATTGATAGGTGGTTGACAATATATCTGAAAATGAGTTTTTGAATAACTACTTCGACATGTATAAAAAGCATTACGTTTTATCGAACTGGCGTTTTATAAGAATGTCAAGTCTCCATGAGAAAGTATTTATAATAACTGAATGTCCTTTGCCTGCTAGATATACATAGGTAACTGAGTGTCCTTTGCCTGCCAGATATACATAGGTAACTGAGCTGGGATAAAACAGCCCTTAGGTAATTATTATTTAATTACACCAAAAATATGTTATATAACAACTAATTAAAACATGAATCTTAATATACATTGAGGTTAGACGGAATTAAACTAATTTGATGATTTCAAAACAGTAAAACCAAAGTTATACCACACGTAAGAATGAAAACACATACCTATCACTCACTCTCTGTGGCCATAACGATATAGACATACGGATCTACTTACCAGTAAGAACATCAACATAAGATGTACACTGAACACAAAGAAAACTTGTACTTACACCAAACTCTCTCTCTCTCTCTCTCTCTCTCTCTCTCTCTCTCTCTCTCTCTCTCTCTCTCTCTCTCTCAGTACAGACGATTTTATATTTAAAATATATGTATTACAGACGAAGAGAGCCAAATAGATGATATTTCAATTTATATAAAATAGGCGAGGAAGAAGTAGAGAACATTACCCCCAGCGTAAGCTCAAGCTCAATGTTTGTAAGTTTTCGTAAATATCACGTTACTATCCTCTTCCTTTTCCCTTGTTCTAGGAAGAGAAGTATATATGGATTTTACAAAGTAATACTATTCACATAACTCGTTTTATTTATTTCTCAATGTCAATAACGGTATCCTATGGAATAATATTATTCCTCCAGTCACAAAGTTTCATTTCTAAGTAAGCAATCCACTCAGCATGACTTTCGTACAAAAATGCCATTCCAGTCTATTACGAGGACTTGCAGATCTCAGTCAGGAATGAATTGTATGTATGAAATTTGTTATGAAACTGTTCAGAAATACTTGCCATTTCCTACAAATACGCGACGTTTAATGAAGGAGCGTGGTAGTGAAGTTGGTCTAAGTTCAGTAACATTTGTATCAAATATTGCGAGCCATGGGAAAGATACACCTATAGCGCCCTTTGATAAAATAAAGGACATACTTCAGGGTACACCAGACAGACTAAGACATAGATTGAAGGCTGTTTTGTAAGCAAGTAAAAGTTAATATTCATTTATGAGGGTGGTTGAAATATTTGTATCATTATCAATCGATATAAACTTATATATCGGTTTCTGGGTCAATGATTGTATAATTGATCAATAATAATACCTAGCATTTGTGATGCATAGCACATTTTGTATTACACTAAATAAATTAAATTTGTTAGAATCTGAGTCACGGTTATTGGGACACCCACCCCAACATGCCAATAACTACCCTAACTGATGTTCAACGCATCTTCTTTATAACTGTTCAAAACATATTTTATATTGTCGAGAATCAAAAAAAAAAGTGGTATTTACATCAAAAGTTATTTGGGTCATATATGTTTTTCGTCAGTCTCTCTTACTTCAGACATTCGTGCATTTTGTCGAAGTTTGTGTAATCCTCTAGTTTATAAACAAAATTTGCGTTTTTATGTTACAGCGAATATTACGTTATCTTCCCGTTTTAGAGACAAAAAAAATTACAAATTTCCTAACTTTGAAAATAAAAAGAAATTGAAAGAAAGAAGACGGTTTTGGATACAATATACACATTTTTGCAAAGTGCATGGAATCTTCATTTTCCACTAAGTACCGCCACTTACTGATTATGATATGGTTCAGGAATATGTCTCGAAGAGTTATGAGTTGGTTTCAAAAGTTTATCAATAAATATTAACGAACTAGAAAGACGATATCGGAAACCTCAAGTCGAATTTTCAAGAGTACAGAGCACTTATTTATGTGATGCAAAATTCCCATTGGGTATGATTATCTTTTACATGTATCCATCAAATTAAAAATAAACGTGCTGGTTGGTTTGTGACTCCTTAACACCTGTCTTCGTATATAAATTATATGACTCGTTTTCGGTTAGGAACATTTGTGATGAAAACTGCACCAAAGTCTTCTGAACTTGATCCAATTCCGATATCACTGTTGCTTGAGTGCTTAGACCCAATATTGCCTTCACTAACTGATGTTATTAATATCTCTTTCTCATCAGGGGAATTCCCATCATTTTTCAAAACTGCCATCATAAAGCCACTACTGAAGAAACCAATACTGGACCGTAACAATTTAAAGAACTACCGCCCAGTTTCTAATCTCCTATACATATCAAAAATATTAGAAAAGGTTGTTCTAACTCAACTTGTATCTAATTTAATTCAAACACTCTTTTTAGCAATGTACAGTCTGTATATCGCCCTTGCCACAGTACGGAAACTACGCTTCTGAAAGTATTTAGTGATATTCTCTCTGCTTTGGACAGTGGAAAGATTACAGTCCTCAATCTCCTGGATTTATCTGCAGCATTTGACACAGTAGACCATGATATATTACGTCACCGTCTCCAGCATGTATTTGGCATTCAGAATATAGCTTTACGGTGGTTCAATTCCTACTTAGTGAACAGGACACAAGTTATATCTGCAAATGAAATACACTCAAGCTCAGGTGAAGTAAGTTGTGGTGTTCCACAGGGATCTGGTATTGGACCTTTTATCTTCACTCTGTACACTCAGCCGCTCTAAAGTGGCATAGATTATCACCCAGTGTAGCACCAATTGTATGCTGATGACACCCAAATATACAAGTCTAGCCACACAACTGAAGTTGATGCTGCCATCCATGGAGTAGAGAAGTGCATTTCTGATGTGAAATCTTGCATGATATGTAACAAGCTGCAGATGAATGATGATAAAACTGAGGCTATTCTGATCACAACACAAAGACTTTCTCATTCATATCCTTTACCTCAGACAATAAATATGAGCAACACCAACATTAAATTTTCACAGTCCGTACGGAACCTAGGGGTTACCCTAGACAGTACTCTCACATTGCACCAATATGTCATGAACATCTGCAAGGCTGCATACCTTGAATAGAAACGCAACAGTTCCATTTGTAAATATCTTTCAGTTGATGCCACAAAAACACTTGTGTGTTCATTAGTACTTTCAAAACTGGACTATTGTAACTCAATTCTGTCTGGTTTGTCAAAGTATTTACTCCAGAAACTTCACAAAGTTCAAAATACAACTGCACGGATCATCTTTAGAGTACCTCGATCGGATCACACCTCACCACTGCTCTGAACCCTACACTGGCTTTCAATTCGATACATAATCAAACACAAAATTTGTTCTCTGTGGTATGTTTCAATGATAGACTCCAGTCCAACATGCCTATCGAGCTTCACCAATGTGTATACACCAGCTAGATCCTTGCGCGCGTCTTCTGATAATCGTATACCCATTGTTCCCAAGGTGAAAACTAAGTCATATGGACAACGTTCGTTTGCACTCCAGGGCCCGACGACGAATTGCACATTGAAATTAGGCATAAATACACAGTCGTCCCTTTCAAGAGTGCTCTTAAGACTCACCTGTTTCGACTGCAGGGACAAACTTAGCGACCTAAACATGTTTTGCATCTTACATGTTTTCAGCATGTTTTTATATTTTCCAATTTCATTGTTTTTGTCCATTTGTTGTTCTGTAGTGTAGTCATATCATTATTGATGGTGTAAAGCGCTTAGAGCTTCGAAAGAATAGGCGCTATACAAAGTCCTCATTATTATTATTATTATTATTATTATTATTATTATTATTATTATTATTATTATTATTATTAGTATATGTTGTAATATATAGTCGTCGTAAACATACAGGTGTATAAATAAGAGACCTTAAAAATGAGATGCATTCCGAATCTTGAGTCATCCCCATTTCATGAGTACATATTTTAAGTCTACTTACGGGTTTTCTTTTGTACTTAGATATTATTTGATAAATACAAATGCTTGGACTATTTGTTTAGATAGGAAGTGCTCAATAGCTTTAATTATACAATGATTCTAATTAGGCAATGGTGTTGCTATTGCACATTGACAACTTCCAGATTCTTGGAGGACACGTACATTGCATGTTTTGAATTTTATGCGGATATATAATTTTTAAATGCTTTTTTTTTTAAATTTCAGTTTTTAAAACAGAACCGATGATTATGCTTATGTTACTTAGGTTATAGCCATAGAGTCCGACATAATAATGTTAGATATATTTCCACTATATTCTAACTGTCTTTAAATCTTAATGCATTTATTTTGGACATTAATGTATGCATGATTTTCTATTTTACACTAAAACAAACAAGCTCGTACAAGGCCAACAAAAGAAGCAAACTTTAATTTAAACGCTACTTATGAACTGCTAGAGTCTGTGACAAACGATGAATTGCTCCATCCTGCCAGAAAATATTAGCTTTCGGATATGTAGCTAGAATAATGCAATGAAGTTAAGAAAGCGTTAACTTGGAAAAGAAATGGGAAATTTAAAGAAATAAAACTGTAAATTGGAATCGCTACACCCATGGAAGGCTAAATTAACACTTTTAAATAAATAGCGTTTGCTCTTAAGATAATTGTCTATTCTCAAGTTAATTCAGTGTATCAATGTTGGCTCGGTGATATACCACAAACTAGTGTGTTCCAATCTTATGATTCATATATTAGTGTATTCCAATCTTATGGTTCATATACTAGTGTATTCCAATCTTATGATCCATATACTACTGTATTCCAATCTTATGGTCCATATACTAGTGTATTCCAATCTTATGATACGTATACTAGTGTATTCCAATCTTATGGTCCATATACTAGTGTATTCCAATCTTATGGTCCATATACTAGTGTATTCCAATCTTATGGTCCATATACTAGTGTATTCCAATCTTATGGTCCAAATACTAGTGTATTCCAATCTTATAGTCAATATACTAGTGTGTTCCCTTCGTATGGTCCATAAACTAGTGTGTTCAAATCTTATGGTTTTGTGTGTGCAAAGAGCGTAAAGAGAAAGGAATGTGGTTAAGTTTATAATGGCAGGTAACAGTTTCTGACTGTCACGAACAATATCAATACTACTGTTCTTAAATCTGGTTATGATCTGGATACAGACAATGATAAACATTGGACAAAGACAATGATGAACATGTTGAGTACATCAGAGACATTATTAAACTTAAGCCTGTCATTGGCATGATAAGTGCATAAGATAAATCACAAACATGACGCAGAAGTCAAAAGTGACCGACTGCCTAACTACAACTTATATAAATGAGATGGACAAATTTAATATCACATATATGGTACTATTCACAAATATTTAAATATGTATTAATGAGCAACACACAGTACACTTTCCTTACGTGATTTTGATGCCCTGGTGATATTCATCTTTTGCCAGAAAGATTGTTGTATATTAGCGTCATAAGAAAATACACAGTAAAAGATCAATGCAGAACGATAAAGAGCTAATGAAGAGGATTCAAATGTTGTGTTATTATTCTCTATATTCTTTAAGAGAAATAAGAAAAGACAGGCACTTTTAATTGCTTACTAGTGCAGAAATAAAACATCAGACAGCTGAGAAGTATTACAAGATGGCAAACTTCAGGAATCATGTTCGAATATTCTTTGAACATTGACCAAATATCCGGATACAAGAGCCCTAAATCGTAAATGATGTGTTTAATCGGTCAATATGAAAGAATAATACCAAAGCAACAAGGCAAAAGTAATTAATAATAATATTCAAGTATATTGGACCACAACACTAGGATTGCTGACGCGTGGATTCTTTTTAAAAATACCATGCAAACAGGAAATACGGACCTTTCGACTGGCTTATATACTAAAGATTATTGAACGTTGCATTTAAGAAAACTCACAAAATACCACCAATGGGGTTTGTTATCAGCTTAAACAAGAGAAGATAAGCATGAAATGAACTGAGTAACCCCTCACACGACACACAAACACACATCAGTTAATCGTTGCTAGAATGTTTTATGTTATTCAATGTGAATCAAACAGAAACAACTGATAGTTTTTTGTTTTGCGTCAACGTTAATTTGGCTCGTAATCTGTGTTATTGGTATTAGACTCCTCATATTTTTGGTTTCTTTTAATGTATAGCCTTCGGATATAATTCACATTAACAACTCCTTGGCTGCGAGATGCAGTTTTGTTGTTCGATCTTCTCCAGTCTTTCACGTAGTCGTTCCGTAATTGTTTAATTATATGTAAGGAATATAAATGAATTAGTACACACAATACCGTAACAGTTACGTCCAACCTATTCACTATAATATGCTGCGTGCAATAGGATCAATTCGCTACTGCTGAACCTTTGATGTTACTGCTTGAACCTCATTCAGTGAGACCATGTAGTTCTCCGGCGTTTACAACCCAAGGTCCGTGACGTTTTGGCGCCGCCAGTTTGGCGCAGTCCGGTTCGGCGGGACCGTTTTGGCGCTTGGATGTTTTGGCGTGGGTCGTTTTGGCGCCGGATGTTTTGGCACCAACAAGAGGATTAGCATCAAAAGATTACATATTATCCTTAAGATGTCGGCATTTACAAAGGGATTAGGAAATTACAATATAAGCATGACGCTTAAGATAAATGACTTTATTGTTATATTGTCCTGTGAGTCATGACCACGTAATGATTAACAATTTAACCTTTTGACGTGTTATTTATATGTGAAAATGAAATAAATGATAAGGTAAAAGAAGTCCACGCAAACGATTAACTATTTAGCCATTCAGGCTTAAAAACACTTCTATATAGTTGTTTTTTATATAAATGCGATGGCAAATGTATTAACGTAAAAGTTATTTTTGGGAACGTTATGAAATCGAAGCGTGGTAAAGAAAGGTACGTGCACGATGGATATTAATACGTTTTTGATAAATACAGTGCCGAGAAAGCTTAAAAGTTTTGGCAATGCAAGTTGAAAAACTAACGTAAAGCTTGTCTTCACTCTGATGACGCCCAATTCATTCTACTAAGGAATGAACATTACATAGTTAAAGTTATTTTAATAACACAAGGTTGATCATTGGAGTAATTTTACTTTTATTTTTCACTTTATATTTCACTTACACACTTCATCTCTTTGATCGCAGATCTAATCAATTTTGTCCTTACCTGCTCCACTACTGTAAGGTTACCTCTGAACATGAATAATAATTGCTCAGCGCCAAAACGGCCGGCGCCAAACCGGTCGCGTCAAACCGGCCAGCGCCAAATCGGTTGGCGCTAAAACGTCCTGCTTCGCCAATCCACGTGTTATGTACTGTTCCTGATAACAGGTTGATTCAGTACTGAATCTATTGATCTGTGTTTAACACTTTACTTAACCAATTGAATACGTATATTTACAGTTTAGTACCTAACATGACTTAATATAACACTGACAAACATATGTTGCTATCTAGGTCGAAACATATATTGTATATAAATATGTCAACGATTGCATCCGCCTTCTTAATTTGTGCATTTATATATCTCATCATGAAAATATATCAGCATATCATTAACTGTATGCAGGGGCTACTGTTAAATGTCACATATGATGGGCTCCAAACATGTGGCTCAGTGCTCGCAAGGTTGGCTGGTCTCTATAATTTCCCCTTATCCTTGTACATCATTGAAACGTATCAGTTCGCGAAACATTGTAATATGTTGCCTACATATTCCCACCTTATACGGACATTCTAAAATAGGTGGTATATTGGCATGTGTAGGTCGTGAGGCACACCAAATGGCTTCTCCGATTTGTGAGAGGATAAGATCAAACAATCACATCATATATTAATTGAGACAAAGATCTGGATTTTAATTAAGGAAAGATATACAATTAAAGTTTCCAGGATATTTAGGGTTCAGACCAAACATCACCTGCTGAGACATCTTTTATGTTCGGCATACTTTGTATAATTGACAGTGAATCACGGCTCAGTCAATCAATAATGACAATAATTGAACATCCTGTTAGCAATTTTTCTCTTGGATAAATAGTCTGTTTAATAGTACGCTTCTACATGTGACTTTATATAATTGATTGCAATGGATCTTATGCCCTTCTGGCAAATATAGATGACAAACTGTTCCGATGGTGTGTCAACTGGCTAAGGAATTCTTCTCAGGGTCAAACGATAAGCCCAAGATCACCGTGACAAAAGACGGAGACTTGACTTTGAATCATAGCTCTAAACTTGTGAATAGTTTGCCTATAGGTTGAGAAAGAAGTTCATGGTCACGTACTGTTGAAATTAGAACACGTCGCAACTCAAGGTGAATATGAAAGAGAATTCAGTATCATTTGGAAAATGGCATTAGTTTTACATTGATATGCCTCAGCCTAATCTGGCTAATGTATTTCACTTTGATAAAGATAAATAGTCGAATAATTGTAATGCTTAATTGATAAAATTCAATAATACTGACTGAAAGTAAAACAAATTGACTTCTACACAATATCTTTAGTTCTTTAAACGGTCCATATTGTGTGCGAGACGTGCATTTAGTGTAATATATTGTTTGTTGGATCTAAAGATCAAAAATCAAATAACAAAGAAAAAAAATGTATTTGTATCATTTAATTGTAACTGGAGATATTAACACTTTAGATAGACTTATTGTGTAGATTGATTTAGATTACAACCACTAGTACAAATGTAATTTATACATCGGCAAAAACATTTTAAAAACCTAAATTGGATAGGAAACAATTATGAAAATGTACCTATACTGGTATCTTCATTAATAATTGCATATGTAAAAATATAGATATATACTAAATCAATATTTTAAATATGTTGTCCATTATTGGTCATGACGGCCTTTGTTTAGAAATAGGTGCGATTGTAAACATACTGAAATGTTCGAAACCAAATCAAAATACAGACATTGATGTCTGATGTTGGCAAAATTGGAAAATAATACGTGCATCTGGTTATTGAATAGGAGTTACAGTGCTAAGAGTCGAGCAAATTCGAAAATTATATCATGTGCAAAGACATGGCTGAAAGCAGAAAAAGACCAAATGCATCGGCTAAAAGACATTTAATTGAATTCGTATGATGCAAGCAATGTGTTTGCAGGTGATTCTTGACAGTAAACTATCACGGGTATCACGTATTAAAGTTAGTGCTGATAGCTTTAACTCAGCAGCTTTTCAATGTTTATTTGCTTGAATGGAATTTTGGAGATATATGCTTGGTGAACGTAAAACATTTGAATCATATTTTATATACATCGTTCGTATACTCGTGAATTGAACGAATATAGGAAAATATCATCTTACGTTAAGCTGTAACAATATTTCAATGACATTTGACATGGAGAGTTCTTTATTTCAGATGTCACTCTCATGGTTTGTTTACAGTGATATGTCGTCTTTTAGAGTATCATAACATTTGGTGATATAGTAACGTCTGACTATTTTTGGCATAGGAGTAAAATGGTACGTTAGGATTAAAAGGTGACCTCATTCAAATGTGTCTTTTAAAAACATAGATTTATTTCATGACAAATACGATTTCAAGGAAACCTATAACTGACATTCTCATTGATCAACAGATACATTAGTAAATTAAGTCTGCAATTTATTCACATGGAATGCATCAAGCGAAAATAATGTAGTTACTAACACGATAAGGTGCTCAATATTCATATGCATATTAATCAACATCCTACAATTTAACATTTTCATACATACAATAAAATTTAATTTGCCGAGAAAACATCACCTATCCAGCTATCTCAAGTGCAATGAGAAAAATATGGAAGAAAGTTGCTATTCTAACAAATAGATTAAACGTCTAGAAGAGACAGTATCTTCTAATATTTAGATGCATATGGTGGTGGATGTTCCTGAGGCACATTTGTAAACGGGACATATCCTGCTTGGGAGACAGCATAGGGATACCCGGCATGTCCGTACGAAGGGCCAGGACTGGTTGACATTCCTTGAGCAACTGACGTGCTATTCACTGAAATGATTAAAAATAACACGTTTCTCTTTATTACAACGTTTACAATCAGTTACGATAAATGATAATATGAGTATAAGTATAACTAAATATATATATATATATATATATATATATATATATATATATATATATATATATATATATATATATATATATATATATATATATATATATATATATATATATATATAAATTCTCAACGGATGATATATATTGATATGTCAATCCACCATGTCATTTGTCTGTCTGTATATATGGTTTCTATCGATTCCTCGGCCGAGAGATCCATTTACTAAATGTGCGTATGCATTTGCTACCTCTAATGATGCCATTTATCACAAATGTTCGAAGACAAGTATATGTGCATATATATATATATATATATATATATATATATATATATATATATATATATATATATATATATATATATAGACTGTGAAACAAACAAGATCTCACAACGTCAACTAAAGAAGAGAAACTGATTTTAAATGCTACTCATGAACTGTTACGGATTTTGACAAAGGATGAATTGCTCCACCATGCCATACAATATCAGCTTTCGGAGAGAAACACTTTTTGAGTTAAACAAGAAGAAAAAATTGTTTAGGTTCAACATTGGGCAGAGAAAGTATTTTTGATAAATGGTAAGTCTCGGTCTTTTTTGCTTGCAATCTGTGGAATTGAAGCTATAATAGAATAATAAAACGATGATGAGCATGCGTGAACTTGCGAAAGAGAAAGAGAAACGATAGATGCAAAGTCAGATAGATGTAACGGAATGTAGATTAAAATAGATAAGCCAGTATGAAAGAAACTTAATGAAAATTGAAAGAGCGGACAATCGACTTCCAAATGCAATCAAAATAAATAGAGTGACATATGCATATTGATGCAGGATAGATTCAAAATAAATCGCAAATCTAGAAAGAAGAAAGAGAGAGACGATTTTAAAGGTGAAAGATATCCACATTTAATTTAAAGAATAAACAGACAACATGAAGCACTCCATCCATTACGTTTTAATTTACATCTTACAAAAAATATCATTAGTACACACGTGTAATAATAAATCCCCGGAAACCTGCATCGCAAGATTTAAAACTATGGTGCACGAATGTGGCGGTTTTTGGAGTAACTAATTTTCATATTAAAAAAAGATAAATGCTTAATAATTACACTTTTGAAATGGTAACTCAAGCTTTAAAATCAATCAAAGCATCTACTAAAGCAAACGTACCTAAAGAGAATAAGTCAGAACAGTCTCATCTAATTCACATGCGAGTCTAATAACGTTAAGTGACACAAAACAATAAGACTGATGCTGCCATGACTACATTATTGTAATGCAAATTATACCTTTAGAAATTAGCACTCTACGTCGTATCAAAACTGACTAAAATATTGCACCAATTTATCTCATTATTCCAACTATGGTTATGAAAACAACTAGTCATCTTTGTAGTTTCGTTAGCACGAAATTGCTTTTGAGTATTATTAAACGTTAAATGAAATGTTAGATCGTCTTTTGGGTTAAATGATTTTCTTGTAATTATCCTTTCTCTCGTTTGGTTTCACTTTTATATGGTTTCGTCGATACATTTTTGCAATGAAAACAATGGACAGATCACAGAATTCCACAGTGCACGCTCACCATAATGGTGAGTTGGACAATTAGGCTCAAGAATAAAAGTATTATTTAAAACATTTTATTATATGCAGTAGTGTCAGAATGGGCCATTTGCAGTTTTAGCCTTTGTATGGCTTCTGATACATGCCACAGCCTGAATCCCCACATATCACAACGCCAAACAATGTTATGGCAAGGAATTGGTTGAATTGTTTCTTAAATCGCTATACTAAACATAAATCGCTCGCCGATACAGCAAAAAAACGCACAGATGTTACATGCACCAGTTGATTTTAATATAACTGGTCACTTGCCCATACAAAGGAGCTGCACACAATATTTGTTCGAGTTGAGAATTTACCTAAATAATTGTATTAATTTATAACTGTGTAATAGTTTTGTCACTGCGCAATAGTTTGTCAGTGTCGTATAATCGGTGCAGTTTCTGCTTTCTTCCTGGTACAAATGGGTGGGGTAATAATCACCATCGCTCCATGCAAATACGTGAGTGGTGTGGATACGCTTGCTGAAATTCGGTGTCGACTCATAGAAGCGTTTTATAAGTAGCAGATGGCAAAGACGTTACAGAACAAACTGTTTAGCGTAGTTTGATCATTATTTAATTGCAATAGATTGACGTGCCAAATCTCATATAAGATCATAACATCAAACGCGAACACGGCTTTTTCTTTCAGTTTGAACTAGTACCCCTTGTACATTTACATTATGTCAAAAATGCTCATATACGGTTCTAATATAACAAGGTCAAGCCGTTATACATAGATCTAGCTGCGATGCTGTAGAGCGACACTTACTCGCTGTTGATGCATGTTACATCCAATAATTATAGACACACAGTTATGATTTGTAAACAAACTTGATACATGCTATTAACCAAAAAATGGTCATTGGTACATTTAAAGATGAAATCCCGATTAAGCCAGTCGGAAAGTATGCAGGACTGCGACATTAATTGTACACGATTGTAGCCGGACAAAAAAAAATGAATAACAAGAGCTGTTCCATAGTTAATTGTGAAGAAATATTTCCAACTTTAACTGTACAAGGAATGTCTTGTGGATCAACGTGAATTTGCGCATGAGAAAATTATAATACGGTCACTGTAATATAGGGTGTTTAATGATGCACTAGTCTGAGCATGGCCACACTTGATACCACGCGACGGAACGCGTTGATTGGCATGGAATAACAATACTTTCCGTACTTTTTAACATATATACAGGTCTAACAGAGTTAGTAGCACGATGATATCCACCTTCGCTTTAGGTGCATATCGATACTGAAAAAACTTGTCTCCGATTGGATACAATTATATTGGTGATTAACTCATTGCTGACTAATCATGACAGCCTTTTTTGAGTATCACTAATACCCGATACCATTCGTGAGCCCAACCCATAGTTGTTTTGTATTGCTATCACTAATGACAATCGTTTAGCCCAGTTAAGGAATAGACCCATTCCGATTATCACGTAATTGTAAGTATGTCATCCATCTCGTCGTTCACGGACTCGATCATTTGAATGAAAAATATTTTTGGTCTGAGAAATTTAATTATACGTTTGGACATCAACCCAACCACTTGAAATCATTCTTGGTAATGGTAGATAAATATCCTACAGCACGTGTTGGCTATCCAGATTTAAGAAACTCTACGTTGGTTGCAACCTAATAAACTTCGATCTATATGTCTCTTGTGTCCACTGTTATACTACTATCTCTTTAAACGGATGGACTTTGTTCCACTGGAAGATATATGACGAACCAAGATTGGCTTTACCGCTACTGTTATGATCCATCGTGTGAGTCATTGTCGGTCGCTTAATTCAACTAACGGATGAGACCGACATCAACGTGGTGACATGCATTCATACATTGCGATGTTTGATAATTAAGGTCAAGACGGTAAAACGCAGAATCAACTTTGTTCTTTGGTGCCAAATCATGTCAATATCTAGCCGTTATATAAAAAAAATCATTCTATCCAGGGACACTTTTTCACCAGGATATTTACTCCAGGGTAGTTCGATTAACGTTCATAATGCAGCCACGAAATCATTGCAAAACCATTTGTAAAACCAGTATGTTAACGTGATTTCTCAGCAATGATTACTAGTTCTATTAACACGGGGATACAGCCAAACTGCTTCCGAAATAAATATAGTCCAACTTTATTAGTACCTGGTCACAGGAACGAAAATGATGATACCAATTGTTGGTTGGCTCTAGTTTTAATGGCATGAAACCGGGAAAGTATTTCCAAACCTAGACTTGGAAATGGCGGAGAATACCTACGTAATAAAGGTTAACGCTAACAGTTTAAATCAGAAAAAATTATAGTATTTCTTTGACTACATCTATGAATAATTATATATTTTGATTTGCACAGTACTTGCTTACTTAGGCAAACCAATGAAAAATGCAATATGAAGCTAGTATTGCGTCATATACGCAATGAATAGCATCACATTATTCCTAGACGTTATGGATTACGCAATTATGACTGAGCTTACATCTCTCTGCTAGAGAAATTAACTCAAGAAATCACACAGTGTCGAGTTTTTTTGTTGTCAATGTTTGGTGATGAAACCGGTCATGTTGGCAGAGCCTCCTCGAACGTGTGTAAACAATGCAGAAAACATAATATGTTTGCGATAAAGTGACGTGTGCATTACCAACTACGGTTAAGAAAGCATGTATATTGGCTGAAACGTTCTGAGATCAGGACTATATGATGGCCACAAGCAAATACAGAAACAATTCTGCAACACATCTTTGCAGTACCAATAATCTGGAGAAAGACAACGGTTCAAATAAGCAATTGTTCTTGTGCATGGTGTTTCCGGCTGGGAAACTTGTGTCAAAGAAGAAAACGTGGACTACGCATTAACCAAACAGTCCATCCGCTTTACGCCCAGAACCCCACGTGTAATTAACGCCGGTTCCTCATGCACTTACGTCAAAGGCAAAATTAGAAGATGACGAAATCCTGAACTATCAATGTCACATGACCCATTTTTTCTTACATGCTCCTTCTCTAAAGCACAACACATTACACAAGTTGGACCGAATGACCTAGGCAGGTATGTGAACTATTCAAGAGTACGGTAGTAGATGTTTGACTCCTAATTAAAGCAGTGGAATCTCATGGCAGTTCATGTTAGGGTTTATATTTTCCGTAACTGTTAAGAAAGGGGTATTGTAACCTGCAACGACATCAATATAACAGCCTTCAAGGTCGCTCATTATTCCAATGGGTGGAAAGTGATCATTAATCCATTGATTCATCATTACCAGTTCGTTATGCAGTTGTTATTACGGAAACTTATGAAATATGAAACAACTGAATTACATAAACTATAACGAACATCAGTGTCAGCTATATGGCGATTTGAAGTGCTGTGCTCTCTGTATTAGTCCAAAAATTGGAAACAGACTGAATACACAAAGTATTGATCTTTTATATGCGAATGGCGTGTGATTCCCACTAACTCAAAAGAGATTTGCCAATCCGACCGTTATTAAAGCATGTGAGGAAAGGTTTCCAATATGCACGCGTGTTGCATTAAGGAAGATTATGTTAGCACATTTTAGCATCATGTTGGGTCTGATGAACAACTTTATCAATGCCATGGACAATACAGCTAAGATAAGGAATTTGCCTCAGATTCGTGAACTTCTTCGATACGATGCAAAGATCCCTCCAGTTAGTAGCAACACATTTTCTCAGACATGACAAGGAAGACAACTACTGCGAGTTGGTGGAAAACCTCCTCAAGGGATACAACAAGTCGCCACGGATACATTAATATTTGTTTCCATCGAAGTACGCAGCAGTGACTGAAAAGCATATCTATCATTTTACTTGAACATTTTAACAATGGAGAAATTATATCAGGGCAAATGGAGCTGTTAGGATTGAATTTTTAGTAAAATTAATAAAGATTGATATTTTTTTTGAATTGTATTAAAGTAATGTTTTATTTATTTATATGTAAGTAGTTTCTAAAATATATTAAAGGTAATTTCACTTGTTTTTGAAGTACAACTATATAGAATAGAAAGGATTGCTGAGCAAGTGGAAAAAAGGCAATGAATATAACTATACTCCCTAACATCAGTAAGAATAACTAATGTACAGTGTTGTGTAAGATTGTATACCATAATACATGCGTTTGCTGACTTAGCTACAGTTCTAGGTAAAAATATGTCTCTGACCTAGTGACTGGCAAAGGTTCAATTCGGTTAATAAAGGTGGAGTAACTTCTCTCTCTAAGAAGCTTTAGACAATGCGAAAACAAGATGGCTTCCAACTAACGGATATCCATATTTGGTCTGACGTCGTTAAGACAAATATAAAATTGAGTCTTATGACGTCAATAAGATGGTTTTCACCCGCTGGAACTGGTCTCGGCCGGATTGTAGAGTTCGTAGTTTTCTGACTGATGCATAAAGGGTATGACCTTGTCTAACCCTGAATCTGGCCACGTACGTATACATAGAAATGCGCGAATCAGGTCAGATTAGTTATACGTATCAGCAGAAAACTGACTCTTCAGTTCCAGGTAAG